>CM065802.1:169342595-169825095 GCA_033398695.1 Orobanche coerulescens
TGAATACATTGGTTATGTTTCGAATACCTTTGTATTGTTTTTCATTCCTTTGTGAGTAGACCTTATCGGTCAAAATTTATGGTTACGCGTATGTATAGCCTTGTGGGTCCCACGGCGGGGCTTACGGCGCTGTAATATCCCTGAATAACTTGGGGGTGTTACAGAATATGGTATCAGAGCTTAGGTCTATGGATACCTAGGCTGTCGGTCTTTTGGGTCGATCGAGTCGTTAATTGTCCACAGTATCACTACTCTGCCATCATCACAGTGCGACCGGTACTTGTAAAACCTCTCACTCTTCTGGTGTTTCCTTATTCGTTTTGCTTCCTTTTATCGGTATTCTTGAGAATCGGACACTTTGTTGATGCGTGATTGAATTGTGATTACATGACTTGTGTGTTCTTCAGTATGTCAGCTGGTAGGGGCCGTGGCCGTGGTCGTGGCCGTGGGCGAGGAAGAGGTCGTGGCGCGGCCGTTTCCATCAGTTCAGTTGCGGGGTCGACCAACCCCAGTTTGTCGAACTCGGTGCATCCCGATACCGAGAGTCAGCACGACCAGTCAGATGGTCAGGGGAACAACGCAGACGTTGGAGTGGCGAATGCACTTCAACAATTGGCTACTCAGATGACTATTTTGGCCCAAACTGTTCAGTTGAATAACCCGAACCCAAACACGGATGCCCTGCTCCAGAATGTAATCCGTATGCACCCTCCGCAGTTTGGCGGTGCCACAGACCTGCTAAGTGGGAGGATTGGCTAGCAGAACTGGAGAAGATTTTCGAGGCAGTTGATTGCCCCGAGGTGAGGAAAGTACCAATTGCTCAGTACTTCCTCACTAAGGAGGCCGCTACTTGGTGGAAGGTCATCAAGCCACAGGATCGTATCGCCTCGTGGGATGAATTTAAGGAGCTCTTGGAGGCCGAGTTTTGTCCTTGGCCGGTACGAGAGAGCCGAATCCGAGCCTTCTTCGAGGCTAAACCACAAGATATTCCCGTTTCGCAGGCGATTGTGGAGTATAACCAACAATTAATCCATGTGAAGGATCAAGTACGTAACGAGCGTGATAAGATCCGTTATTTTGATATGCGGATGAATTTGGACTTACGGCGGTACATGGCCGGATTTGCTTGTACCACACTGAAAGAGTATCAGGACAGAGCTTTAGCCCATGATATGTTGAGCCCCGACAATGATACCGTTGAAGAACCGAAGAAGCAGAAAGTCGGGGGAAATTTTTCTGGCTCTAAGGGCGGCAACTTTCAGAAGTCACAGACGACTAACCGTTTTGCCGGACAGTCGTCACGTTCTAATAAAGGGAAGAGGGGTTACCGTCCCACCCCGGGTACCTCAAATCGTACAGTGACTTGCTATAATTGTGGTCGTCCAGGCCACTTTAGTTCGGAATGCTATTTCCCACTATTAAAGTGTCACACGTGTGGTCAGATGGGGCATAGAGCGGTTTATTGTTCCGAGCCGAACCAGACTTTAGACACTCGGGCTTCTGCCCCAACACCCCTTGATCAAGGTGTTAATCAGCGGCAATCTTTCGGTCAACCTCAGCAGAATTTTGGCAGGGGTCGGGGTCGGGGTCAGAACGCTGGAGGGGGAAACTCTAGCGTCGGTTCGGTGCAACCACGGGTTTATGAGATGCGTCGAACAGATGAACCCGATGCGGCGGTGGCTTCAGGTACCATCCATATTCTATCCTATCCAGTCCGTGTACTTTTTGATTCGGGCGCTACACATTCTTTTATTTCTTTGGAGTGTGTACGCCGTTTGAATATAACTTGTTTATCTGCTTGCGATCCCTTTATCGTGAGACTGCCTAGCGGGGTTAGGATTGTGGGGAATCGGGAGATTAGAGAATTTCCGGTGGTTATATCCGGTATGGAATGGTTATCAAATTTAATTGTAGTTGACATGGAAGGCGAGGACGTAATCCTCGGTGAGGATTGGCTTAATAATCACCAAGCGATTATGAATTACCGTACCAAAGTCATCACTATGATGACTAAGGACGGATCTGAGTACTCATTTTTGGGACGTAAGTCGGGCCAATCCAAGTTACTTATCAGTGCCATGAAGGCCGTAAGACTTTTAAATAAAGGTTGTACGGGCTATTGGTGCTATGCTTTGAAAACGGAAAGAAGCGAAGTCAATTTCTCTTCAATTCCGGTTGTTAATGAGTATCCCGATGTTTTTCCGGACGATCTTCCGGGATTACCGCCAGATCAAGAGATAGAATTTACGGTAGACTTAGAGCCAGATGCGGCTCCGATCTCTAAAGCACCTTACCGGATGGCACCTTCCGAAATGCAAGAATTGAAGAATCAGTTGGGAGAACTTCTGGAGAGAGGGTACATCAGACCGAGCGCTTCGCCTTGGGGCGCGCCTGTTCTTTTCGTGAGGAAGAAAGATGGTTCACTACGTTTGTGCATCGACTACCGCGAGCTGAACAAAGTAACCATCAAGAACAAGTACCCTCTACCACGTATAGATGATTTATTTGATCAATTGCAAGGGGCTACGGTTTTCTCAAAGATTGACTTAAGATCCGGGTATTATCAACTCAGGGTGGGGAGTCCGACGTTCCGAAGACGGCGTTCCGGACGAGATATGGGCATTATGAATTTGTAGTTATGCCTTTTGGGTTGACGAATGCGCCGGCAGTATTCATGCAGTTAATGAATAAAATATTCATCGAGTACCTCGACAGGTGTGTAGTCGTCTTTATTGACGACATCTTGATCTATTCTCGAGATAAGGAGGAACATGCCCGGCACTTGCGTTTGGTCTTAGACATTTTGAGAACCGAGCACCTCTATGCAAAATTCTCGAAATGTGAGTTTTGGTTGGAAGAAGTTATATTTCTCGGCCATGTGATTTCGGCCGAAGGGGTTCGTGTGGATCCGCAGAAGATCGAGGCAGTGCTAGATTGGGCACCGCCTAAAAATGTTAAAGAGGTTCGTAGCTTTTTGGGTCTTGCTTGGTATTACCGTCGGTTTGTCGAGGGGTTCTCGAAACTCGCTCGACCGCTTACGAAATTACTCCAGAAGACCGAAAAGTTTGTTTGGATGGATGAGAGACAGCAGAGCTTCGATGAATTGAAGAAACAATTGACTTCAGCGCCGATTTTAACTTTACCACATGGTAGCGAAGGCTTTGCAGTTTACAGTGACGCTTCGGGTCAAGGCCTGGGCTGTGTTCTTATGCAGCATGATAAGACAATAGCTTTTGCGTCACGACAATTAAAGCCTTATGAGATGAATTATCCTACTCACGATTTGGAATTGGCCGCAATTGTCTTCGCACTCAAGATTTGGCGGCATTATTTGTATGGTTCACCGTGCCGGATTTATACCGATCACAAGAGCCTGAAATATATTTTCAGCCAGAAGGAGCTGAATATGAGACAGAGACGTTGGCTAGAGTTGATAAAGGATTATGATCTGGAAATTCTTTACCACCGGGAAAGCCAATGTCGTTGCGGATGCTCGAGCCGCAAATCGGCATCTCTTCAAATGCTCAAGTTCTTACGTCCCAGATGAAAATTCGTCAAGATCTAATTGAGCAAGGGATAGAAATTTGGTTTCAACGAGTACAGGGACAGTTGTGTACTCTCGAAATTACTTCGTCCTTAGTTGACGACATCAAAGGGAAGCAGTGGAGTGACCCGATGATTTCCCAACTGAAGGAAGACGTGATTAAAGGAAAAGCTCCTGGCTTCATGGTACACGAGGATAGTATTCTGAGATTTCAGGGCAGACTTTGCGTTCCGAACGATTTAGAGTTGAGACAGAGAATCCTCCGAGAAGCCCATGCTACGCCTTACTCAATCCACCCCGGGACGAGTAAGATGTACAAGGACTTGAAGCGAAATTTTTGGTGGAATAACATGAAGAAGGATGTTACGGAGTTCGTATTACGGTGCTTGACGTGTCAACAAGTCAAGATCGAACATCAACGACCGACGGGGTTGTTGAAACCACTTCCCATTCCCGAGTGGAAGTGGGAACATATCTCAATGGATTTTATCACTGGCATGCCGAGAACTCGGACTGGAATGAATATGATTTGGGTAATTGTCGATCGATTGACCAAGTCTGCACACTTTTTGGGTATTAAGGATACTTGGGGACCGGATAGATTGGCTCGAACCTTTATCGCTGAGATCGTGAGGTTACACGGTACCCCCAAAACCATTGTTTCTGATCCAGACGGCCGTTTCGTATTGCATTTTTGGCAGGCCGTTCATCAGGCTTTGGGTACTGAGTTGAGATTGAGCACCTCCTTTCATCCTCAGTCGGACGGTCAGACAGAGAGGACGATTCAGACATTGGAGGATATGTTGCGGGCTTGTGCCTTAGACTGGAGTAATGATTGGGAGATTCACTTGCCGTTGATCGAGTTTGCTTACAATAATAGTTGGCATGCGTCGATCAAAATGGCACCCTTCGAGGCTCTCTATGGTAGGCGATGTAGGTCGCCATTATGTTGGGACGAGGCTTCTGAGCTAGTTGGGACGGAACCAGATATGTTGTTGGAAACCAAGGAAAAGATTTCTATCATCCGAGATCGATTCTTGTTGCCCAGTCGTCGAAATCTTACGCCGATACTATTCGTTGACCCTTGTAGTTTGAAGTGGGGATCACGTCTTGCTCAAAGTATCGCCGACTGGAGGAGTTTTCCGCTTGGTAAAGGAAAACTCGGTCAAGGTATATCGGACCTTTTGAGATTTTAGACGAGTTGGAGACTTAGCTTATCGCTTGGCGTTGCCTCGGCTTTGAGTCACGTCCATAGTGTTTTTCATGTGTCCCGATTGAGGAAGTACGTCTGGATCCGAGCCACATTATCGACTACGGTGAGATTGACGTAGCGAGATATTACCTTCCCGGAGAGACCCGTGAAGATCCTTGAACGTCGCGAGAAACAGCTTCGGCGTAAGACCATTCCACTGGTTAAAGTACAATGGTCGAGGCATGGAGTCGAAGAGGCGACTTGGGAGACGGAAGAGAAGATGCGGGTGGAATACCCCGAACTATTTATTTCTTAAGTTTCGGGACGAAACTTCTTTTTAGAGGGGGAGAATGTAATGCCCGGTCGAAAGTCATGTCATTTCAAACCTTTCATATTCTTCGGATCATGAATTGTTGAGCGAACCCTTGTAATCATTGCTTGGAACCACCGTTTTGGGGTTTCCGTACTTCTATTTTCGTGTTATTGTTGTCCGGACATTGAATCCTATTACTTTTATTCTCTTTCCGGGCTATTTTCCATTATTTTAGGACCCGAAGGGGGTGTGAGCCGCGGCAGAAGGAGTGTGCGCCGCGGCACACACATTTCCTAAATTTGGCCGAGCAGGCTGTACCGGGTGCCGCGGCACACCTATGCTGAGCCGCGGCACACTGGTGTTGCATCCTCAGCCAAAACCGCCTGTACCCAGTGCCGCGGCACACGAATGAGCCGCGGCACCGCGAAACACAGGAACAATTTTAGGCTGTGCCGCGGCACACCTATGCCGAGCCGCGGCACACAATGCGGTCAATCGCATAATTCGGCTTTTTAAGCGAGATTTCAGCCATTTTCCTCCATTTCTTCTTCCATCGCGAGAGAGAGTTGAGGAGGAGCTCTTTTCATAGCTATCACTTGTGTGTTGAAGATTTACCACTTTCAATCGGTTGGGAAGCCCGGATAGACGATCTATCGCGTATTCCTTGGATCATAGCGCTTGAATATTCAAGAGGTAATTTCTTCGACATCTTGACTTCTCGATTTTGTGTGGGTTTTAACGTTTTGGATGATAAAATCATGGTGTATGATGTGATATATGCGTGATTATGGACATGATTGGGTATTCATCGGATTATTGAAAGTTTATTCAAGAACACTTTGATTTTGTGTTGGTTTTTGGGGGTTTTCGTAGACTCGTCCGCTTTATCCGATTGAAACTTGAGAACCTTGAGATTTTGATATATCTCTACCGTATGAGTGTTTTCTTCCGATTTTACGGGTTGGATTGTGCCGTTTTCGGACTTGTGGGGAGTTTGGGTGATTTCCCAACCTTTAGTTATCCACCCGTATAGTTTCTTGAATCGTAGACGAGTTTCGGGAGTCTCTTCGTATAATTTGAGTATGGATAATTAATTATAATATTCCTTGCGAATCGTTTAGGTGCCGGAAGCGCGTTCTCGGACCTACCGAACTCATACCTTTCCTCCGTTCGATTTCTCGATGTCTCAAAGTCAAGTATACATTTATGATTGTACGTTCTCGACTTTGAAAGTAAGAAATATTGATGGCATATCATGAACGAACCGTTTTTACGGCATTCATAGATATATTGATTGGCATGTAATGAACGAACCGTTTTGACGGCATTCCTACATGTATCGGCGTATGAGGTGAACGAACCGTTTTGACGGCATTCACATACGTAACGGCGTATGAGGTGAACGAACCGTTTCTACGGCATTCACATACGTCTTATGAGATTTTAGTTATTCCGGAATACTAGTCTTAAATTGATGAATTGACGGATATTGATGAATTGACGGATTACATTACTTTATTGTCGAGGAGTATTGTGTTTCATATTGATATACTTGCACTAGCTATTCAACGGCTAACCCCTTTTATGGGGGAAATACGTTTCATGTATTTCAGGTTCTAGGAGGTCGGACAGGCAGGTATCGGGTCGGCACGAAGATGGTGGGCAAGTGTGATACTATGTCTTTCTTCCAGTTATGTTTGGAGATCCGGTTCAGTGTTGTTGTACTGGATTGTCTTTTTAATACTCGAGTATTGTTTTCCTTTTTCCTTGATGTTCCGGCCTGTGTTTGCCGAAGTATTGAATTGAATTGTGATGTCCGTGAATACATTGGTTATGTTTCGAATACCTTTGTATTGTTTTTCATTCCTTTGTGAGTAGACCTTATCGGTCAAAATTTATGGTTACGCGTATGTATAGCCTTGTGGGTCCCACGGCGGGGCTAACGGCGCTGTAATATCCCTGAATAACTTGGGGGTGTTACAGTTAAATGATATTCTGTTTTGAATAAGTTCCTGTATAGTTGTTGAACATACAGAGGCGTGACAGCGGACCGCGGGGTCATGAACATGGTATTTTATTTTGTGTCGTTATATTTTGTTTCGTATCATTGTGATAACCTTAATTTAAGTTTCGGGACGAAACTTATTTTTTGTATGATAGAATGTAATATCCAGTATTCTCGTTTTCTGTTATCTTGAACTTTTTTTGTGTTTTGACGTCGGACATTTTCTTGTTGATGAGTAACGGAGTGATTTCTATCATGATACACTATTTGTTTCTTTTACATAGCCGTTCTAGTCGGGTGCGGCTTGTTGTCGCGTGCGTTTCTTTGATTTAATGTGTGCATGTGATGTGACGTAAACTGCTCGTTATTGTTTCAAATCCTAGGCAGTGGCGTTGTGTTGATCGTCGCGGAGCGTGTTTTCACGTCGTATCTTCCTTTCCGTTGATGGTAACGTTTCGCCGTTGGGCGTAGGTTACGCGTTTCTTGTGTACCTCGTTGAGTTTTTTTTCTGGCGGGATGCTGCTTCTCCATACTTATTTTAAGTTTCGGGACGAAACTTCTTTTAAGGAGGGTAGTATGTAATATCCGCAAATTTGATTTCTGGTAATTTTCTTTTTTTGGCAGAAGTTCGTTTTGACGACTCGCTTGGGACCGTTTCATCATTCTGAGAATGATTAATTCTGCACTTTTCGACATCCGAGTTCGTTTCGGTGCTGTTTTGCTGAGTTCCGTGCTTTTTAGCGACTTTTCCACACTTGAGTTCGATTCTTGCGAATCTCGTCCGAAACTGCTGTTTCGAGTTTCCCGCAAGTCCGTTTAACTTTGTTAGACGTGTTGTGAACTTCGGTTTGGTTATTCGATCACGTATCGTGATTTCCGGGCGTTTTGGGCCATTTTGTAATTTCTTGAAAGTTACGGGTATCCGTATCTGTAATTGTTGTCTCAACCCGTTTCTTGGTTGCGTATGATTAATTATGGTATTACGTTTTCATTTTGAGTCGTTGATGTCGTCCGCGAACTTTTCGTAGTGTTCGTTCCGTGCGTTTTCGGAAATCGAGGCGTCGGGTCGTGGCGGCTGAGCAGCTGGCCGGACCGGTGCGGCACTGTCGGAAGTGCTGGGCACTGGCCGAGCAAGCACGGCAGGAACCGGCGTAGCGCACGCTACGGCCGGGACGCTGCGCCAGCTTCAGCGATGTAGCGCTGTGCCGAGTCGGCAGCGTCTTCTCGGGCACAGGCGAGAGGATTACGAGGTTACGGACTCGGTCATGATCGGCAGGTAGCGCACGCCACTGCCGGTCGTAGCGCACGCTAACCGGCAGGGGTAGCGCACGTTGTCGGCCGACTAGCGACGTTACAGGTGAGTTTGTTAGTCCGGTGGCTCTCGGGCCAATTCGGCTAGCGCGCAGGCTTCCGGCCGTAGCGCGCGCTAGCGGGAGTCGGGCGGACGAGTCATGGTCGACAGAATTGGTCGGTGGTGCCGGGTCATGCGAGCCATGGCCGAGAGTGCTCGACCGATACTGGCCGATAGCGCACGCTAGTCCGGGAAGGCTAGCGCACGCTACTTCCGGCCCAGTATATAAATGACAGACCAGCTACTTTTTCCGTCATTTTTCATTTCATTTCTCTTCGATCTGCGGTTTGGGTTTTGGAGGAGACGAAAGCATGTTGTTGGACAACAAATCCATGAAATTTCTGAGTTTATATCACCGATCAATCATCCTATAACATCCTTCGATCCAGCGAATCAAGGTAATCTTCCTTAGAACCCTAATTTCGTGAATTTGGGGGTTTTTGCATTTTTGTCCGATTCGTTACGTGTTGCTGATTAATTCATGATGGGTATGATTAATCTTGGTAGTATTCTTGTGTTTAACATCATTTAATCCATTGTTCTTCATCGAATCGAAGTATATTTCTTGATTTCCTTCGAATTGACTTTTTGGGGGATTTGTCCCCGATCTCATTTTTCATCCGTTTTCGATGGATCGATTATGGTTAAATGATGTTGTTAAACATATTCTATGGATTGTATATCCATATTTCAACTTGGGATTCCGTTTTCGGGTTTTGACGGGACGAATCGTGTTCTTGGCCGTTTTGGGGGAAATCCTTGAACCTTCGTCATTGTTCTTTGAATTCAGCGGGTTTGGGTCGTACTTTGGAATTCATTTTCGTTGTTATTGTTTTCGTTCGTAGTTCATTGTTGTGGATTGTCGTTCGGTGGAGTCGGCGAGTTCGTAGTCGGTTCGTGCCAACCTACTTCGGCCGATTCTTCGCGTCGTGGTTTCGAGGCAAGTATCTTATTATACGACTTGTATCTTGTGAATAGTAATTACGTATGATATGTATGACGATTTTGCTTGCCTCCGTAAATATGTTCCATTTGAGTTGGTTGTGTTTTCCGAAATTTCAAGGCTTTGTGATAATAGTGATATATTGGTATACGTGTTAGGCGTTGTGCCATTTGTGCAGGATTGCGATGTACATATGAGATGGTTGTACACGTGTTTGTTCAATGTATTGTGTACCGAATGTGTGTTATGTTGGTTAAGAGTCGTTGTGATGATCATGATGTTTGTGTTGTTTTGGTTTACATACTTGATTGTACATTTCGGTGTAATGTGGAATGACTTGACATTTAATGATTATGAATTGTGTCGAGTCGATGTCTGTGTGTTCCAGGTAGGGTCTGACGAGGCCTCTGGAGTTCGGTACATGATGTGTACGAACAAAGTGTGTGATTCAGGTAGGGTCTGACGAGGCCTCTGGAGTTCGGTACATGATGTGTACGAACAAAGTGTGTGATCCAGGTAGGGTCTGACGAGGCCTCTGGAGTCCGGTACATGACATGTACGGACAAAGGGTGTGAACCAGGTAGGGTCTGACGAGGCCTCTGGAGTTCGGTACATGATGTGTACGAACGATGTTGTGGCCGGGTAGGGTCCGTTGAGGCCTCCGGAGTTCGGTACATGATGTGTACGAACAGTGTGTGTGGTCCGGGTAAGGTCCGTCGAGGCCTCCGGAGTTCGGTACATGATGTGTACGAACAATGATCGTGTAGCAGTGATTGTTCGGGAAACATTTTAAATATAGATCTCGGACTCATAATGAAATATTATTTAGTATGCTTTGAAACGAGAATCGGGCTAAGGCCCTATTGTTTACGAAAAGGTTTTGTAAATTGGGACTCGAGGTCCAAAAGAATTTCTGCTTTAAAAATCCCCGAGATGATGTGTTCCTTTTCAAATATCTCTTACTTGAGTTCGAAATTCTAAAACTTCTCGGGAACATTTTGATAATTGATTTCTGTATTAGATTCGCAGTTGCTATTTGCTTGTTACATTTCGTATGGTTTGATACTTGCACTAGTAAAACAGTGGAGTTTTACTAACCCCCGAGTATTCGGGGGTGGATGTCTGTTTTGCGTCCAGGTACATGCAGATTCAGGGGAGCAGTCACAGGATTGGCACAAGAGGATGGCGAGCTGCGATACTAATCATGAGTCGAGAGTTGTTTTATTTTTGTTGTGTTGTCAGAGTTGATTTCAGTCTTCCAATGTATTGTATTTCGACCCCTGTGTGGGTAATGTTGTTAGTCAGTCCTGTTGATAGAGTTGTGTGACCTCATCGGTCTGTGCGTTTATGTGTAAGTGACCTTAACGGTCTGTATTATTATTTTGTTTGACCCTGGCCGGGCAAGCATTTGGTTGTTTATGGACGTTTAGCCTGGTAGATCCTTGCGGAAAGGGTTTACGGCGTGTAATATTCCCATACAGTTTTTGGGGGTGTTACATCGAGAGTGCGATCCGGCTAGTTTCGATGCCATGGGTGGTCGATCAGAAGGGTTTGGAAATGACTGGGGCTTCCTGAATGTCCCCCGATTACTCTCAGTCTGGTTCTGGTTCCTGGGTCTTTTGTTGTTGGACTGTGGTTTCTTCTTGGAAATCTCCTTCACGGTGATTTCGTATTCCAGAGCTTTCTCAATGAACTCCGATAGGGTCGTATTGTGGTGATTCAACTGCTGCATTCTCATTCGGGGTTTAAGCCTCTTGAGAAAATATTTGATCTTATCAGCCTCCGTTCGGACAATCGACGAGGCGAAAGGAAGAAGTGCCTAAAATTTATCGGCAACAGATAGTACATCATCGTCTTCGGATGGGTCCGGGTTCAGAAGTCCTGACAGCTTGGCCTCACGGAGTGGCTCTGGGTAGTAACGGTCTAGCATGAGATTTTTAAATTCCTCCCAAGCATATACACCATCAGCTGGCCTCACATAAAGCCACCAGGTGTGGGCGCCCTTGCTAAGATAGTACGCTGCTACGGAGACGCGATTCTCTTCGTGATAGTCCACCATCTCGAATAGTGTCTCAAAGTGTTCAATCCAATGCACAATGTGAGCAGGCTCAGAAAAGCCTTCAAAGGTCGGAGGTCACTGGCGAGAGATTTCGTTGATGATCCGACTCACGGGTCCGCCAAACACAGGAGGTGGAGGATGAGCCTTCTGTTGCTGGCCAGTAGTAGCCCTCTGCATAGCTTCCATTAATTGACCCATCTGGGTCATCTGAGTCATCATGCCCTACATCACAACATAAGGATCGACACGCGCATCATCACGCCCAGTGTGGTGCAATTGGTCCCTAGAAGGCGAATCACTTCCTGCGGAACTATGCTCCGCATTCGCGCGCCTGTTGGCTCGTGGTGTCGGGATTCGGCCCCTTCCGCGGCCTCGTCCCCTTCTGCCACGGCCTCTCATATTTCTTTTCATATTGAAAGAATCAAGCCATAATGATAATCATAAGCATAGTTCATGATACCAATCAAAATTCATGCTAAGTTAATAGCAACAAGAAATTACATATTCAAGAAAACAGTTCACCATGAATTATCAATACTACGACTGTCACACAGAATATCATATCGACGTTGAGTCAAACAATTTCAATCATATAATTAATCCAAAATTTACCTCGAATTACAAATCAGATAAATCCTGTCACAGATCCTCGAAATAACAAGACCAATAAAGAGATCCATCCCGATATCAATATCATGCCAGTAATTAAATCATGGCTCGTAAAGTACATACCGTATTTGGCTCGTAGGGTCTGGCGCTTGCCTAGGTCACACGTGACACAAAGGTCTCTTGATACTAGTTCATTCCACAACGACTCTTAAAGAGAAAATGACTCTCTGATACCATCTTCTGTAACACCCCAAAAGGCGGCTATTACAGTGTCGTGGACCCCATACTAGGACCCACCAGGCGATACCAAAATACAGATTAAATAACTATTATCTTGTGATACTGAACCACATTAAATAGTCACTACTCCGATTAGGAGTTTATTAATGGTATGGCCAACGGCCTTATGATACAAAGGATCCGAAATATAAGTATAAACCATATGAAGATGGAATATAGTGCAAATAATAGTACAATTGACAATAGTTCAAATGAAGCGGAAATTAACATTACAAGGTTTAAACATAACCGGACAACAATAGACTTGGGCCCCCCGAACTAGTATCCCTCAAATCCTTCACCGTCACAATGTTCTTCCCGTGCCTTGCCTTTGCCTCGACCTAAAATACAACACAAGTATTTCGCCCAAACCACAAGGTCAGATATACATAATAATAATTCTCAAGACATTATACGATTCACATATATTAGATCTCAAGGAAAACATCCCGACTATTGAACATACCCCTCATGCGTATGAACAATCAGTCACAAACCGTCGAACATATCCAATCATACATAGACTATGAATGACCTTACAATATGGCTCAAGATGGACATCACAGTACGTCCGATCCATAAATGTGTCTGTGTACATGTCCACCCCGTATACGGAATCCAGAATATACATATGACAATGTACCTAATTAGCCTCACGAACTATGTCTCGTGTGCACAGTCTAATGCGGAAACATCCACATATGACTTTATATGTGCTTGGCTAAAAATCCTACATAATAACCAATCGGCACGTAGATATGATTCCAGATATGTCACGATACGACATGACAATGAAGTCAATAAATCACATATCTAATTAAGGATCAAGAAACTCACCGAAGTGACAATAAGGATCAACGAGATCAACGATTCAAAGGTGATATACTTGGGAATGCAGTCCCGCAATGAAAAACAAAAACATCCTCAATAACAATATCAAATTACGAATCACAAATTCATAAGTGTTTCATATACACGAACGTATAACCATCATAAGAATTCAATCATCATTATAACCAATCAAGATAACTTGCCTCAATACGGAGATGAGAATAATCTTCCCTTGTCGAAACGAACGAACGGTCCTCGACTAATATCGATTACTCGAACAATCAACCTTGAACGAAATACATTTCACTCAATAACACATCCATATAACCATCGATATTTAATTTAGTAAGATGACACCCTAAATTCCATTTGAATAGTTTTACTATCTCAAAATATCGAAGTCTTATTCCAAGAATTCCTTTTACCTCAACTCATCCTTATAATCGGTTTCACAAGACATTACCGAATATTCACATGATTCTTTATAACTAAGAATTTATCAAGAATATGTTAAGCAATCACTTATGTTGTCAATATCATCTTACGTTGACCAAGCTTTCCAGGAACATCACAATGTTGAAAGTAATGATCTACACAACTATTATCATCAGTTCATTACATCTAGATTGAATATAGTAAGCTTATAATAAGGTTATATTAGTTATAAGATTACACCACATTCATGAAGATTATTAACACCATGTTCATGAAGATTATTAACACCATATTCATGAAGATTATTAAAACCATACTTACTAACCTGGAGGATCGACTAACACCACCTATGAATTCACCTAGCTTAGGTTCAAGAATCACCACACTAACCTTCTAACATTCAACAAGGTACTCTCATACATTTTAAGACAACACTTCATGAATTAAACTTAACTATGAAAAATCTAATGGTTATTATTGTATTAGTGATGCTAACAACTTAGCAGGAAGAATCTGATTCGTTTAAACATGACCATCAACAAAATATCAAGAACACCTTATACCAAGCCCTTAGTTACCATTTTCACCAATAAGTGTTTAGAAAGTTTAACTACAACATGTTTTACTTGATTGATTCGATTCTAGGTGAAGTATACTACAACACTAACATCATAACTACGAAAATGTAGAGTAGGATCGTTTAACATACCTTCAGAAACGAAGAACAATTCTCAACACTACAAGAAACACACTCCGGCTCAAGAACACCTTCTAAACTTCAAATCAATGAGTTCCACTCCAAGTTACAAGGCTCAAAAGCAAGTTGGAGAAGGTTAATATTGGTTTAGGGGGGCAGGACAGAGGATATATGGAGAGAAAATCGGGTTAGGTTGTGCAGAAATGAAAGACAGGTTGTGTCTTTAAATAGACTGTAAAGCCTTAACGTACGCTATCGAACGAATTTAGCGTACGTTAACAATTCTTACGTACGCTAACCAGTTGGTGTTACGTACGTAATCGACTTACAGAGGCTACTGTCTTAACTGACACATGCCATTATGTATGCTAAAAACAGAACACTACGTACGCTAAATATGGTTGACTCTGACTATCTCGACAACCCAACACCCTTCACGTGCATGGCAACGGATAACAGGTTCACGTGCGGAAGTCAACTGGTGTCTGATTCCCTCTTTAACGTACGCAACTGATGCCATGTTACGTACATTAGGAGACAGGATTAACGTACGTTAATCTAACTGTGTAGCGTACGCTAACGCCACCAGAATAGAAAAATACAACTCTTTAATTAACATTGAACCATCAGGCATGAAGTGAAATAAAAACGATAAGTAACTCAAATCTATAACATCTCAACATTATAGTCATTATACTAAATGTAACAATCCATGACATTCAAATTATCCGAGTAATACAACGATAGATAAAAATTATAGTTGGATATTACACACCGAATAGTTGCTTGGATATCTCATATCTAGCAGTTCTGCTGTGCTCACCATAAAGCTCGGTTAAGTGAGATAGAATCTGCCTAGCAGATGTCATTTTCTCATGAGCTCTCAGAAGCTCATTAGACATAGAAGCCATCATCTGTGCACGGACTTTTACGTCATCCTTAACCCACTTTTCGTAGTTTTCAATATCTTCCTGATTGGCTCTTGCCCACACAGGAGGTGCCGGAATATCCATCTCCAAGACGTATCCCAATGCCTCTATACTTAGGACAATCATCAGATTGCGGAGCCAATCCATGAAGTTAGGTCCGATCAAGGTGTTCTTTTCGAGTAGAATTGCGAGTGGGTTCATTGTCATATTGAGAGTTATGTCTGCATTAAGTATAACAGATTAATTAGTGACTCGTTTAATTATGATCTGAGTATAGAATTAAGGTATTGTCTATTCTTGTTACCTAGCTGCCACTATTTTTATCGAAATAACACACTCCCATGTGAAATCCGGAAGTATCGTCGCTCTACTTCATAGTGGTGATCGAGTTCTTTCTAAATTTTAATAGAGGGCAACTGAACAGGTTTTTAGTCTATTAATTTTCATAAAGTGGTGTCCAACACCAACCCATCTAATGGATGATTCGATCTTCTTTTTCTCCTTGTTCACTTCCCTCAACCTATATGATTTCTATGGTTCATGAACAAGTTAAGTTTATACCATCGACGCAAATCAGTTTCACAATTGAATCTTATCGAGCAACCTATCAGGTTTTTAGGAATAAAATTTGTTCCAACCGAAGGCATCCAATGCGCTCCCGATAATTTATCCATCCCCCCCGAACGACTACCCCGATAACTCAGAAGCATAGCACATCCGGTTTGGATTTTGATTTCCCGAAAGCTCGATGGAGGGAAGGGAAACCTTGGAACCTTATAAACTTAATAATTTGTCGTGGGAGAATTTTCATAATTAATGTTACACTTTGAACATTAATTCATTTAAGCATATTTGTAGCATTCATACAATATGAACAACCATTCACAACCTAGTTGCTACTAACATGTAGTTCATGGACCGTTCCTAGAAACAAAAACTCCGTAATCTAATTACAAGTCTTCGTCTTGAATCTTCGTCTTTTCGAAACGGATCTTCCTCCGGTCTTCGTCATTACATATAAATTTTATTGAGAAATTTTATCCTAGATACAAATATTTCTAGTAAAATAAATAGGCTCAAACGGCTTTTACAACCCAATCGAATAAAACCGAACGATTCAAAACTAAGTCTATCACTACAAGAAAACGGGGGATCTGTGACGATGAACTTGCAACAAAATTTTAATTCGTTGCAACTAGCGACAGTTTATCTACCAAATACCAACAAATTCTTTAAACAAATAAAGCTCATGACATTATAATCATGTTACCAACAAAATTACCCACAAAATTATTTTTTGTTACAAAACAGGGCGTCAATGACGAGGATTTCCAACATAATTTTCTTCCGTTGCTAGTAATGACAAATTAACTATGAAATACCAACAGATTTTTCCATATAAATTTCTTATATCAATAGCAACCACATGCCAACGAAATTTACCACAAATTTATTTCTGTGTAGCTATTTTGTTGCAATATTTGTTGCTCTGATCTCCAACACACTCATTGCGTTGTTATTTTGTAGATACGAATAATTTAGCTACATAACTATCAATATATAGAAAAACGACTTAAGTTAAGGCTTTTGCAAAAACAAATTTTTTGATGTAGATTGAGTAGTAATATTCTATTTGTTATTCTTCTTTTAGTAAAAAGAGTGCTTGTGAATTTCATAACCAGGGGATGTTAAAGATCCAGAGTATAGAAAGGAGGAAATAAAGTGATAATTACATATATTATGCCTAAGAAAAAGTAGAATCCATAGAAGAGAAGTGAAGTAGACCTTGGTCAATAGTCTTGTCCAAATAATCAAGTGAGTCAACCAAAATTTCTAAACAATTCAAAGTAGGAGAATCTGACAAAGAAGTAGACTGCAATTTTGTAGTAAGCATGAGCATTTTCTTTCCCAACTAGCAAGTCATCTTCACAATAGGAATAGTCTATTAGCAAACACAAGGGCTTGAGGTAGTAGAGTAAAGTAGTATGAACATCTTATATATTGCAATTACATATCAAAATAAGAGTAAATAACAAGTAGGGTCCAAAAACTGATAGAAGGTCAGCAAGCATATTGTAATATCCGGGGGTAATTTTTTTTTCGTGTTACTGTTGAGTTGTACGTATTCATTTGGAATTGTACAAGTGTTGTTGTTTGGACCGATACAATATATATTGTATTAGAATATTTCGGGATCGAAATAATTATACTGGTCGTTGGTTTGGTTTCGTCGTTTGGTTGTTGCTTGGCGAGTTTAGAATTTTGGCTAAGTTTATAGCCATAGCCTACGCTACCTATGTAGCATTACGTACACTAATTTGTTGCGATTACGTACGATATGCCTTGAGGTTACGTACGTAATGCGTGGTAGGTGGTAAGAACCTTCCTCGTAGTCAACCTTCGGCTGGTAGGGCCATGGTATCTTTGAGGGGATCATTTATATATATATATATATGTCACATTTTTTTTCCACACACGCACACGAGGGGGGTCGTCCCCTATCCTGAGTACCCCCCAAAGAGGCTCGAGATCACCCCCGATCTAGAGGTAAGTATGCCAGCATGACCTGATCGCCTCATTGTCCCCCACTTAGGTTACAGGCCCGCGCTTACTGGGCCCGGGCAGGGTTAGTGGTTTCATCCTCGGACATTGCTTAAGAGCTCCAGCCGTTCTCCCATATATATATATATGTCACATTGTCATGTTACTTTCTCACTTTCTCACGTTGACATATCCCTCTCTCTCCTCCTTTTCTCCCTCACATTATATATATATATATATATATGTGTGTGTGTGTGTGTGTTTGTGTCTGTGTGTGTGTTATCATTTCTTCTCCCTCTCACGATCTCTCCACTCTCTCTCAGGATGTCTTCTCCCTCTCTCTCTCCATCTCCATCGTTTTTCTTTTTCCGACAAGGTGGAGCTGAATGATGGCAGCCGGCTTCTTCATTTTCCGGCGACGGACTGGAGTTGACGACCGGAGGTAGGGCTGACGTCTCCGGCGACGACCGGAGCTCGAAGGCGGCGTGGTGGATCGTGACTGGAGCAGCGACGGCTGGTCGGAACTTCCGGAACGGATTGCGTTGCAAATCCGGTCGAGCTGTTCCGTTTTTCTGGCGAGACGGAGCTCAGGTGCCGGCGCTCTTCATGGTTTCTGGCCATGGACGTGGCTCCATAGATTCCAGTGACCCGAGATGGTTTCTGACCAGAATGGACGGCGGAACGGAGGCTTGGCAGATTTCCGGCGAGGAGTTGCAGGCGGAGATGGAGTTGGGTGAAAACCGACCATGGACGGAAACGGGCTGGAGTTGGACGAGATCCAGCGGGTCAGTTTTCCGGCGGCCGAGTTCTAGTAGGAGTTGTTTTTCTGACTGGATTCCGGCGAGGGTTTCCCGGCCGATCGGCTTTTTCCGGTAAGCCTGTGTGTGTTAGTGCAGGTATATATATATATATATATATATGAATATATATATTTATATATTTACATATAGTAATAAGAGTCTATGTTCCGTCGTCCGGCTCCTGCTTCCTCATGTCCACCGTCCACCGTCCACCTTTCACCTGCTTGCTTCATTCGTTTTTCCCTGTGGCTGCTCCTCGATTGACACCTCCTCCTCCTTTCTTTCCAAATCTCCCCCTCATCCCCATCTACTATCTCAGTATCTTCTTCTTCGTTCGTTTGCTGCGGTTCGGACTTCGGCTTCTTCGTCCAAGGGTTTTCATCTCCTATTGCTGTGACTGTGAGGTTGAGTAGCCTATCTCGAGGCCTTTTTATTCTCTCGGGCTTTTGGATTTTCAATGGGAGGTAGTTTCTTTCTTCTCTTCAATTTCGTTTCTTTATTTTGATGATTACGGTTTTCTTATATTATGTCTTCTGCCTTTCAACTTTACAATTGCTGGCCTCTTCCTTTTCTTCAATTTCATTTCTTGATTTGGATGATTGGGGTTCTTATTTATGGAGAATCTATTTAGGGTTTTGTTTTTTATTTCTTTTTTTTCTTTTACATGATGTATTCTCCCTTTCATCCTTAAAGAAACCTGAGATACCTTCTGCTGTATTGTTTTTCCAGGCTTTTGTATGTCTTGTTTTATTAGCTGGATTTTCGTTTTTTCATTGTAATTCAGGTAATGTGTATTTAGTGCTTGTGAATTTTAGTCCCGGTTTTTTGGTTGGGGGTTGGACAGTTCCAATTATTCGGATGTTCGTAGAATTTCTTGGATAACATTTAACTGTGCTGCTTAGGTGGAATTTTTATTTCTTAAAGTTATAGGGCAGGTATAACCTCAAGGATGGTATTGTACATGCTTTAATTACACTTGTCCCACCTCTTTTAAATATTTTATCTTGCAATTCGTATTCACAACCTTCAAATTTGTCTAAGTTTAGTTGTAGAGTCGACAAATTGCTATTTTTTTTCTCTTTCTCTCTTTGTCTAGGTCACCTACGGAGGTGCTTGCCTCTGCTGATGGAGCTTCTCGCATCGGATGGCTTTGATTTTATCTGCTTATCAAAAGGGGTCGTCCCTCCAGCGTTTGTGCTTTCTCTTATTTCTTTTTTCGCCTCTTGCTTGCTTTTCTGGTATCCGACCTCTTCTTTGTTGTTTTTATCGATTTCTTCTTTGTTGTTTTTATCGATATGGGGTTTAGATCGGCTTCCTCGCCCTTTTTCTCCGGGCCTCTTATTTGGTTGTTCATCTTGTGTTTTCTTCCTTTCAGGTTTCCAGGGCTTCAGAACGAGGTTCTTAATGTGCTGTTATGTTTCGTGCTTCTTTTTCAGTGTTGATTGTATAATTTGTGATTTTAATACTATGTATTGATGTGTATTTTCCTTCTCTTTACTATGTTTTTGGTATTTTCGAGGTCTGGGCTGCCTCATTTTTTATTTTTTAATTTATAGGTTCTTTATTTGTGTATATGGTTCGTTATGTCTGTGTGTGTGTTGTCATATTATGCGTATAGTTCAATTGAAAATCTAATCTGGCTCCTACTTTTGGGAGAGAAATTGATGTAATTTTGTAAAATATAGATAGACACAAAAGAAAGCTTACTGTCTTATTACGTGTGTAATATTGTCAGGAGAAGTGGTGGAAACTTCAGAACATAAAATCCCCCCTTCAACTTTCTTGGATACGGATACAGAGTCGAATCCGATAAATAGCAAGGAAGGTACAGACATGATTGATGATGTTGAGTGTGGACAGCAAGATGTGAGTGTGAAGGCCGAGGATGAGGTGAGGTCATCCGCAGAAGAGGTGCAAACTGCAGAATATGAAGTTGCCACGTCAATTTCCTTGGATATGGAGTCTTATCCAGTAAATACAAAGGAAGAGACGGACGTGGTTGTGCAAGTCGTTGAGTCTGAACTGTTGCATATGATCATAACATGTGCACGTGTGCATGTGAAGTGATATGTGCGAGTGGGTTATCTATCTTTGTTTTGCATGGAATAAGGGTACGTCTACCCACGTTTGAGTCAGTCACATTTACTTGGTCATGTTTGACCTTTTATTTCGGTATTTCCTAGCTTACTGCAGTAGTGGTTAAGTGGTTAAGTGGTTTCCTATTTTCTCGTCTAGATTCGTTTGCATGTAAGCCTATTTAAAGGCCACTTCTTTTGTTTAATGAATGCACTGAAACTTTGAGTGAAAATTCATCTGATATACCTTGTACCTCTTACAAGTGGTATCAGAGCAAACTACTTTAAAAATTCATTCAGTGAGAGAAGAGAGGCATTTCAAATGGCGTCTGAAGGAAGTAGTTCTCAAGCACCGATCGTCCCAAAGTTCGACGGCGATTACGATCATTGGAGTCTCGTGATGGAAAACTTGTTTCGATCAAAGGAGTACTGGGGTGTTATCGAACCAGGTTTTGCTGAACTTGAATCGTCTACCCAACTCTCTGCTGCACAGCAGAAGACACTAGACGAGATGAGACTGAAGGACTTGAAGGCTCGAAATTTCTTGTTTTACTCCATTGACAAGAATGTTTTGAGAACCATCACACAGAAGAACACCGCGAAACAACTCTGGGATGCCATGAAGGTGAAGTACCAAGGGAATGCACGTGTCAAGAGGGCACAATTGCAACGCCTAAGGAGAGAGTATGAGATGCTGGAGATGAAGACAGGCGAGTCGGTGACCGACTACTTTGGAAGGGTGATGACGGTATCTAATGAGATGAGTTCGGCTGGGGAAGACATGCCGGAAGTGAAGATCGTCGAAAAGGTACTAAGAACTTTGACAGAAAATTTCAATTATGTGGTTTGTTCTATTGAGGAGTCGAAGGACATAGACAAACTTACTGTTGATGAGTTGCAAAGTTCATTACTCGTCCATGAGCAGAAACTGAAGCCAAGGGCAAGCGATGAACAAGTGATGAAAGTTGAGAATGACAACGGCACGGGGAGAGGTCGCGGAAGGGGAAGAGGAACCTCTAACCGGGGCCGAGGCCGAGGTCGAGGAAGGGGACGTGGCGAGCACACGTTCGAGTGCTATCGTTGTCACAAACTTGGGCATTTTCAATATGAATGCCCCGAGAATGAAAGAGCTGCAAACTATGCTGAATTTGATGAATCGGAAGAGTTGGTGCTGATGACCCAAGTAGAAGATGTGGACCGTCCCATCAAGGGGACGTGGTTCCTTGACTCAGGGTGTTCGAATCACATGACAGGGATAAAGGGGTGGTTCGTGCACCTTGATGAAAACTATCAAAATACAGTAAGGCTGGGAAACGACTTAAGGTTGGAAGTAAAGGGGCTGGGTGACATAAAATTTGAGGTTGGAGGAAGGGTACACATCGTAACGAATGTGTATTACATACCTGCTTTAACCTCGAACCTTCTTAGTATCGGTCAGTTGCAAGAAAAGAACCTCACTGTGACCATTCGACGAGGGGAGTGCAAGATCTATCATCCAACTCATGGTCTAATCATTACCTCACTGATGACGAAGAACCGTATGTTCATTGTATGCGCCAACATGCAACCCTTCCAACCAGGGTGTTTCAAGATAGAAGAGGATAGTCCAACAGAACTGTGGCACAGACGCTATGGCCACGTGAATGCAAAGGCAATCCGGACCATGCAGTACAAGAAAATGGTACGTGGTTTGCCTCATGTGACTGGGAAGACGCAAATCTGTGAGGTGTGTAACCTTGGGAAGCAGCAACGGGAAGCGATTCCAAAGATGAGCTCGTGGAGGGCAAAAGAGAAGCTTGAACTCATCCACACTGATTTATGTGGACCTATCGACCCACCTTCTCAAGGAGGAAAGAGGTATGCATTAGTTTTCATTGATGACTATTCCAGAAAGACATGGGTGTATTTTCTTGCTGAGAAAGCTCATTGCTTTGAAACTTTTAAGAAGTTTAAAGCACTTGTTGAAAATGAAAGTGGGGGAAAGATTAAGTCAGTGAGAAGCGATAGGGGAGGGGAATTCACCTCAACTCGCTTCAATGAATTCTGTGAAGAGAATGGGATTAGGAGACAACTCACGACGGCTTACACGCCACAGCAAAATGGAATCGCCGAGCGGCGCAATCGAACTATAATGAACATGGTCCGATGTTTGCTTGTTGAGAAGAATTTACCAAAGGTTTTTTTGGCATAGGCGGCATCTTGGGCTTGTCACATATTGAATAGGTGTATCACTAAGGCATTAGATGAAGGTGTTCCAGAGGAAAGATGGTCAGGTAACAAGCCCAGTGTTGAACATTTCCGTGTATTTGGGTGCATCAGTCATGTGCACATACCTTCACAATTCAGGTCTAAGCTTGACAAGAGGTCCCATAAGTGTATTTTCCTTGGGGTAAGTCTCGAATCCAAGGCTTATAAAATGTATGATCCAATGTTAAGGAAAGTGGTGATAAGTCGTGATGTACTTTTTGAAGAGGAGGCACGATGGGACTGGTCACAAGAAGAGGTACAAGGGGATTTTTTTTATTTCTGATGATAGTGACAACTCTATGCAAAAAACACAAGAAAGGGGGTCCACTGCAACAGAACCACAAGATAATGGGCCTCATAATGTCGTACAAAGCATGGAGGAGACATCACATGGGGAAGTTGGCAGTACAATTGCACATGGCTCAAGTAATAATGATCATGTGATGCGTCGAACAGCGACTCGTACTACAAAACCACCCACCTGGATGGAAGATTATCACATGGATGAAGAATCCTTGGAAGACATAGAGAATGAAGCTGGTTTTGCACTCTATAGCTCAACAGGTGATCCAACTTGTTATGAAGAAGCCAAAGGTGACAAGAGGTGGGTGAGAGCAATGATGCAAGAGTTAGAATCCATTGAAGAAAATGATACGTGGGAACTTGTTGATGCACCAACTGATGCAAAACCAATCGGGTTAAAATGGGTTTTCAAAACGAAGTTCAACGAAGAAGGAAAGGTCGACAAGCACAAGGCTCGTCTCGTGGTGAAAGGCTATGCACAACGAAAAGGGGTGGACTACTAGGAAGTTTTTGCTCCGGTGGCTCGTTGGGACACAATTCGATCCATGGTAGCTTTAATGGCTCAAAAGGGATGGGTTATATACCAACTCGACGTCAAAAGTGCGTTTCTTTATGGCGAGTTAAACGAGTTGGTGTATGTGGAGCAACGGAGAGGGTTTGTGAAGCAAGGGGAAGAAGACAAGGTTTACAAATTAAACCGTGCTCTGTATGGGTTGAAGCAAGCATCGAGGGCATGGTTCATCCGTTTGGAGACTTATTTCATGAAGGAAGGGTTCACTAAGAGTCAATATGATCACACTTGATGATCTCATATATGCAGGCAATGATGAAGTTCTGTGTGAAGATTTTAAGAAGTCCATGCAACAAGAATTCAAAATGACAGACTTGGGAAGGATGCACTATCTTCTGGGTGTGGAAGTGCAACAAAAGGAAGATGGTGTTTTTGTTAGTCAAAAACAGTATGCAAAGGAAGTTCTGGAGCGGTTTGGGATGTGGGAATCCAAGCCTGTTAAAAACCCAATAGTCCCAGGTACGTTTTTAACAAAAGAAGGTATGGGGAAAGAAATTGATGCTGGGATGTACAAGAGATTGGTGGGAAGTTTAATGTATCTCACGGTAACACGACCGGATATTACTTATTCGGTGTCTCTAATTTCTCGTTATATGTCAAGTCCAAGGGAACAACATCTGCTGGTTGGTAAAAGAATTTTGAGGTACCTGACTTATGACTATGGGTTGTTGTACAAGAATGCTCCTAGTGGTGTTTTGCAAGTGTTTACCGACAGTGACTATGCTCGAGATTTGTAAGATCGAAAATCCACGTCCGGGTATGTTTGTTTGTTAAGTGGAGCTGCTGTATGTTGGAGTTCGAGAAAGCAAGACATAGTGACACTCTCGTCGACCGAAGCTGAATATGTGGGAGCTACTACTTGTGCGCAGCATTGTGTGTGGCTGGATGGTTTACTTATGATCTTGGAAGCGAGCAGCAACTTCCAATACATGTATTTTGTGACAATAGTTCCACCATCAAGTTGTCAAAGAATCCGGTAATGCATAGAAGAACTAAACATATTGATGTGCGCTTTCATTATCTTAGAGATCTTGTGGCAAAGGGGTCAATCAAGTTAGTGTTTTGTGGGACTAAAGACCAATTGGCTGATGTCATGACGAAGCCAATGAAGCTGGATGATTTCATCAAGTTCAGGAAAATGCTTGGAGTTGATAAACTGGAAGTGTGACACTGTCCAGTTTAGGGGAGTGTTTGTTGCATATGATCATAACATGTGCACGTGTGCATGTGAAGTGATATGTGCGAGTGGGTTATCTATCTTTGTTTTGCATGGAATAAGGGTACGTCTACCCACGTTTGAGTCAGTCACATTTACTTGGTCATGTTTGACCTTTTATTTCGGTATTTCCTAGCTTACTGCAGTAGTGGTTAAGTGGTTAAGTGGTTTCCTATTTTCTCGTCTAGAGTCGTTTGCATGTAAGCCTATTTAAAGGCCACTTCTTTTGTTTAATGAATGCACTGAAACTTTGAGTGAAAATTCGTCTGATATACCTTGTACCTCTTACAGGAACTGCAAGACGTGAGCGTGAAGGCCAAGGACAAGGATGAGGTGAGGTTACCGGATGAGGCTATCAGAACTGCAGAACATGAGGTTGCCTTATCGAATTCATTAGATTTGGATAAGGAGTCAAATCTAGTTAATAGCAAGGAAGAGATATATATGGTTGCACATGTTGTTGAGTGTGAACTGCAAGATGCGAGCACGAAGGCTGAGTATGAGGTAACATTATCAGGCTCAATCGCCGAAATTACAGAACATGAGATTCACTCACTGACTTCTCATGTGATATTGGAACCTAAAGTTCATATTCATAATTCTTCTGCCATAAGTAGTGGAGAAAATAGTGGTGATTTAACTTTCACATGTAGAATAGATGTTTCTGATAGGTCTAATGTTAACAATGAAGGTGCAGCTAACACTGAGTTGGAGATAGAAGATGTTGAAAACCTGGCAGATCAAATTGATAGTCTTTGCAGAAGCGAATGAGAATGGAAATTCTCAAGACAACGGCACACCTGTGGTTCCACCAGGGGGTTCCATTACGAATGTGGTCGATGGAGAGGAAGCACGTATTAAGACACGAAGAAATCCATTCAACTTTTTGGTTAGGGTTCCAAGATTTGATGATGATAGTCTTAGAGAACAAATTAGGCTCGCGAAGCTAAATATTGACGAGAAAACAAAACTAAGGGATGCCATTCAAGTCCAAATTCAAGAGAAAAGAGTGATAAATTGATTTATTAGGTTTTTCTTTATTTGATTTGGAGAAACAGAACTTCAATGTTAATATTGGGTTTCTCTATTTAACAGGCCAGTACTCAGATTCATGCTATTGATTATGAACATGCCAAGGGTGAAGGCCAAAATGCACGGAAGTTGGTGAGGTCAAAACGTCTGGAAATAGATTCTCTACCGTCTCTGATCAACAAAGCTAAGAATGCACTATCCATTAAGGATATTGATAGCCAGGTAACCGTTCTCTTCCCTGCTTTTTATGTAGACACACTTGTATTTGCATGTAAGAGCATGTGGTTTTCGATTCATGAAATTACATTTCTGCAGCAAAAGATATTTGCTTTCTTAAATGATTAAACTTATGTTCTCTGCAGATATACAATTTGGAACATGTGATACAACATGAGTCTCTTCCCTTGAAGGAAGAAAAGCAGCTCATTCGTGAAATCAAGCAACTGAAGCAACTTCGCGAGCAGTTGTCCTATAACATGGGTAGCCAAGATGAAATTAAGCAGGCTCTTGAGCAAAGGGGAGAGGTTGAAGAGCGTCTAAAGGTGCGTCATACATCATTTTTTGTGTTTTGCTTTAAGGTTTCATACATATGGCTATGTTAGGCTGGAAGTTTAGCTGAATTGAAATCTTGCTCACAAGAAATGTCATGATTCATATTTTATGAATATGAATTAATTTGCTTCTATATAGAATTAGATAGATATAATGGAGTTTACTTTTTTGAAAATTAATTGATTAACTAATGCATTAAAAAAATTTCAAAACCACTACTATGGAGCCCAAAATTTGGCCCCTATAATTGTTGGGCCCTGGGCGTTCGCCCGCTCTCAGGACCGGCCCTGATTTGATATGAATTTGGTGCATGCAGGTTTTTAGGAAGGAGCTAGATATCCTCAAAGACAAAGTCTTAAAAGCTGAAGCCTCTGCTGTGGAAGCAGAAAAGAAATATGATGATGAAAATAAAAAGGTGAATGTCTTCTATTACTTACTCAAGAGTTCCATTTTTGTTAGTCAGATGGGAGCCGTTGAAGCACCATTTGAGGAAGTCCCTAACATTTTCGACACGGGTTCAGGTACATACACACAAACATACTATTATGATTTCTCTCTCCTGACTAATGGTCCTTTTTGTGGGACTCATTCGAAAGAAATTCTCTCAGGATTTTCAATGTCAGGATTTTCAACTTGGGGAGACGGCTCGTCGTTTGCCTCATTGTCACCACCTGTTTCATCTACCTTGCATTGATACTTGGCTGGTGAGACATGGTTCTTGCCCCCTGTGTAGAAGGGTTCTGTGATACTTGTTCTCTTTATTATATATTAATTGCATCAAGACCGGTACTCTTGATTTCTTCATACTTGTTGGGTTCCACAGTTTGTTTCGTGATCCCTCCACTCGTAGGATTTCCCCCTCCGCCCCATGTAAATTTAGGCACCAGTTTAAGTTAATTGGTCATTGTGCTTCATCATTAGTATGTGAAAAGTAAATTTTGACTTTTGGTGGTATATTATCCTCCTACTACTTATTGCTGTTAATTATCATGTTCCCTGTTTATCATTATGCACCAAGAGAAAGACACTGAATCTCATTTTTTCCGGCTGAAGCTCCTATTCTGGAAACGCTGTTGCTCTTTGGTTTTTCACCTTTTTCTTGGTTCGTTGATTGACAGGTAACCCTTTTTTTATTTTGTTTTCCGTTTTTCTTGATTGAATGGGTTTTCTGTATTTTTTTTTCCGGTCTCTCGATTTTCACCTTCTTCGTTTGTTGATTGACAGGTAACGCTTTTTTTTCTTCATTTTGTTTTCCGTTTTTCTTGATTGATTTCTTGATTGTATGGGTTTTCTGTATTTAGGAAACATGTCCCTCTTGTACATTTCCTTTCTTTTTTCCAGTTCTACATAGGCTTCCCCTATTTTCTCTTTTTTTTTTGTGGATCCCCATCTGATTTTGGTTTCTTCTTGGTTTTTATCTCTCAATTGACTACAGGTTCCTCCATCTCAGCCTATTTTTGAGGTAGTTTTTTTGTTGCTTTGTGTTTATTTGTTGAAGGTTTCCGGATTTTTTTTTCTGGATGAACATTAAAGAGGGTTTTAGAGCTGCGAAAATTTCTTTGGTGAGATCAACATTTACATGTCTAAACACGAGTTATAATTTTGCAGGATGCTCTTGCCTTTGTTTTTTTCGTGATACCCTCCGATTTCGTATATTTTTTACAAAAAAATGGCTTCGTGTGGTACATTTGTACCGAGTGTGGTGTTACTTTATTGTGTGTGATGAATGCCTAGATATTTTTTGGTTTTAACAACAGAATAATATGTAATGTTGTGCCTATTATTTTTTATCCAAAAATCGGAGTTGTGCTCTGGTGGATTAAACATCACTTCTCAAAAATTGTAGGTCTATCATGATTAATCTCCATTGATTGTTTCTTTCATAATGTTTGTATCTTGCTCTTGTCAACATAACTTTTTTTTATCAACATAACATTTTCTCTATGTATTGCAAAATTTACCCTCAACTTACAATTGAAAAAACTTTTCTTTTTTTAGAACTTCTGTCGGTTTGGGCTGAGTTATATTTATCGGAGTGTGTTCTTCACCTTACTGTTTTTAGTGAAATCCTACAAGGTTGTAAATATTTTTTGAAAATGCTTATCTACGGCTGTGTGTTGCGAATTTACTGTGTGTGTCCGGTTATTTTGTTGTGGTGGTTGTGTTGTTATGCCAGTGTGCTGTAAATGTGTGATGGTCCTGTTTATTTGATATTCAGAGGATTAACATTACTTTACTAAAAATCCAAAAAATGAGATTAGTTGACAAAGATTATTTGTTGGTCATTGTTATCTCTTTACCCACAATATTTCCACTTTCAAGTTGGATAAAATTATGTAACATTTATATCTATATCTCCATTTGGGCTGCTCGACTTCCACAAATTTTTTACTATTGCAAATGCTTTACTAATGAATGACGCGTTCCTGTATACGTCTCCGCTTTGCACAATCACCAGGTTTTTTTTTTTGCGATTTCAGCTCGTAAGGTAGAATGGTTCGTACTCAATCTTCGTCTATGTTCATCTCTGGATTTTATGTAGGGGGGTTGGCCTGTGTATGATAGGTGATTTATGTGTTGTCCTGTGTTTAGTATGTGTGCTTTATGCGCGTTTGTATGTGTGTTCTTCTGCGTGTCATATGTGTTTTATTTTCTGCGGCATTTGTGCTTATTTGTTTATAATTATATGTGTGTGTTTTTTAGTTACCCACGCACGTGTCTGTGTGTTATGTGGCACTATTTATTAGGTTTTTCATTTAGTGTTTGCGATTTGTCCTTATTGCTTTGCTCGTCTTTTAGAGGCATTTTTTTTATTGAGTTTGTTTCTCTTCTTGCAGGTTGGGTTTTTTTGCTGCTCTTTGCGAACATTGGGCATGCATACTCGTTTATCCTGCGGTTAACACCAACATCTAAATCACCTGTTAATCCCGAAATTTTCACCGTGACATATAAGGTTCTCCCCAGTTTTGTCTACTTCATCTGTATTTCCTATTGAAGGAATGCTTTGATTAGGTTGTAATATTTCTGTAATTTTCTCGATATGATGCACGAATACTTCTACAAATTATTCTTGCGCATATAGAAATCATCTTTTTGCGCTGTCCGTGTATATACTGCATAGATACGTAATTTTGTGTGCCACACATGGTGGATTATTGATTTTAATTTTATTTTATTGATACACAGATGGAATGGTTATCTGCATATTCCTGGGTGTGTGCGGTAGCGCGTAATAAAAATCTTAAATTTTGGATTTTGCCTAAACAGAGAATTATGCAATTAAGAGGATCACTGATTAGTAGATGAAAGTCGTTTTCTTGATGCAACATTAATGCAAAGGAACATTATTTTTGCAATGCACCAAGGTTGGAGATGTTCATTTCTGAACTCATCCTATGATTTTTCTAGGTCGAATTCTCTCATGCTTTTGGATCTTTGTTTTGATAAATAGGATTTTTGTCAAGAGAGACCCGTCTTTGCCTTCGGTCTTTTTTATCTTTCTCTCTGTTTTTTTTTTATTTTTCCTTCAGGAGGATGGTGTGGTTTGACGAAAATACAGGGAATGCAACCTGCTGAGCATGTTTGCATCCATCACTGACGTACTCATTACTCTCTTGCTGCTTTCTATGTTGTCTCTAATCTTGTTGTTTGAGAAATTACAATTTTTATTGGAATGTGTCAGGATTATGATTGCTTCATGGTCTCAGATTGAATGTTGTGCAGTCTCTCATTCTTCTTATGAACAGAAAGGTATTGACCTTATTTATTTGTTTCTTGTCGAACTTTATTATCAACTGGGTTTTGAACAATCATGTCATCCATAGCATAAAGCGAATGAATGTGAGGCATAATAATGAGATTAAGAACCGTTGAAGGATCCACAGGTTTTTCTATTCTATATTATTAAAAACTTGCTTGTCTTCTTTAGTAAACTTATTAGGGTCGCATAAGATTTCATTCTTCACAGGGATTTGCTGTGGAGCTGCTCGCCCGTCTTCAAAATTAGGTGAGGGTTGAACGCAGTAAGATAAATAACTTTTGATATTTTCCTTTTATAGGTGTTCAATTCTTCTGAAAGAAACATTTTTTCAAGAAAAGCCATCGATTTTCAACATTTGTACTTGTTTATAAGCAGGTTCCTCCTGATTTTGTCAACTCACTTCTCAGATGGTCTTACCTATTTTCATATTATCATTACTATTTTGTGTGTAGAAAAATATTTGAGCTGGCCCATGAAACATATAAATCTTACTTCTGTCTCTCTTCATGAAAGTTAGTATACAGTTATCGCGCATCGATAATATTTTCACCTATTCATCTCTCTCTCTCTCTCTCTCAATGTTTTTTGGTTTTCTTTCTACAAACTTGCATTGCAATGACTATGGAGTGGGTAACTTTTCCAAGTTGAGGAATACATATTATTACATGTGTAATATCCGGTATTTTTTCTTTCCCTTGTATTTTCATTTTTGGTATATTTCTCGGTCATAGTGACCCTCATGTATCTTTCAGTATGTCCTTCCTGTCAACTGTTGAATTGTATTCTCGTTATTGTTCGTTGTTTCAACTTTCCTCATATGAGTTCGACTTTGTTAGATCACCATTAATTTTTGGTGACTCCAAAAATTATAAATCTTTGCAATATTATAGAACATCGAGTTAGCTTTCCAATGGTTCAAACGGTGAGTCAATCGGAGTCCGGACGAGAGAGTTATGGTCGTTTCGCTTTTGGCCGAGCACTTCCGGGAGCCTTTCGGCCGATAGGGGGTCGATAGACTCTCTGCGGCATTCCGTATGGGTATCGGTTGGGCCTATCGGCCGATAGGCTGGCCGATAGGTAAATTTCTTCACCTTCGAACTTCCAGAGCCTTTCGGCCGATAGGGGGTCGATAGACTCTCTTAGGCATTCCGTATGGGTATCGGTTGGGCTATCGGCCGATAGGTGGCCGATAGGTTCTGTTTGTGTTACACTATAAATGTGTTGTTTTGAGCGTGAAGCTCATTTCCTTCCCCATTTTTTCCATCGCGTCGCGAGAGAAGATATAGAGGGGGAGAGTTCTTCATCCGGGTCGATTTTCATCATTTCTTTTCGGTTGTGAGGCTCGGATAATCAATCTAACGCGTGTTCTACGGATCTTAATACTTGAATCACTCAAGGTAATATCTCTTGAAACCCTACCTTTTTGGATAATTGGGGATTTTGGGGTTTTGTCCGATTCTTTCCGTTTCGTTGATGGATTCATGATGAATATGATTATTCTTGTTGGTATTCTTAGTTTCCCTACGGATTCATGGTATATTTCGTGATTTTTACGGAATCGAGAGGGTTCGGTTGTGGTCCGCCCTCGTTGTTGTTTGTATACGAATATACATGAATCGTAGGCGGGTTTCCGGGAGTATTCCATTTCCATAATCGTTTAGAAGTGGTTGTGATTGTGCTATTCAAATCGTTAGGTTCATTTCCGCCGGTTCCTTGCGGTCGTGTTCAACTCTTCCGTTCCGTTCGTGTCATCGTCTAATTAATCGAGGCAAGTATCCTTATGAACTTACAATCTTGGCATAGTAGTTTTGTTTGAGAAATTGTGTGTGTGTATGCTCACTACGGGTTAGACTCGACGGGGTCTCGGTAGGGGTCTACGGAGGTGTGGATCGACGAGCTTTGCTTTTAACCACTACGGGTTAGATCCGACGGGGTCTCGGTAGGGGTCCACGGAGGTGTGGATCAACGGTTAATTGTGGTGAATTTTACAAATGTGATTTGATATTGGCATTTCCGGAAATGAGTGCTTTCAAACGGTTTTCTTTATTGCATGCATTACTATATGTGTAAGATGTAAGTTGTTCATCTGGTCACTTGTACTAGCGTAATTGCTAACCCCTCTGGGGACCCGTTTTGGGGAAATTCGTTTTATGAATTTCAGGTCAGGTTCATCGGGACGAGCGGGCGCTGGACCAGTACACGGATGATGGCCATGCGTGATGATTGTGCATAAGAGACGTCTTAATGTCTTTTTGTATTTTCATCTTTTATGGCTTTTGAACTAATAGATGTACTCGAGTTGTTATGAGTTCTTGTTCGTCCAGTTTGTTTTGTTGTGTTTATGTTGTGTGGGATGATGATGTTATATTGACCGGTTGAACCGGGTGGATTGTTCAGTTTGTGTCTTTATGACGTGGTGTTATTTTATCGTTTCGTGAGTCGTTGTGTATGATCTTTGTTCGGCTGGTGGGTCCCATATAGGGATTCACGGCACTGTAATATACCTCGGATATCCCGGGGTGTTACGAGAAAATGGTATCGAGCTCTAGGTTTATGGATACCTAGGCTTGTTGGTTTATTGGGTCTTGTGGTGTTTGGTTTTGCACATCATCGTCACGCCGCCATGATTAGGTACTACGGTGTCCGTAAGTTTTCTTTCCTCTGTTCATTAATTCCTTGTATCGTACCCTTGATTCTCGACTTGTTATTGTTCTTTTCTTGTACCGATCCTCGTATGGCTTTTGCTACTTATTTAACTCCGTATGGATCTTTGGAAGAGGTCGTGGTCGCGGTCGTGGTCGTGGACGCGGCCGGGGACGTGGGGCGGCCGGTGGAGCGGCCACGTCCACGATCTTGAGCCGGCGATCGGCGACCGTCATAGCCATGCTTCTTCTCAGGAGCGTGCCGATCTTGGTATCGCGGCCGTAATGCAACAAATGGTGAACCAAATGGCGGCGATAGCCCAGGCGGTTCAGAACCCGGATCAGGCCCACGCTAATCGGGGTGGAGCGGATCGTTGGCTCCAAGATGTCATCAAGATGCATCCTCCTCAGTTTTCGGGAGCTTCGGACCCGATGGGCTGGGAAGGGTGGATTAAGGAGATATCTAAGGTATTCGTTGCCACTAACTGTCCCGAGGAACGTAGAGTCCCTATTGCTCAATATTTTCTCTCTGGGGAGGCTACGGTTTGGTGGGAGGCCGTTGGGCCTAAAGACCATCCGCTTCGTGGTGAGTTTCAAGAGTTGATGGAGATGAATATTGCCCGTGGGCCACGATGTGCTCGGGTACATGCTTTTATGATGCTCAACCAATGGATATCCCCGTAGCTCAAGCCATTGCTGATTTTAACAAAGAGTTGGGTTATGTGAAGACCCAAGTTGTCGAGGAGAGTGACAAGATTTTCCATTTCTCCAGACGGATGAAGTTGCCGATCCGGGACTATATGTCGGGGCTCGTATGCACTACATTGAAGGATTATCGAGTAGGGCCCTTGCTTATGATATGTCGGTGACGGCGAGTGAGGCGGCCCGCGAGAGTAAGAAGCGTAAGTCCGGGAACTTTTCGGGCCACAAGAGTGGGGGTCGGCAGAGATCCCAATCTGCTAACTTCCCCGCGGGCGGTGGTCCGGCTCGTTCCTGGGGGTCCTCGTGGAACTACCGGTGCTCCTTTTCGTGATGTGAAGTGTTTCAATTGTGGTCGACGGCCACATCGGTCGTACTTGTTTGAGCCCTTTCTCGACGTGTAATCGGTGTGGCCGGCCACAAAAGCCGCTGTCTTTGAGAGGGAGAAAATTCTTGGCGCCCGGGCTTCCATTCCAGCGCCTAGGGAACCAAGTGTGAATCAGGGATCGTTTGCTCCTCAGTCTCTGCCGAGTGCTAGTCGGGGGAGAGGTCGGGGTCAGCCCTCTAAGGGGGGAGCTTCCAGTGTTGGCTCCGCCCACCCGCGTGTCTATGAGATGCGGAAAGCCGATGACCCAGCGGCTACCGTGGCGACAGGTACCGTCTATATTCTTTCTCATCCTGTCAGTGTGCTTTTCGATTCTGGTGCTACGCATTCGTTCATATCTTTGGATTGTGTACGCCGTTTGAGTCTCGACTGTTTGATGCCTTGTGAACCCTTCATCGTTAAGCTTCCTAGCGGTGATAGGATCGTTGGTGATCAGGAGGTTCGAGACTGCTCTGTACTTATTTGTGAGAGGACTTGGCCCTCTAATCTTATTGTTGTGAGTATCGAGGGTGAGGATTTGATTCTTGGTGATGATTGGCTCGAGCGGCATGGTGCGATCATGAACTACCGCACGAGGATCATCACTATGTTAGCCGAGGACGGCAACGAGCACTCTTTCGCGGGGCGAAAGAGGGGAAACCAGAAATTCGTTATTAATGCCTTGAAGGCGATGAGTCTCCTGCGAAAGGGGTGTACTGGTTATTGGTGCTATGCCTTAAAGGCGGAGGATGGTGGAGTCGAGCTTTCGTCGATTCCAGTCGTTAATGAGTTTCCTGATGTATTTCCTGACGAATTACCGGGATTGCCACCGGACCGTGAGGTTGAGTTTGCTATAGAGTTAGAGCCGGGCGCGGCTCCTATTTCAAGGCGCCGTATCGCATGGCACCTTCAGATATGTCCGAGTTGAAGAAGCGGTTGGGTGAGCTTCTTGAGTCGGGGTATGTTCGACCGAGCGCCTCGCCTTGGGGCGCACCGGTCTGTTTGTGCGGAAGAAGGATGGTTCGCTACGTTTGTGTATCGACTATCGCGAACTAAACAAGGTGACCATCAAGAACAAGTATCCTTTGCCGAGGATTGACGACTTGTTCGACCAGTTGCAGGGAGCTGCGGTATTCTCGAAGATTGATTTGAGATCGGGTACTATCGGCTCCGGGTGAGGGAGTCCGACGTGCAGCGACTTTTCGGACGAGATACGGACATTATGAGTTTGTAGTTATGCCTTTCGGGTTAACTAACGCGCCGGCGGTGTTCATGCAGTTGATGAACAAAGTCTTTATCGAGTATTTGGATAAGTGTGTCGTCGTCTTCATTGACGATATTCTTATTTATTCGAAGAACGAGGAAGAGCATGCCCATCATTTGCGGGTAGTGTTAGACATTTTGAGGACCGAGCAACTCTATGCGAAGTTCTCGAAATGTGAGTTCTTTGAAAGAAGTGATGTTTTTGGGCCACGTGATTTCGGTGAGGAGTTCGAGTAGATCCGCAGAAAATTGAGGCGGTGTTGGATTGGGCATCGCCACAAATGTGAAGGAGGTCCGTAGTTTCTTGGGTTTGGTGGCTACTACCGTAGGTTCGTGAGGGTTTCTCAAAACTAGCTCGACCACTTACCTGATTGCTCAGAAATCAGAAGTTAAATGCGGACCGATGAGAGGCGATCGAGTTTTGAGGAGCTGAAGAAGCGTTTGACTTCAGCCCGGTTTTGGCATTGCCATGTGGCAACGAGGGTTTCGCCGTTTTAGCGATGCTTGGTCGTGGTCTTGGGTGCGTATTGATGCAAAGACGGCAAGACCATTGCCTATGCGTCGAGACAGATTGAGGCCGTATGAGCTTAACTACCCTACTCACGATTTGGAGTTAGCGGCGGTTGTCTTTGCACTCAAGATTTGGCGTCACTATCTTTTCGGCTCTGCATGTCGATTTTTACCGATCATAAAAGTCTCAAGTACATATTTACTCGTGAGAGTTGAATATGAGGCAGAGGAGGTGGTTAGAGTTGATTAAGGATTATGACCTCGAAATCCTTTATCATCCGGGTAAGGCGAATGTCGTGGCCGACGCCTTGAGTCGGAAACCGATTGCGTTGCGAACGCTTGAGGTCCTTACGCCTCGATCCCCGAGCTTCGGCGGGCTTTGATCGGGTTAGATGTTGAGGTTTTGCCGCTGGATCTGTCGGGCAACTTTGTGCCTTAGAAATTTCGCTGTCTTTGATCGATGAAATTAAATCAAGCAATTAGAGGATCCGATGATTACTCAAGTCCGAGAGAACGTTCTTAAAGGAAAGTCTCTGGGTTTGTGATTCACGAGGATGGCGTTTTGAGATTCCAGAGTCGGCTTTGTGTGCCGAACGACTCGAGTTGAGGCGAGTATTTTACGGGAGGCCCATGCTACACCTTATTCCGTTCATCCCGTACGAGTAAGATGTACAGGGGACACGAGGAGGAACTTCCGGTGGAATGATATGAAGGAGGAAGTCGCACGTTTGTGGCGAGATGTTTGACTTGCAGTAGTCAAAATCGAGCATCGACCGGCCAGGTTATTGCAGTCACTTCCGCTCCGAATGGAAATGGGAAGATATATCGATAGATTTCGTTACGAGTTTGCCGAGATCGAGGTCGGGCATGAATATGGTATGGGTGATTGTTGATCGCGACCAAGTCGGCACATTTTCCGGGCATCAAGGACACTTGGGGCCGGAGAAGTTAGCTCGTGTGTTTATTGCGCAGATCGTGAGACTTCACGGTACTCAAGTCTATTGTTTCGGATCGTGACGGCCGCTTTGTATCGCACTGGCGGGCGGTGCATAAGGCGTTAGGTACTGGTTGCGTTTGAGTACCTCTTTTCATCCCGATCGGATGGACAGTCGGAACGCACTATCCAGACATTCGAGGACATGTTGCGTGCTTGTGCCCTCGATTGGAGTAGTAACTGGGAGGAGCATTTGCCATTGATCGAATTCACGTACAACAATAGTTGGCACGCGTCGATTCGGATGGCACCGTATGAGGCACTTTATGGGCGACGATGTCGATCGCCGATTTGTTGGAATGAGGCGTCCGATTTAGTCGGGACCGAGCCGGATGTCGTTTTAGAGACGAGGCGGAAGATAGAGTTAATTCGAGAACGGATGTTGACTGCCCAGAGTCGACAGAAGTCATATGCCGACGTCCGTCGTCGACCTTTGGAATTCGAGGTGGGAGACCACGTTTTGCTAAAGGTGTCGCCGACGAAGGGAGTTTTTCGTTTTGGGAAGAAAGGAAAGTTGAGCCCGAGATTTATTGGACCCTTTGAGATTCTCGAGCGAGTCGGTGAATTAGCGTACCGTTTGGCGTTACCTCCAGCCTTGAGTCATGTTCATAGCATTTTTCATGTTTCCCAGTTGAGGAAATATGTTCCGGATCCTAGTCACGTCATCGATTATGGCGAGGTTGATATTGCTGAAGATATTACTTTTGAGGAGCGTCCTTTGAAGATTTTGGAGCATCGTGAGAAACGACTGAGGCATAAGACCATCCCTTTGGTCAAAGTTCAGTGGTCGAGACACGGTGTCGAGGAGGCAACTTGGGAAACCGAGGATAGCATGCGTGCTAGGTACCGGAGTTGTTTGTTTCTTAAGTTTCGGGACGAAACTTATTTTTAGAGGGGTAGAATGTAATATCCGGTATTTTTCTTTCCCTTGTATTTTCATTTTGTATATTTCTCGGTCATAGTGACCCTCATGTATCTTTCAAGATGTCCTTCCTGTCAACTGTTGAATTGTATTCTCGTTATTGTTCGTTGTTTCAACTTTCCTCATATGAGTTCGACTTTGTTAGATCACCATTAATTTTTGGTGACTCCAAAAATTATAAATCTTTGCAATATTATAGAACATCGAGTTAGCTTTCCAATGGTTCAAACGGTGAGTCAATCGGAGTCCGGACGAGAGTTATGGTCGTTTGATTTTGGCCGAGCACTTCCAGGAGCCTTTCGGCCGATAGGGGGGGTCGATAGACTCTACTGCCGGCATTCTGTATGGGTATCGGTTGGGCCTATCGGCCGATAGGCTGGCCGATAGGTAAATTTCTTCACCTTCGAACTTCCAGGAGCCTTTCGGCCGATAGGGGGGGTCGATAGACTCTACTGCCGGCATTCCGTATGGGTATCGGTTGGGCCTATCGGCCGATAGGCTGGCCGATAGGTTCTGCTGTGTTACACTATAAATGTGTTGTTTTGAGCGTGAAGCTCATTTCCTTCCCCATTTTTTCCATCGCCGCGAGAGAGAAGATATAGAGGGGAGAGTTCTTCATCCGGGGTCGATTTTCATCATTTCTTTTCGGTTGTGAGGCTCGGATAATCAATCTAACACGTGTTCTACGGATCTTAATACTTGAATCACTCAAGGTAATATCTCTTGAAACCCTACCTTTTTGGATAATTGGGGATTTTGGGGTTTTGTCCGATTCTTTCCGTTTCGTTGATGGATTCATGATGAATATGATTATTCTTGTTGGTATTCTTAGTTTCCTACGGAATCATGGAAAATTGCGTGATTTTTACGGAATCGAGAGGGTTCGGTTGTGGTCCGCCCTCGTTGTTGTTTGTATACGAATATACATGAATCGTAGGCGGGTTTCCGGGAGTATTCCATTTCCATAATCGTTTAGAAGTGGTTGTGATTGTGCTATTCAAATCGTTAGGTTCATTTCCGCCGGTTCCTTGCGGTCGTGTTCAACTCTTCCGTTCCGTTCGTGTCATCGTCTAATTAATCGAGGCAAGTATCCTTATGAACTTACAATCTTGGCATAGTAGTTTTGTTTGAGAAATTGTGTGTGTGTGTATGCTCACTACGGGTTAGACTCGACGGGGTCTCGGTAGGGGTCTACGGAGGTGTGGATCGACGAGCTTTGCTTTTAACCACTACGGGTTAGATCCGACGGGGTCTCGGTAGGGGTCCACGGAGGTGTGGATCGACGGTTAATTGTGGTGAATTTTACAAATGTGATTTGATATTGGCATTTCAGGAAATGAGTGCTTTCAAACGGTTTTCTTTATTGCATGCATTACTATATGTGTAAGATGTAAGTTGTTCATCTGGTCACTTGTACTAGCGTAATTGCTAACCCCTCTGGGGACCCGTTTTGGGGAAATTCGTTTTATGAATTTCAGGTCAGGTTCATCGGGACGAGCGGCCTGGACCAAGATACGGATGATGGCCATGCGTGATGATTGTGCATAAGAGACGTCTTAATGTCTTTTTGTCTTTTCATCTTTTATGGCTTTTGAACTAATAGTGTACTCGAGTACTTAAGAGTTCTTGTTCGTCAGTTGTATTGTTGTGTTTATGTTGTGTGGGATGATGATGTTATATTGACCGGTTGAACCGGGTGGATTGTTCTGGTTTGTGTCTTTATGACGTGGTGTTATTTTATCGTTTCTGTGAGTCGTTGTGTATGATGCTGTTCAGCCTGGTGGGTCCCATATAGGGATTCACGGCGCTGTAATATACCTCGGATATCCTGGGGGTGTTACAACATGCACCTAATTCTTACATCTTTTATGAGTATATTTACCTCATTTCCATGCATTATTTATTTAATTTTTTCTTTTCTCCATTATTTTTCTTGGATCTGAAAAAAGGGTCCAGGATACATAATACAGAATTTATGGTTTCTTAGCAGGAGGTTACACACGAGGTTGGGTGATAATATTCTGCTGGTGAAAACTTTAATTGGTGGTAATAGATTTATGGGACGCCTAACTACTGGTTAGGTTGTTATGTTGTCATTTTAGGGACTCGTGAACGCAATATAATGAGATGCGTTTGCCTTTTCTTTTTTATTTTTTTCTCCGAGGAAATAAGAATGGTTGTTGGTGCCTCTCACTACTACCATCGAAGGTAATTTTGTAAACTTTTATAATCCTTTTCTTATTCATATATGAACTTTTTTAAAAAAAAAAAAGAAATATTCGGAATTATTCCTCATCATGATTATTGTAGAAGTCATACACTTGATGAACAATTTCCCAGAGTTGGTTGTTTTTAAGCGAGTTTAAGAGAAAGTACTTGCTCTTAGTAACAACATTGCATGTAATGATCATGTTGCAATGACCTCTCCTCATGTTGACCCGGTGAATTCATTTATTTCTTGGAATTGTTTAACCTCCTTTGTTAAGAAAATGTAGAAACATGGTAATATGGTATCGTCTTGGTGATCATATTATTCTATTTTGATTTGGAACTAGAAATTGGTGACTCCATTTATTTCATTGATCTGTAATTGCTTAAATTTGATTTGGCAACTGAGGAGATGATTGCGGATGTTCTTCATGTTGAAATTTTCAAGGGTGCAGTTGATGGCGGTCATGAGAATATCAGCAGATCCCTTGTATTATCCAACATGGCCTCATGTTGACAAGGTGAATTCATTTATTTCTTGGAATTGTTTACTCTGTTTTATCATGATATTAACCTCTGTTGTTAAAAAAATGTAGAAACATGGTAATATGGTATCGCCTTGGTGATCATATTATTCTGTTTTGGTTTGAAACTAGAAATTGGTGACTCCATTTATTTCATTGATATGTAATTGCTTAAATTTGATTAGGCAACTGAGGAGATGATTGCGGATGTTCTTCGTGTTGAAATTTTCAAGGGTGTAGTTGTTGCCGGTCATGAGAATGTCGGCAGTTCCCTTGTATTATCAAACATGGGTGGCCTGGTAAAAAAAAAATTTCCTCTTTGCAAATAAAGTCATTATTTACATTTTTGGTGTTGAGTTCCTATCTATAAGCATCTCCAATTAAATTTTGGTGGGAGTAAAAGGACAACTTCAAGCTTTAAGGGACTAGACATTGTCTGTTCAATATAGTTCCTTAAAATTGTAATCTTTTTGTTTTTTAAAATTCATTTAGAACTGAACATGTTCTACTATCTTCTTATTCAACCATAGGCATTAGATATAATAGTTTTTGGACACATCACATGAGCTAGAACTACCACCCTGTATTCTTTAGATTTGCTCGGTTGGTTATGTTTATTCAGGTGTTCACTTTTTGGTCAAAATACCTTAATTGTGTTTGCTCGAATGTTTCTTTATTTTATTGTAGTCACATATTGACTGGATGGTGAATCATAAATTATATATCTTCTATAATATTCAGTTATTTTTTTAATAAAAAATGAACTGGTATGTGTATGGTGAGCCAACCAGAGATGTTAGAGGCTGTTGTATTTAACATAAACATACGAGTACTTGAAAGGCTTGTTTAAGTTGTGAACAAACAAAAGGGGCAAAGCTTTTGTACAAGGTGTTTTTAGTTTTCCTCAATGGTAGTCCTTGTAATAAGCTTTACACTAGGTTGCCTAATGTTTAAATTTACAACCCTATGAAACATTAACGCATATAGCTGTTCTTTCATCATAATTGTGGCTCTGGATTCAACCTTGGTTATCAGTGTGAAACTTCACTATTGAATTTTTGCACTGCTGGTTATTATTGATGACATCCATCTGTACAGTACTGTGTTACTATGTGGACTTACTCTAGGTACGGACAATTTGAAACACATTTTCAAAGGGAGATTTGGCTCTATATATTGGTGTTCTTGTCCGATTGCAACATCCACTGTACTTCTTTTCTTTTCAGGTACTTCTGGTTTTTTAGTTTTCGGGTTTTTTATTATGGTATGTCGTTTACTTTTCGTAGGGGCGCACCGCAGTTCTCTGATGTGTCTATTTATTTGTACACATAAAAATATTGAATCTTATTTCAATGTCAGTCTGTATGAGGTGTATTTTTGTGTGTGTATATATATATATATATATATACACACACATATATATGGTCTCCTATATTTCTCTTCTAACATGGTTCATTGTTGTCCGTTTCCTTGTTCAACAGAGTTGCCTTCCTCAGCGCGATCAATAGTTGTTGTGTTCTTCTCTCTTTAAGGTATACTCTATTGTTTCTTTGCTTGTACCTTGTAGTTTAAAAAAATTTCTTCGTTCTAAATACAAGTACCTTTCTCCTTTGTTATAAAAATGCATTGGTAGGTAGCCATTATAATGGTGTAGCATGCTCGGATTTATCGGCTTGAAACCTGCCATGGCCTCACAGGACTTCTCAATAGATCTTGGGCCTATGAACATGTGACATTCCTTCCATGTTCTGCTCAGGTTTCTGTTGCTGATGTTCGCTAAATGCGTACTGCTATTGCACAATTGATTCAGTGTGTATCTAATATTGTTATTACTTTAGAGTTACCAATATCTGTAAACTACTACTTTTCCCAAGGCTGTTGAGGTCTGCATAGATTTGCATACGTATTCAAATACAAATACCTCTCTTCCACACCAAGAGGCCAAATTAGTAAATGTACATTCTAATGATGCCATGCGTTCGAGTTTATCAGCTGAAAACCTGACATGGCCCCTTAAAATCTCTGAACAGAGCCTGGGCCTAAGTAGGTGTAACAATTTCAGGTCTCTAGGACATGCATTGCCTTGCCTGATGGCGTTCGCGGCAAGCCGAGCTGCAGCCTACAAGATGTTTGAAACTTCTCTTTACTGTGGTTTACAGCATTTTCGATTGTCTGTATGTATGCTTAAAAGAAAAATAAAACCGGCAAAACAATTTTTTTTATTTCTATATTTTTTTTTAAAAAGTCATTTTATTATTTCTATCATTTCATTTTTTTATTTTGAAAAAGTCACTTTATAAAATAACTCGGAAAATAAATTCGTTCGGCCTCTGCAAAATCAATATTTTGTTTCGGGGTAAAAATGACTTTTCCAGCAAAAAGGTCAAACTCGTGGACCCATATGTAATTAAATTCATCTAGAGAGGTATTAGGTTGTTATTGTTTGTCTAATAGGAATCCAAATGTAATTAGAACACATAGTAAGAAGTCCAGATGTAATTCACCCAAACATTTAATTTCATCCCATGTGATGCTTGCAACGGAATCATTGTGTTCGTCATATTCAGTGAATCGAGCTCTTTCATTAAAATGAAGCATAAAGTCTCCTTTATTTATTTTTTCACTTTTCATATATTTTATTTAAAATGGAGCACTGTCCATATGCAGAAAGTACGTTAATGCTACATTTAACTTCTACAACTATTTCATACAATAAAACATAACATTGTTGTCATATTAATATAAATATCAACCAAAAGTAGGTCTTACAAACTACAGTCATTTTTATTATTAAAGTCCACCCATTGCATTCCCGTACTTGTAGTCAATTACACATTGGAGTTTCATCAAGATGCTCATTGAAAAAAATGGGAAAAAAGTACTGGACAAAAATTGAAAAATGCATATTAGTATAAAAACAAAGAGAAACCGAACATTGTGTTTTTTCCGCTCTTCGTTACATTTTTTGCTTTTTTTAGGCCGAACTAAACAAACCTACCTGCAACTTCGCCTTTATTATGAATTTAGCACATTTGTATTCGAAATAAACTACTTGCATATTACCAACATTATTTTTTATTAGGTTTAACATGACTATTTCATTAAAATATAAAAAAAAATTGTTTTACTCTTTTTATAAACCATATTTGCTACACCTATAATACAATATATATTTAATAACTAAAAAAAAAGATAGCTATACAATATATTTAATAACTCAAAAAACAAAATAGCTATATAATATTTGTGGCATATATACATGGAATTGACATAAGACCCAATTTGCTACATCTATTTGTTCCGATCAATCTAAAGTAAATCTTATAGTAGCATTTCTAATTTTTTCCTTTCGTTAGTAATTTCGCATAGGGAACCTTATTTTTTTGTAAAACAATACTGTAAATAACAAAAAGAAAACAACACCCATGGACAACTCCGTGCATCGCACGGAGCCCAAAAACTAGTATATATATAGTGTAACTTTACTTTAAGAACCCTGTTAAGTGCGAGAACTGCGAGAACCACCTTTTGTACTCCTAATAATATATATATATATATATATATATATATTGTGTACTGTGTTATATATATTGTGTGTGTTTCGTGTTCAGTGTGTGTGTGTTATGTATATATATAATATGTAAAGTGTGTGTTGTATAAATATATATATATATATATATATATATATTATGTAAAGTGTGTGTGCACAATTAGGGATGGCAATTTACCCGCGGGTAATGGATAACCGCGGGCACCCGACCCTAATAGGTGCGGGTTCGGTGGGCATTTGGTATCCATGGATAGCTTAGTGGTATGAAATTACTATCCATTAGGTTCGCGGGTACGGATATGGATAGTTACTATCCATACCCGCGAAACCCGTCTACCCGCGAAAAACACCCGCGAAGATACTCGCAAAATACCCACAAAAATACCCACGAAATACCCACAAAATACCCGAACAGAGCCCAACCCACAAACATTATTTCAAACATTGACACAACAAAGAAGAGGAAAATAAGTCTATTTTAACTATTGACTTCGAATAATATGTTTTTCATTAGAATCTAAACTTTGTTTTTAGTTGATGATTTTTTATATTAATTTTGTGTTTTGTGATTTGTGGATTTAAACTTTGAACTTTGTGGGTTAGAGGATTTGAATTTCTGAGTTTGATTTTTGGATATTAATTTGTGTGAAATTTTTATTTATATTGAATTCATTTATTTGCATCGCGGGTATCCGCGGATAGCGGATTGTGGATACCCGACGGGCGACGGGTTGCAGATACTCGACGGGTGGTGGATACCCACGGATCGCGGGTGTGGTTGGCAAATCATACCCGTCGCGGGTCACGGGTCGGGTCGCGGGTACAGATTTACCTCGCGGGTACGGATGTGGATAGGCACTATCCGCGCCCGCCGTACCCGACTGCCATCCCTATGCACAATGTGTGGGTATATATATTTATATATATATATATATATAGATATAGATATTGTGGATTGCATATATATATATATGATATATGTATATTATATATATGTGTGTATACGGGTAAATACGAGTATAGTATGTGTTCGTGTAGGAATCAGAGTTATCTATTATGTTGTTTTCGGTCGATATCGTGTTATCGAATGAATTGTATTTCATTCAAGGTTGTTCGAGTGCTTGAGATTGTCAGAGGACGCCGTTGATCGATTCGTGGTAGGATGTTGATCGTGGAAGGACTTTCTCGCCTTCGGTTTGAGGCAAGTTTTATACTTGTACTAGTCAATGAGATTAATGTTATCATATATGTGTATGAATGTGTGTATCATTTCGAGACTTGGTCTCTTTATAATTTTGTTGATATCAAGGGATTTTTTAATACGATACCCTTCGGCAAATTATGCCAAATATTATTGTTGTTCGTAAATGGCCGATTTAAGGCATTGCAATACTTGTTGGTAATATTTTGTCGATAGCCGATTCGCGGTATCGACATATCGATTGTTATTGTTGATTGATGTTCCATTGAGATATTGTTGTCGATAGCCAGTTCGCGGCATCGACGTATCGATTGTTAATGTTGATTGATGTTCCATCAAGATATTGTTGCGAATCTTCGTCATTGATATCAGTGTTTTTCTATTGATGTCGTATTGGCCGATTGAAGGTATTGACGTATTCGTTTATCATCTTCGTTATCGGTAACCGATTAAAGGTGCCGAGACATCCGTTATATAATTGTTATCGGTTAACCGTCTAAAGGTAATCGATGTATTGAATTGGGATTATCAAAGATAATTCCCATCCGTTGTATAATTATTATCGATTGGCCATTCTACGGTAATCGAAGTATTGAATTGGGACCGTCGAGAATAGTTCCCATCCGTTGAATTATTATTTTCGTGTTTACCGACTCAAGGCAGCACACTATTATTCTTGTGAACTCGGCAATTTTGTGATCGTTGAAGGTTGAGGATTTCCCGGATTGTTGTGTTGTGATTATTGCTCGTGTTAATCGGTCCTCAGGGATTTTGATCCCAGGATGGTTGTTTTGAATATTGTTGGTCGTGTCGATCTTTCATTATTCGTGTGTCATCGTTCACTTGGTGAGTCGTATGATCCGTATTGGATGTGTTATCCTTTGAGTTTCGTTGTCATGTTGTATCGTGACATATCCGGAATCATATCTGCGTTCCGATTGGTTATTGTGTAGGATTTTTAGTCGGGCACACGATGGTCATGCGTAGATGTTTCCGCATTGGACCGTGCACACGAGACGTAGTTCGTGAGGCTAATTAGGTACATTGTGCCACGTATATTCTGGATTCCGTATACGGGGTGGACATGTACACGGACACATTTCTGGATCGGGCGTACTGTGATGTCCCTCTTGACCCATATTGTTTTGGTCGTTCATAGTCTATGTTGTATTAGATATGTCCGACGATTTACGACTGGTCGTTCATACGCCAATGGGTATGTTCGATAGTTGGGTTTGTTTCTTTGAGATATGTATTGTGATGATTTACAGCTTCGGGCTGTTCGGCTTTCAGGCCATTGTGCTATTTTGGCAGCTTTGGGCTGTTCGGCTTTGAGGCCATCGTGATATTTTGGCAGCTTCGACTGAGAGCTTTCAGGCCATTGTGATGTATCGATATTTCTGTTGGAGCCTTCGGGCATTGTGATTCGTATTTATTTCAGCATTGGTTTGGTTTACCTTCGGGTAATGTATTGTTGTGTTCTATATTGATGATTCGCTTGTGGGCACTTATGTTCTAACCTATTGAGCAGGTATTGATCGTATGTCGTGGGCATAGTGTTCCACGAATGCTCGATTCTTACTTTGGTTTGTGAGCATCTCGTACTACCATTATTGTACTGTTCATTGTGCCTTTGGATGCATATCATGTTGTACATCTATTTGATATTCATTATCTGGATGACTGACCCCGTGGGGGCGGAACATGTTTTCATGTTTTAGGTGCTTGCGAGGAGAGAGTTGAGACACAGGGGCATGACGATGGCTACGAGGCATTCGAGCGATACTAGTCCAAGATGATTTGGTGTTCATGTCTGTCAGACAGTTTGGAGTACTCCAGTTTTGCTCAGTCGTTGTCATTTTGTATTACCCGAGCAAGGCTCGTGGATGTTGTTGTATTTTATTTTGGTCATGTAGGCCCATCCTTGTCGTTGAAATTCCATATCGGAATTGTATGTCGGACATCATAGTAGGGTCTGTGATTTCCTATTTTGGTCAGTTTGTTGTATTTTAGTCGTGTTCGCCTGGTGGATCACCTAGTGTGGGGTCCACGGCACTGTAATAACCCAATGGGATTTGGGGGTGTTACAGAAGATGGTATCAGAGAATTGGGTTGTGAGATACCCTGATATGTGAGTTATGTTGCTCTACCGACGCGGTAGTAGTGGGGCTGTCAGGTTATGACAATTTGGGCAGTCGGGTTTTGTGAGTCGTGATAGTTAGATGACTGTATGAGTCATTCTTTCATCGAGTCGTTGTCAGTGAAGACTAGTATCGCAAGACCTCGAAGATTCACATGACCTGTTTAAGGACTCGATTCTCTTTTATGTGCATACATTCATTATGTCATTGATTATACTTGTTTTGTTGACACTTGTATGTGACGATCGCGTGCGATTGATTTATGATTATTTGCTTTGGAGCGTGTGGGCTCTGTATCGGCTATGATTAGCGCGATCGATGTGATCGTTTATCTATTGAGTATGTATACTCGTGTTTTGCGTTGACCTAGCATTCTGGCCGTTGAGGCGTATTTGAGCTGTGGTCATGATTGAACGCTATTCTTTCAGTCTGGAAAGAGGACGTGCAAGAGGGGGTAGAGGCCGCAGAGTGGGCCGAAACCCGAATCCTCGTACCAATACTTTGGTGGCTGACGAATCATTTTTGGAGTCGTGCTCGAGAACCCACTTATCGTGATTGTGATTGGAGCGAGTCCAAGACTCTCATGTTAGAGAGGTATTATCCGGTTCCACTTCGTGAAGCCAAGTTGCCAGAGGTTTTGAACCCCGAATCTGTCGAGGACGAGGGTGTTATTGTTATTGCTGAAAAGTTTCAAGGACTTCTTCAGTTTACTTCATCTGTTATCCGTACTGAGGCGGATAAGATCAAGTATTTTAACAAGAGGTTGAACCCGCGGTTGAGAATGCAGTTGTTCAATCACAATTGTAGTTCACTTGGTGAATTCATCGAGAAGGCTCTTAGAGCAGAGATTTTGATCAAGGAGCTTGCTCGGAAGAACCGTTCAATTTATTCTGGTGAGATGACTAGGATGTCGGTTCGTTCAGAGGGACAGCAATCTCCGACGTCCAAGAGGTCATTTTCTATTCGGCTTCGTGCCGGGAAAACATCTTCTTCTCAGGTGATGAGTTCGACTGTTGTTTGTTTTAACTGTGATTCATCGGGGCATGTGAGTACTGGATGTATGGTGCCGGCTATTGTTTGTTTTCTGTGTGGGAGCCATGGACACCTTCAGAAATACTGCAGGAGTTCTAGTGCCAGTAGATCTCGGGAGAGCTCACGGGCCTCGAGAGATTTTGTTGCTTCCATCCGTACTTCATCCAAGGAGTCATATCGCGCTTCGGGAGCCAGAGGTATGGACACCCGAGGGGGAGTAGCGAGTTCAGATTTGGGTCTTCCTCGAGTCGATGAGATCGAGGAGCTCGATGATCTGGATGATGTTGATTTTGGGTACATTTGAGATGTAATCTTGATCTGTATTTTCTTTATTTTTTTCGGACTGATGGTTGACTCGGTCTGCATTTTAGTTTTGTGGTTGTGAACCATTTATGGTTGATCTATCTTGTAATGATTGTATCTGAGAATCTCGACACTTGAGCTTTTGATGTGATTTCTTTCCTTTTTGGTCTCTCGGTAATTATTCATTGTGATTCAAGACGTCAAGTCATGAGGACTTGGGCGTGCGGTTGATATGGTCCCGAGGACTATTTGTGCGTTGTTATTTTCTTTTGTGGTGCGAGTCAGTGATTGCATGGGCGTTCGATGCTGATGAGAACGGGGAAGCGTACACCGATGGTTGTAGGCATGTACAATGAGCGGCTCGTTCGGGATGTGTACGCCGGTGTTACGAGTCATTCGGTTAGTACGACTTCCTGGATGGTCTCTAGCAGGAGAGTCATGATTCGGCTAATCTCGCATTTGGTCGAGTGTCTTTATCACTTGATTTTTCGCCTTGTTTAGGCAGAGGAGACGTGGGGACCCGTGGGGTCGACCCAGATACTCAGGTAGAATTGCTCGTATTGAGGAGTATTCCTGGAGATGTTGTTTTCTTATCCTAATGAATAGTCTGTGCCCCGACTTGTGCACCCTGAGTTTCGGGGACGAAACTCTTTTTAAGGGGGGAGTATGTAATATCCGGGGGTAATTTTTTTTTTCGTGTTACTGTTGAGTTGTACGTATTCATTTAGAATTATACAAGTGTTGTTGTTTGGACCGATACAATGTATATTGTATTAGAATATTTTGGGATCAAAATATTTATACTGGTCGTCGGTTTGGTTTCGTCGTTTGGTTGTTGCTTGGCGAGTTTGGAATTTTGGCTAAGTTTATAGCCATAGCGTACGCTACCTGTGTAGCATTACGTACACTAATTTGTTGCGATTATGTACGTTACGCCTTGAGGTTACGTACGTAATGCGTGGTAGGTGGTAGGAACCTTCCTCGTAGTCAACCTTCGACTGGTAGGGCCATGGTATCTTTGAGGGGATCATTTATATATATATATATATATATATATATATAAATATAAATATGTGTGTGTGTGTGTCACATTGTCATGTTACTTTCTCACTTTCTCACATTGACATATCCCTCTCTCTCCTCCCATTCTCCCTCACGTTATATATATATATGTTATCATTTCTTCTCCCTCTCACAATCTCTCCACTCTCTCTCAGGATGTCTTCTCCCTCTGTCTCTCCCTCTTCTCTCCATCTCCCTCGTTTTTCTTTTTCCGACAAGGTGGAGCTGAAGGATGGTAGCCGGCTTCTTCATTTTCCGGCGACGGACTGGAGTTGACGACCGGAGGTAGGGCTGACGTCTCCGGCGACGATGATGTGAGAAAATCCCTCACACTATGCTGCAAGTGCACGGTGTCAACAAGTAATAAAGTGATAAGTAAGATATCGTTCCCTCGAGAACTGATTTCACTAAGTACCAAAATATAGTCGACTCACAATTTGATCTGAAGAACAATTAAATAGAATTTATATCTAAACTAATTGCAGAAAATAAATAATAGGACTAATAATAAAAATAATACTAATAAGGGCGTAGGATTATGATTTTCACCTCAAACAATCAGGGATGATATTTATTCAATTCAATTCACTTTTATTCAATTGATTGTAAGCCAGAAATTCCTAAATTATTCTAAAGTCTTTCCCAAGGTCGACAGAAAATACTACGAATTATTAACTCAATATATCCCTATTCGAATTAGATAATTAATAGCTAAAACAGCTCAAGAATTCCCTCAATAAAAAGGCTTCACAATTCCCATAAGTATATCCCTATCTCACGAAAATTATGATTCGTCTCACAAGAACTATGCCTAAATTTCATCTCCCGAATTCATAAAGACGTTCAAAACAATTCAACTGTTGTCCAGACAATTAAAAAGCATTAAGAACAGTAAGAAGAATCCAATTCAATATGAATAACGAGTAAATCGAAATAATAATAAATAAGTCAAACCTTAATGAAATCGGCTACAATCATAATCCTACTCGAATAGATCTAGAAATTTAGATGCGGAAAAACTAAGAAAAACCGTAGGGATCCGTGGTCTTGTCGTCGCCCCACAAATCTCCTCCTTGTGTTGTTCTCTATTTCTATCGATGCCCTTCCTTGATCGATGATCATCCCCTTTTCTTCAGCCCTTCAATGCATATTTATAGTCGTCATCAGCCTCCAAAATGCGTCCGTGTGATTAGGTCGAGAACAGGCTCCAAAACGGCCCAAAACCGCACAGAACACACCAAAACCGACCCGTGGGCCGCGGCTCACTTAATCTGTGCCGCGGCTCATGGTGCTCAGCGCCTATGCCTGGGCGCGACATTTTCCTTCTGGGTCGCGGCTCACTTAGGCTGTGCCGCGACTCAGAGTACAGTTTGCTCGGGACTTTCAGGCCATCTTCGTGTGCCGCGGCTCACTTGGTTTGTGCCGCGGCTCATGACCAAAAACTGCTGTTTTCGCCCGTTTTTCATCATTTCAGCTTCCGGACTCCGATTTCCTGCAAGACATGTAAGAATAGTGCATTAAAAGCTCATTTATGCTGATTTAGGCTCAAGATGGATATAAAATAATGATATAAAAGCGCATAAAAATACGCCTAACAAATACCCCCAAACTTGAGCCTTTGCTTGTCCTCAAGCAAAAATTATCAATTTTAAGCAAAATGCATCGTGAATAATCATGCAAGTCCATAGTGCTCAACTTATTCAATACTACCCTGAAAATCTCAAAGAATAGTACAAGTATCGTAATAGCGAGTCACATCCAGGACACTGATTCCACTAAGTAACCAATTTCAGTCCTAATCAATCGTTCATGAAGAAAATCAAGCTCAAAGATTAACAAGCGTGAATTTAACCGACCGTCAATATGAAGGGTTAGATTAAACAAGCTAATTCTCCCAGTCCCACAGTCTAGTGGCAAAATTTAAGAGTTTCATTATCAGAATTACTCCTAGGACAGCATTCCTTTATGTATGATCAATAATATGATTCGAGTTAACCACTAGGTTTCGGCTCTCGGGATATTTCATCGGGATGATCCTAGGGTGGATTTCCATTCTCATGTATCGGGGAACTGTTTGACGTAAAAGACACTCATGGGGCACATGGATGCTTCTAGTTACTAAGCCCCCCTCTACAGCGGAGAAAAAACTCGAATAGTAATTCCCGCATGTCAAGGTTGCTGTTTTACGCGAGAGTAAACAACGGGTCACGTGAATACCCCCGGTTACTAGGCTTCCCATCATCGGTAATGCGATATTTCTAAATTATTAATCTATCCAGGGTCGTCGTTTTACGCGAGACTAAACAACAGGTCACGTGAATACCCCCGGTTACTAGACTTCCCATCATAGAACAACTAATATCTCGACTTTTTGGAAAAACTGTCCGATTCTAAACTCAATCCAAGTGCCAACAAGACTCATATTACTGGATGATTAGCTACGCGAAAAGTTTAACCAAACGTATAAACGGTGATTTGAAAACACGTATGTCTCCTTTCTTATCTGCTAAAATTTCTACAAAGACGATAAAATTTCGGACCTAATTGAATATTCAACAGAAGCAGATATCGCTGACTGCAACTCGACCAAAAATCAATCGTTTCTTCCAAGAGAAATCAGTATCGTAACATCAGTTTTACACATGGAAGCACGAAAAAAAATCACGTTTTTAACTATCAACAACACGCAAGAAAAATAAAGCAATGATGAAATCGCAATTCATAACCAAGAAAATTTAAGAAAATATCGCATGCTTCAATTTATTCCACTATACATAAAATCATCAATAATAAAACTCATGTGAAAATAAAAGAGATAAGGAACAGTGAAACTTATTCCAAATGTCTTCTTGAACACCAGCACATGTCTGAGTGGAAACGTCGGTCAATTCATGCTTCAAATAACGCTAAGCATCACGAGGGACCCCCAAACTTAGTCTCTAGTCATGAGATAACAATAGACATTAAATCAAGAAAGACTAGAATATGAAGAATAATAACTCATCTGGCTTAAAATATTAGAGAGATAAGGGCCAACAAGAATACGAATTCAAAAGAAATAACAAAACAAAGAAAAAATTAATAACTAAAAATTAAATAAAAACAACTAACTAGAAAGCAAGTAAAAATGATGGGTTGCCTCCCATCAAGCGCTCTATTTTACGTCTTGAGCACGACATGGCAAAAAGAGTTTAACATGGCTTTTTTCTAGGGAGATTGCCAAATGCCCCCTTCTTGCAATCTATAAGCCTCTTATTCCATAGGGGAGGCTTTGGTTCATGCCCGGTTGCCACAAATAATGAGTAAGAATAATTATGAGAACAACCAAAAAATAATGGAAGAATATAATAATGATAAGGCATGAAAAAATAGGCAGAGTTCGAATGGGTAGATAATAAAGACATATCATGAACAACCTCATTAGAACTCATGGTATCAGCCTCAACAAAATCAAAAGTAATGGGGTCAATCTCTCCCATTATGGATTTAGAAAAAATTATGCGTGGCACCGTTAATAAAATTTTAGGCACAAAAGTGTTCACTTTATTATTCGAAGTTTGATGACAATTTAATGAAATTTATTTGGAAACATCATCAATGGTAACTTCTTCTACAAGCTCATCACACTTTATGTATTTATTAGGTGCTGGGGAATCGACCCTAAAACTCAGCATGTCATCATTCTCAACCTCCCCCTCAACTTCACTACTAAATATATGAGCTGGAAAATAACCATATTGAATCTCAAGACCACGAATTGCACATTCTAGCTCAGAAAGGGTACTATCAGGATTTTTAAGAGTGTCTACACATTGTTCAAGCATGGTCTTTTGTTTTAGGGGAGGGGGCTGACTGACCCTATTAGGCAAATTATTGAGATCACCGAAATTTATGAAATGCCAAGGGTCAGGATACTCAAAGGAAAACATAATGAAAAGAAACTAAATAAAAGAAAACTTCAAATTATAATTAGAGTCGCTCGGTATTGATATTAGTGAAAAATCAGTCCCCGACAACGGCGCCAAAAACTTGATGTGAGAAAATCCCTCACACTATGCCGCAAGTGCACGGTGTCAACAAGTAATAAAGTGATAAGTAAGATATCGTTCCCTCGACGACTGATTTCACTAAGTACCAAAATATAGTCGACTCACAATTTTATCTGAAGAACAATTAAATAGAATTTATATCTAAACTAATTGCAGAAAATAAATAATAGGACTAATAATAATAATAATAATAATAATAAGGGCGTAAGATTATGATTTTGACCTCAAAAAATTAGGGATGATATTTATTCAATTCAATTCACTTTTATTCAATTGATTGTAGCCAGGAATTCCTAAATTATTCTAAAGCCTTTCCCAAGGTCGATAGAAAATACTACGAATTATTAACTCGATATATCCCTATTCGAATTAGATAATTAATAGCTAAAACAGTTCAAGAATTCCCTCAATAAAAAGGCTTCACAATTCCCATAAGTATATCCCTATCTCACGAAAATTATGATTCGTCTCACAAGAACTATGCCTAAATTTCATCTCCCGAATCCATAAAGACATTCAAAACAATTCAACTGTTGGCCAGACAATTAAAAAGCATTAAGAACAGTAAGAAGAATCCAATTTAATACGAATAACGAGTAAATCGAAATAATAATAAATAAGTCAAACAGTCATGAAATCGGCTACAATCACAATCCTACTCGAATAGATCTAGAAATTTAGATGCGGAAAAACTAAGAAAAACCATAGGGATTCGTGGTCTTGTCGTCGCCCCACAAATCTCCTCCTTGTGTTCTTCTCTCTTTCTATCGATGCCCTTCCTTGATCGATGATCATCCCCTTTTCTTCAGCCCTTCAATGCTTATTTATAGTCGTCATCAGCCTCCAAAATGCGTCCGTGTGATTAGGTCGAGAACAGGCTCCAAAACGGCCCAAAACTACACAGAACACACCAAAACCGCCCCGTGGGCTGCGGCTCACTTAATCTGTGCCGCGGCTCACGGTGCTCAGCGCCTTTGCCTGGGCACGACATTTTCCTTCTGGGCCGCGGCTCACTTAGGCTGTGCCGCGGCTCAGAGTACAGTTTGCTCGGGACTTTTAGGCCATCTTCGTGTGCCGCGGCTCACTTGGTTTGTGCCGCAGTTCATGACCGTTTTCGCCCGTTTTTCATTGTTTCGGCTTCCGGACTCCGATTTCCTGCAAAACATGTAAGAATAGTGCATTAAAAGCTCATTTATGCTGATTTAGGCTCAAGATGGATATAAAATAATGATATAAAAGCGCATAAAAATACGCCTAACACCGGAGCTCGACGGCGGCGTGGTGGCTCGTGACTGGAGCAGCGACGGCCGGTCGGAACTTTCGGAACGGACGGCGTTGCAAATTCGGTCGAGCTGTTCTGTTTTACTGGAGAGATGGAGCTCAGGTGCCAGCGCTCTTCATGGTTTCCGGCCATGGACGTGGCTCCATAGATTCCAGCGACCCGAGATGGTTTCTGACCAGAACGGACGGCGGAATGGAGGCTTCACAGATTTCCGGCGAGGAGTTGCAGGCGGAGATGGAGTTGGGTGAAAACCGGCCATGAACGGAAATGGGCTGGGGTTGGACGAGATCCAGCGGGTCAGTTTTCCGGCGGCCGAGTTCCAGTAGGAGTTGTTTTTCTGACTGGATTCCGGCGAGGGTTGCCCGGCCGATCGGCTTTTTCCGGTAAGCCTGTGTGTGTTAGTGCAGGTATATATATATTGTGTGTACTGTGTTATATATATATATTGTGTACTGTGTTATATATATTGTGTGTGTTTCGTGTTCAATGTGTTGTGTATATATATATAATATGTAAAGTGTGTGTTGTATATATATATATATATATATATATATATATATATATTGTGGTTAGTTTGTGTGTGCATGTGCAGGTATATATATATTATGTAAAGTGTGTGTGCACAATGTGTGGGTATATATATTTATATATATATATATAGATATTGTGGGTTGCATATATATATATATATATATATATATATATATATATATGTGTGTGTGTGTGTGTGTGTGGTGTATGTATATTATATATATATATATATATATGTGTGTGTGTGTGTGTGTGTGTGTGTATAAGGGTAAATACGAGTATAGTATGTGTTCGTGTTGGAATCGGAGTTATCTATTATGTTGTTTTCGGTCGATATCATGTTATCGAATGAATTACATTTCATTCAAGGTTGTTCGAGTGCTTGCAATTGTCGGAGGACGCCGTTGATCGATTCGTGGTAGGACGTTGATCGTGGAAGGACTTTCTCGCCTTCGGTTTGAGGCAAGTTTTATACTTGTACTAGTCAATGAGATTAATGTTATCATGTATGTGTATGAATGTGTGTATCATTTCGAGACTTGGTCTCTTTATGATTTAGTTGATATCAATGGATTGTTTGATACGATACCCTTCGGCAAATTATGCCAAATATTATTGTTGTTCGTAAATGGCCGATTTAAGGCATTGCAATACTTGTTGGTAATATTGTTGTCGATAGCCGGTTCGCGGTATCGACATATCGATTGTTATTGTTGATTGATGTTCCATTGAGATATTGTTGTCGATAGCCGGTTCGCGGCATCGACGTATCGATTGTTATTGTTGATTGATGTTCCATCAAGATATTGTTGCGAATCATCGTAATTGATATCAGTGTTTTTCTATTGATGTCGTATTGGCCGATTGGAGGCATTGACGTATTCGTTTATCATCTTCGTTATCGGTAACCGATTAAAGGTGCCGAGACATCCGTTATATAATTGTTATCGGTTAACCGTTCTAAAGGTAATCGATGTATTGAATTGGGATTATCAAAGATAATTCCCATCCATTGTATAATTATTATCGATTGGCCATTGTACGGTAATCGAAGTATTGAATTGGGACTGTCGAGAATAGTTCCCATCCGTTGAATTATTATTGTCGTGTTGACCGACTCAAGGCAGCATACTATTATTCTTGTGAACTCAGTAATTTTTTGATCGTTGAGGGTTGAGGATTTCCCGGATTGTTGTGTTGTGATTATTGCTCGTGTTAATCGGTCCTTAGGATTCTGATCCCATGATGGTTGTTTTGAATATCGTTGGTCGTGTCGATCTTTTATTATTCGTGTGTCATCGTTCACTTGGTGAGTCGTATGATCCGTATTGGTTATGTTATCCTTTGAGTTTCGTTGTCATGTTGCATCGTGACATATCTGGAATCATATCTGCGTGCCGATTGGTTATTATGTAGGATTTTTAGTCGGGCACACGATGGTCATGCATGGATGTTTCCGCATTGGACCGTGCACATGAGACGTAGTTCGTGAGGCTAATTAGGTACATTGTCCCACGTATATTCTGGATTCCGTATACGGGGTGGACATGTGCACGGACACATTTCCGGATCGGGCGTACTGTGATGTCCCTCTTGAGCCATATTGTTTTGGTCCTTCATAGTCTATGTTGTATTGGATATGTCCGACGATTTGTGACTAGTCGTTCATACGCCAAGGGGTATGTTCGATAGATGGGTTTGTTTCTTTGAGATCTGTATTGCGATGATTTACAAATTCGGGATGTTCGGCTTTCAGGCCATCGTGATATTTTGGCAGCTTCGGGCTGTTCGGCTTTCAGGCCATCGTGATATTTTGGCAGCTTCGGCTGAGGGCTTTCAGGCCATTGTGATGTATCGATATTTCCGTTGGAGCCTTCAGGCATTTTGATTCGTATTTATTTCAGCATTGGTTTGGTTTACCTTCGGGTAATGTATTGTTGTGTTCTATATTGATGATTCGCCGTTGGGCACTTATGTTCTAACCTATTGAGCAGGTATTGATCGTATGCCGTGGGCATAGTGTTCCACGAATGCTCGATTCTTACTTTGGTTTGGGAGCATCTCGTACTACCATTGTTGTACTGTTCATTCTGCCTTTGGATGCATATCATGTTGTACATGTATTTGATATTCATTATCTGGATGACTGACCCCGTGGGGGCGGAACATGTTTTCATGTTTTAGGTGCTTGCGAGGGGAGAGTTGAGACACAGGGGCATGACGATGGCTACGAGACATTCGAGCGATACTAGTACGAGATAATTTGGTGTTCATGTCGGTCAGACAGCTTGGATTACTCCAGTTTTGTTCAGTCGTTGTCATTTTGTATTACCCGAGCAAGGCTCGTAGATGTTGTTGTATTTTATTTTGGCCATGTAGGCCCATCCTTGTCGTTGAAATTCCATATCGGAATAGTATGTCGGACATCATAGTAGGGTCTGTGATTTTCTATTTTGGTCAGTTTGTTATATTTTAGTCGTGTTCGCCTGGTGGATCACCTAGTGTGGGGTCCACGGCACTGTAATAACCCAAAGGGATTTGGGGGTGTAATATCCGGGGGTAATTTTTTTTTTTTCATGTTACTGTTGAGTTGTACGTATTCATTTGGAATTGTACAAGTGTTGTTGTTTGGACCGATACAATGTATATCGTATTAGAATATTTTAGGATCGAAATATTTTTACTGGTCGTCGGTTTGGTTTCATCGTTTGGTTGTTACTTGGCGAGTTTGGAATTTTGGTTAAGTTTATAGCCATAGCGTACGCTACCTGTGTAGCATTACGTACGCTAATTTGTTGCGGTTACGTACGTTACGCCCTGAGGTTTATGTACGTAATGCGTGGTCGGTGGTAGGAACCTTCCTCGTAGTCAACTTTCGGCTGGTAGGACCAGAATATCTTTTGGGTATCATATATATATATGTTATCTTTTGTTTTCTCTCTCCCTCACCTTCTCTCGTCCATCATCTCTCTCTCTCACTTTCTCTCCAGCTCTCTCCTCCCTCTCTCATATTTTTTTCCCTCTCTCACCTATCTCTCTTCCTCTTCTCTCGTCATCTCCCTCTCTCGTCTTCTCTCTCGTTTTTTCCCAACGAGGTGGAGCTGAAGGATGGCAGCCGTCCGGCGACGGACTGGAGTTGACGACCGGAGTTAGAGGGGCTGATATCTCCGGCGACGACCGGAGCTCGGCGGCAGCAAGTGGCTCGTGACTGGAGCAGCGATGGTCTGATCGGAATTTCCGGATCGGAAGGCGTTGCAAATCCGGTCGAGCTGTTCCAGCATTTTTTTTCTGGAGAGACGGAGCTCAGGCGTTCGGCGTTCTTCATGGTTTCCGGCCATGGACGCGGCTCCATTCATTCCGGCGACCGGAGGTGGTTTTTGTCCGGAACGGACAGCGGAGCGGAGGATTGATAGATTTCCGGCGAGGAGTTACAGGTGGAGATGGAGTTGGGTGAAAACCGGCCATGGACGGAAACGGGCTGGAGTTGGACGAAGTCCGGCGGGTCAGTTTTTTCGACGGCCGAGTTCCAGTAGGAGTTGTTTTTATGACCGGATTTCGGCGAAGGTTGCCCGGCCGATCGGCTCTTCTGGTTAGGTTGTATGTGTGTGTTTCGTGAGTTTGTGTGTGTGTACAGATATATATATATATATATATATATATATATATATATATAACGTGCAGTGTGTGTTGAGTATATATATATATATATATAATGTGTAAGTGTGTGGGTGGGTTAAGTGTGTGTGTATATATATATATTGTGTGTGTTGTGTTATGTGCACAGTGTGTGCGTGTTGTGTGTTTGTATATATATATATATATATATATATATATATATATATATTATGTAAAGTGTGTGTAGTGAAGTACAACCTGTGCGTGTGTACTGTGTTATATATATGTGTGTTAGTAATGTGTGTGTACCCTATGTATACATACACACACACATATATATATATATATATATATGTGTGTGTGTGTGTGTATACGGGTAAATACGAGTATAGTATGTGTTCGTGTTGGAATCGGAGTTATCTATTATGTTGTTTTCGGTCGATATCGTGTTATCGAATGAATTGTATTTCATTCAAGGTTGTTCAAGTGCTTGTGATTGTCGGAGGACGCCGTTGATTGATTCGTGGTAGGACGTTGATCGTGGAAGGACTTTCTCGACTTTGGTTTGAGGCAAGTTTTATACTTGTACTAGTCAATGAGATTAATGTTATCATATATGTGTATGAATGTTTGTATCATTTCGAGACTTGGTCTCTTTATGATTTTGTTGACATCAAGGGATTGTTTGATATGATACCCTTCGGCAAATTATGCCAAATATTATTGTTGTTCATAAATGGCCGATTTAAGGCATTGCGATACTTGTTGGTAATATATCTGTCGATAGCCGGTTCGCGGTATCGACATATCGATTGTTATTGTTTATTGATGTTCCTTTGAGATATTGTTTCCGATAGCCGGTTCGTGGCATCGACGTATCGATTGTTATTATTGATTGATGTTCCATCAAGATATTTTTGTGAATCGTTGTTATTGATATCAGTATTTTTCTATTGATGTCGTTTTGGCCGATTGAAGGCATTGACATATTCGATTATCATCTTCGTTCTTGGTAACCGATTAAAGGTGCCGAGACATCCATTGTATATATCGGTTAACCGTTCTGAAGGTAATCGATATATTGAATTGGGATTATCAAAGATAATTCCCATTCGTTGTATAATTATTATTGATTGTCCGCTCTAAAGGTAATCGATATATTGAATTGGGATTATCAAAGATTATTCCCATCCATTGTCAAAAATATTCTCATCCGTTGTATCTTTGTTATCGATTGGCCGTTCTATGGTAATCGATGTATTGAATTGGGACTGTCGAGAATAGTTCCCATCCGTTGAATTATTATTGTCGTGTTGGCTGACTCAAGGCAGCACACTATTATTCTTGTGAACTCGGCAATTTTGTGATCGTTGAAGGTTGAGGATTTCCCGGATTGTTGTGTTGTGATTATTGCTCGTGTTAATCGGTCCTTAGGGATTTTGATCCCAGGATGGTTGTTTTGAATATTGTTGGTCGTGTCGATCTTTCATTATTCGTGTGTCATCGTTCACTTGGTGAGTCGTATGATCCGTATTGGATGTGTTATCCTTTGAGTTTCGTTGTCATGTTGTATCGTGACATATCCGGAATCATATCTGCGTTCCGATTGGTTATTGTGTAGGATTTTTAGCCAGGCACATATATAGTCATGCGTGAATATTATTTCCGTATTGGACTGTGCACACGAGACGTAGTTTCGTGAGGCTAATTAGGTACATTGTCCCACGTATATTCTGGATTCCGTATACGGGGTGGACATGTGCACAGCCACATTTCCGGATTGGGCGTATTGTGATGTCCATCTTGAGCCATATTGTTAATTGTCCATAGTATTGGATGTGTTCGACGGTTTGTGGCTGATTGTTTCATACGCTAGAGGGGTCTGTTCGACAGTCAGGTTTGTTTCTTTGAGATTTGTATTGTGATGATTTACAGCTTCGGGCTGTTCGGCTTTCAGGCCATCGTGATATTTTGGCAGCTTCGACTGAGGGATTTCAGGCCATTGTGATGTATCGGTATTTCCGTTGGAGCCTTCGGGCATTGTGATTCTTATTTATTTCAGCGTTGGTTTGGTTTACCTTCGGGTAATGTATTGTTGTGTTCTATATTGATGATTCGTCGTTGGGCACTTATGTTCTAACCTATTGAGCAGGTATTGATCGTATGCCGTGGGCATAGTGTTCCACGAATGCTCGATTCTTACTTTGGTTTGGGAGCATCTCGTACTACCATTGTTGTACTGTTCATTCTGCCTTTGGATGCATATCATGTTGTACATGTATTTGATATTCATTATCTGGATGACTGACCCCGTGGGGGCGGAATATGTTTTCATGTTTTAGGTGCTTGCGAGGAGAGAGTTGAGACACAGGGGCATGACGATGACGACGAGGCATTCGAGCGATACTAGTTCGAGATATTTTGGGTTCATGTCGGTCAGAAAGTTTGGAGTACTCCAATTTTGTTCAGTCGTTGTCGTTTTGTATTATCCGAGCAAGGCTCGTGGATGTTGTTGTATTTTATTTTGGCCATATAGGCCTATCCTTGTCGTTGAAATTCCATATTGGAATAGTATGTCGGACATCATAGTAGGGTCTGTGATTTCTTATTTTGGTCAGTTTGTTGTATTTTAGTCGTGTTCGCCTGGTGGATCACCTGGTGTGGGGTCCACAGCACTGTAATAACCCAATGGGATTTGGGGGTGTTACAGAAGATGGTATCAGAGAATTGGGTTGTGAGATACCCTGATTTGTGTGTTATGTGACTCTACCAAGGCGGTAGTAGCGGGTCACAAAGTTATGACAACTGACGATCGGGTTTTGTAAGTCGTGATAGTTGGACGACTGTATGAGTCATTCTTTCATCGAGTCATCGTCAGTGAAGACTAGTATCGCAAGACCTCGAAGCTTCGTATGACCTGTGTAAGGACTCTATTCTCTTTTATGTGCATACATTCATTATGTAATTGATTAAACATGTTTTGTTGACACTTGTATGTGACGATCGGGTGCGATTTATTTATGACTATTTTCTTTGGAGCGTGTGGGCTCTGTATCGGCTATGATTAGCGCGATCGATGTGATCGTTTATCTGTTGAGTATGTATACTCGTGTTTTGCGTTGACCTAGCATTCTGGCCGTTGAGGCGTATTTGAGCTGTGGTCATGATTGAACGTTATTCTTTCAGTCTGGAAAGAGGACGTGACAGAGGGGGTAGAGGCCGTAGAGTGGGCCAAAACCCGAAACCTCATACCAATACTTTAGTGGCTGACGAATCATTTTTGGAGTCGTTCTCGAGAACCCACCGATCGTGATTGTGCTTGGTGTGAGTTTAAGACTCTTATGTTAGAGAGGTATTATCCGGCTCCACTTCGTGAAGCCAAGTTGTCGGAGGTTTTGAACCCCGAATCCATCGAGGACGAGGGTGTTATTGTTATTGATGAAAAGTTTCAAGAACTTCTTCAGTTTACTTCATTTGTTATCCGTACTGAGGCAGATAAGATCAAGTATTTTAACAAGAGGTTGAACCCGCAGTTGAGGATGCAATTGTTTAATTACAATTGTAACTCACTTGGCGAATTCATCGAGAAGAGTATTGGAGCAGAGCTTTCGATCGAGGAGCTTACTCAGAAGGATCCTTCAGTTTCTTCTGGTGAGAGGACTAGGATGCCGATTCGTTCAGAGGGACATCGAGCTCCGACGTCCAAGAGGTCATTTTCTAGTCGGCTTCGTGCTGGGGAAGCATCTTATTTTCAGGTGACGAGTTCGAATGTTGTTTGTTTTAACTGTGATTCAACGGGGCATGTTAGTACTCGATGTACGGTTCCAGCTATTGTTAACTTTCTGTGTGGGAGGCAGGGATACTTTCAGAAATACTGCAGGAGTTCTAGTACCAGTAGATCTCGGGAGAGCTCACAGGCCTCGAGAGATTTTGTCACTTCAGTCCGTACTTCATCCAAGGGGTCATATCAGGCTTCGGGAGCCAGAGGTATGGACACCCGAGGGGGAGTAGCGAGTTCATATTTGGGTCTTCCTCGAGTCGATGAGATCGAGGAGCTCGATGATCTGGAGGATGTTGATTTCGGGTACATTTGAGATGTAATCTTGATCTGTATTTTCTTTATTTTTTTCGGATTGATGGTTGACTCGGTCTACATTTTAGTTTTGTGGTTGCGAACCATTTATGGTTGATCTATCTTGTAATGATTGTATCTGAGAATCTTGACACTTGAGCTTTTGATGTGATTTTCTTTCCTTTTGGTCCTGTACCCGAGATTTTTGTGATGATATGGGTAATTGTTCATTGTGATTCAAGATGTCAAGTCGTGAGGACTTGGGCGTGCGGTTGATATGGTCCCGAGGACTATTCGTGCGTTGTTTTTTTCTTTTGTGGTGCGAGTCCGTGATTACATGGGCGTTCGATGCTGACGAGAACGGGGAAGCGTACACCCAGGGTTGTAGGCATGTACAATGAGCGGCTCACTCGGGATGTGTGTGCCGGTGTTACGAGTCATGCGGTTAGTACGACTTCCTGGCTGGTCTCTAGCAGGAGAGTCATGATTTGGCTAATCTCGCACTTGGTTGAGTGTCTTTATCACTTGATTTTTCTTCGCCTTGTTCAGGCAGAGGAGACGTGGGGACTCATGGGGTTGGCCCAGTTACTCAGGCGGAATTGATCGTATTAAGGAGTATTCCTGGAGATGTTGTTTTCTTATCCTGACGGATAGTCCGTACCCCGACTTGAGCACCCTGAGTTTCGGGGACTAAACTCTTTTTAAGGGGGGGAGTATGTAATATCTGGGGGTAATTTTTTTTTCGTGTTACTGTTGAGTTTTACGTATTCATTTGGAATTGTACATGTGTTGTTGTTTGGATCGATACAATGTATATTATATGAGAATATTTTGGGATCGAAATATTTTTACTGGTCGTCAGTTTGGTTTCGTCGTTTGGTTGTTGCTTGGCGAATTTGGAATTTTGGCTAAGTTTATAGCCATAGCGTACGCTACCTGTGTAGCATTACGTACGCTAATTTGTTGCGGTTACGTACGTTACGCCCTGAGGTTTATGTACGTAATGCATGGTCGGTGGTAGGAACCTTCCTCGTAGTCAACTTTCGGCTGGTAGGACCAGAATATCTTTGGGGTATCATATATATATATATATATATATATATTATCTTTTGTTTTCTCTCCCTTACCTTCTCTCGTCCATCATCTCTCTCTCTCTCTCACTTTCTCTCCAGCTCTCTCCTCCCTCTCTCATATTTTTTTCCCTCTCTCACCTATCTCTCTTCCTCTTCTCTCATCACCTCCCTCTCTCGTCTTCTCTCTCGTTTTTTCCCAACGAGGTGGAGCTGAAGGATGGCAGCCGTCCAGCGACGGACTGTAATATCCGCGTTTTCTATCCTTGGTAATTTCTATTTTTTTTGTGCATATTCGTTTCGGACAACTTGCCTGGCACTATTTTGTAATTCTGAACCTATTTTGTTCTTGGAGTTTTCCGTTTAGACGGGTCTTGATAATGTTTTTACGTAATTTCATCTCGTGTTATATTCTGTCTCATGTGTATTCGATTCTCGTTAAACTCGTTCGATTTCGTCGTTTTCTTACTTCCATGAGTTCGTATGCTTGTGTAGAGCATGTTGCGAGTTTCGGACTGTTAATCCGACGTTGTGTCGTGATTTTTTGGATGTTTGGGCCGTTTTGTAATTTCCTAGAAGCTTAGGGAATTTGTCCCTTGTCCGACTTTGGTTGTGTACCTCAGATCGTTTTGGGTTCCGTACTTCCATTTCGTGTTATTGTTACCCAAATATCGATCCCTGTTGCTTTTATTCTCCTTCCGGATTATTTTTCGTCATTTTGGGACCCGAGGGGGGGTGGGCGCGGCACAAGGATTGTGAGCCGCGGCACACACATCACTCGATTGTTGCGTAAACAAATCGCACTGTGCCGCGGCACAAGGATTGTGCGCCGCGGCACACACCAGTAAGTGCCGCGGCACACTTGTCCGTGCCGCGCACACCCGTGTGACACTTGCCGACCAAAATCGATCGTACCGCTGCGTCGCTGCACGATCCGGCAGCTGCCGCGCACATGCCGAGTCCGAGCCGCGCACACTTCGGATGAGCCGCGGCACAACGAGCGGCCACCACCACCGGGCACAATTTTTGGCTCGTGCCGCGGCACGCTTTATCCGAGCCGCGCACACGACGCTGGCCGCTATATCTGCGTTTTATTCAAATAAATCACTCATTTCCTTCCCCTTCTTCAACCGTGCGAGAGAGGGAGTCTTGAGAGGGAGAGTTCCTCCATACACCACTTAATTGTGTAGATTTCTTCATCTCTTTTCGATCGGGTGGCTCGGATTGCGGATCTAACACGTGGTTTTCGGATTTGAGTGCTTCATTCTTCAAGAGGTAAGCACTCCTTTGACCCTAGTATGATTTTGGGGAGGGTTTGGTGGTGATCTTGTGTTTTAATCCGAATTAACCGATGTTGTTGTTAGATTTGATAGTATACTCGTGACCCTTGGTTTTCTTGTTTTTGATTGGGATGAAATCCCGTTGTTATACCATTGACCGATTTCATTTCCTTATGCACTCTTGGTGTCCGATGAATTGTCCCAACGGGTAGAATTAGGATTAATTCTTACCTTTCCGCATTATTGAGACTTGTGTATACTGTTATTGTGTTAGGATTGGATTTGGGAGGATTGTTCGGACCGAAACCTATTCCGTCGTCGTTTCCTTCGTTTCGTTTCATTCAAGGCAAGTACATATATTACATTTCGTTATGTATATTGTGATTTTCTAAATGAATGATGAATGGTGATTTTTGGGTGCGTGAGTTGTGTTCCTTCCACCCGGAGTGTCCGACGGGATGTCTGGGGGTCGATACTAAGGGGTACGGCCGCGGAAGTGGACTTGGGTGTGTGTGTGATTGAACTTCCACCCGGAGTGTTCGACGGGATGTCTGGGGGTCGATACTAAGGGGTACAGCCGCAGAAGTGGTATCCCACCCGGAGTGTTCGACGGGATGTCTGGGGGTCGATACTAAGGGGTACGACCATGGGATACCAGTTATGATTTTGTGATATCGTGATGACTGGAAATCGATGTGATTGCCAATGTAGTATTCCGGAATATATATGTGGCAAATGACTTATGTTTGAGATGATTGTGTAAAACCGTATTTTTGTATATAATGTTGTGTAATTGTGTACTTGCACTAGTTATTCGAATGCTAACCCCTTAAATGGGGGAAATGCGTCTTATGCATTTCAGGTACCGGGAGAGCTGAGGACCAGGCGCGGGGCACGCACGTAAAGGATGGGATGGCTTGATGATGTGGCTCGAGTCAGTACTTTTATGTTGTGTCATTGCATTTGTCGAGTACCAGAGTTAGACTGTTTACTTTGAAACTTGGTTTAAGTCCCCTGCGTGGGCAATGAATTGGTATTTATCTTATATTCATGTACTCCGTTTAAAACGTTTTGGCCGAGGCCACGGCCTTACTTACTTTTTGAATGCATCATTTGGGATTATTTTGTGGTTTATGTGTCAAGTGTCAGCCTGGTAGACCTCATGAGGGTTCTACGGCGTGTAACGTCCCATTTGTGTATTGGGGTGTTACATTTATGGTATCAGAGCTTTGGTTTTGAATACCTAGGCTGTCGGTGAATTTTTGGGTCTTTCAGTTGCATCATTAGAGTCAGTCGTTGAGCCTAATATCATCATGCTACCGTCTTTTCGTGCGACCCGTGGCTGTAAGTCTCCTCGAACTCTTATATCTCTGTAATTCGTTTTCTTGCGCTGTTCGGAATCGTGACTTGTGATACCAACTTTGTGAATTGTGAATCTTTCTGATCTTGTCCTTTTCTTATTTCCTTCAGTATGTTGAGAGGTTGTGGTAGACCGGCTAGGGGACGCGGCCGAGGCCGTGGTCGGGGTGCTGATAATGAGGAGGGCTCACTTTCTCAGTCCTCTGCGGACTCAGCCTCTCACTCAGTGCCGTCGGGTAATAATGCCGACGCTGGCATCACAGATTTGCCAGCTTGGTAGCCCAACTTACTCAGATAGCTCGGGGTGGACGCTTAATCCGCCCGACACCGAAGAGGAGGCTAGTAAGTGGCTTCAGACGGTGACTAAGATGCACCCTCCTCGTTTCTCCGGATCCTCTGACTCCCTCGGTTGGGAGAATTGGCTCTTTCAGTTGTCCAGGACCTTCGATGCCGTAGCTTGTCCTGAAGACAGGAGGGTACATATTGCCCAGTACCTCCTGGATAAGGAAGCTGCGGAATGGTGGGAGGCCGTTACGCCCAGAGACCGTCGAGCTACTTGGGAGGAATTCAAGGCTGCTATGGAAGCAGAATATTGCCCACCGCCAGTTAAGGAGCGCAGAATTGTGGAGTTCTTCACCGCTACACCTCAGGACGTGCCTATTTCTCAGGCCATCATTACTTACAATCAGCAGTTGGGCTTCGTGAGAGATCAGGTGAGGACGGAGGCTGATAAAATCCGTTACTTCAATATGCGCATGAAGCCGCATATTAGGCAGAGTATGGCACCGCTCATGTGTGCCACTTTGAAAGAATACCAGGATCGCGCCCTAGCGATCGAGATGGCGGTTCCAGAATCAGAGTCGGTTTCGGAAGCTAAGAAGCAGAAGACTACCGGTGGATTCTCGACCGGGAAGGGCGGTCGCCGAGGTCTCGCTCGCTCTCCCATACCGGGAAGAGGCCGTTCCATCAGCCGGTGGATCTCGTGGTAACTGCTCGATTCGATCCGTCGCCTGGTGGTGGTTTGTTTTAACTGCAACCAATATGAGCATTTGATGAAGGATTGTCCTTTTTCCCCCGTTGCTTGCTTCACTTGCGGGCAGACCGGGCATCGGGCGGCTCATTGTGAGAGAGCCGCCAGGGCCGCTAGAGTTCCGACTACCACTACCGATCAGAGGGATCATAATACTCTAGCTACTCAGGTTTCGCAGGGTTCGGGTCGCGGTAGAGGTCGGGGACAGCCGGATCGCCGCACAGCCTCGAGCTCGGGTTCAGTCCACCCCCGACTGTATCAGATGAGACGCACAGAGGAGGCAGACATTCCGGTGGCGTCAGGTACCACTCAGATCCTTACTCATCCAGTTTCCGTGCTTTTTGATTCGGGTGCTACCCATTCCTTTATTGCGTCGAATTGTGTGAATCGTATTGGCTTTAACTGCTTGTTTGAGTGTGAACCGTTTGTGGTGGGTACGCCTAGCGGGGATCGTATGGTTGGGGATCGGGAAGTTAGGGATTGCCCCGTGAGGATCGGGAGCCGAGATTGGCCCTCGAACCTCATTGTCATCGACCTCAAGGGTGAGGATTTAATCCTCGGGGACGATTGGTTAGAGCGTCACGGTGCTATCATGAACTATCGGACTCGTACTATCTCGATCGTGGCCGAGGATGGCACCGAGCATACTCTCGTCGCGTAAGCCGTAGATCGGGGAGCGTGATTAGCGCCTTGAAGGCGATGAAACTTCGAACTGTGGTTGTGTCGGCTACTGGTGCTATGCTCTGAAGGCGGAAGATGGTGGAGTTGACATGTCGTCAATTCCAGTTGTTAGTGAGTATCCCGATGTCTTCCCAGACGACTTGCCGGGGTTACCACCACAGCGAGAGGTGGAGTTTCCTATCGATCTTGAGCCGAATGCAGCCCCTATTTCTCGAGCACCGTACCGTATGGCACCGTCGGAGATGTTGGAGTTGAAGAACCAGTTGGGAGAATTGTTAGATAAAGGGTATATTCGACCGAGCGCATCGCCTTGGGGTGCGCCTGTGCTTTTCGTTAAGAAGAAAGATGGGTCTCTTGGTTTATGCATCGATTATCGAGAATTAAACAAGCGGACCATCAAAAATAAATACCCTTTGCCCAGGATTGACGATTTGTTTGATCAACTTCAGGGGGCGACAGTCTTTTCGAAGATTGATTTACGGTCGGGCTACTACTAGTTGAGGATTCGGGACGTCGATATTCCGAAAGCTGCCTTTCGGACGAGATATAGCCATTACGAGTTTGTGGTTATGCCTTTCGGGCTAACCAATGCCCCAGCAGTGTTCATGCAGTTGATGAACAAGGTTTTTATTGAGTATCTGGACAAATTCGTAGTCGTTTTTATCGACGATATTCTTATCTATTCACGGAGTCGGGAGGAACACGCCTTACATCTCCGAATTGTATTAGACACTTTGAGGACTGAGCAGTTGTACGCGAAGTTCTCTAAGTGTGAGTTTTGGCTCGAGGAAGTGACGTTCCTCGGGCATGTGATTTCAGCAGAGGGAGTTCGGGTAGATCCACAGAAGATAGAGGCAGTGATGGCTTGGGAGCCGCCTAAGAATGTGAAGGAGGTGAGGAGTTTTCTGGGTCTCGCCGGCTATTACCGCAGATTCGTTGAAGGATTTTCTAAGATCGCTAGACCACTCACTCAGTTGCTCCAGAAAACTCAGAAGTTCGAGTGGACTGCAGACAGGCAGGACAGCTTTGACGATCTAAAGAGACGTCTGACTACCGCGCCCGTTTTAGCATTGCCTCAGGGGAACGAGGACTTCGTAGTGTATAGTGATGCTTCGGGCCTTGGTCTAGGATGTGTTTTGATGCAGAGAGACGGAGTGATTGCTTATGCGTCCCGCCAATTGAAACCTTATGAAGTAAACTATCCCACGCACGATTTGGAATTAGTCATGTCGTTCGCTTAAAACTGGAGGCACTACCTCTATGGGTCATCATGTAAGATTTTTACGGATCACAAGAGTTTGAAGTACATCTTCAGACAGAAAGAGTTGAACATGAGACAGCGTAGGTGGTTAGAGCTAATTAAAGATTACGACCTCGAGATACTTTACCATCCGGGTAAGGCCAACGTAGTGGCTGATGCGTTGAGCAGAAAACCGATGGCTTTGCAGATGTTAGAGGTACTTACACCGCAGAGTAAGATCCAGCGAGATTTCATCCGTCAGAATATTGAGGTTTGGGTTCAGAGAGTTCAGGGCCAGTTATGTGCATTAGAGATCACTTCGTCCTTGACTGATGATATCAAGGCGAAGCAGTATGACGATCCGTTTTTGGTCCAGCTGAGGGAGGATGTGAGGAAAGGGAAAGCCCCTGGATTTTTGGTTCACGATGATGGAATTTTGAGGTTTCGCGGCAGACTTTGTGTACCATGTGATATTGAGCTGAGATAGAAGATCTTGAGCGAAGCTCATACCACGCCCTACTCCATACATCCTGGTACGAGTAAAATGTACAAGGACGTGAGGAGTAACTACTGGTGGAGTAATTTGAAGATGGATGTTAGCGAGTTTGTGGCGAAGTGTTTGACCTGTCAACAGGTTAAGATTGAGCATCAGCGACCCGCGGGGATGTTACGACCACTTCCTATCCCGGAGTGGAAATGGGAGGATATGACTATGGATTTCATTACCGGTATGCCTAAGACTCGGACGGGAATGAACATGATTTGGGTCGTTGTTGATCGACTAACCAAATCAGCTCATTTTCTAAGTATTAAGGACACTTGGGGACCGTAGAGGCTTGCGCGAGTGTTTGTTGCGGAAGTAGTGAGATTGCATGGGACCCCTAAGAGCATTGTTTCGGATCGTGATGGCCGGTTCATATCACATTTTTGGCAGGCCGTTCATAGAGCTTTGGGAACCGAGTTGAGACTTAGTACATCCTACCACCCTCAGACAGACGGACAGTCTGAGCGGACGATACAGACGCTAGAGGATATGCTGAGAGCCTGTGCCTTAGATTGGAAGGATGATTGGGAGACACACTTGCCGTTGATCGAGTTCACGTATAACAATAGTTGGCATGCCTCGATCAAAATGGCACCATTCGAAGCGTTGTATGGAAGGAGGTGCAGATCACCGTTGTGTTGGGATGATACGTCCGAGCTAATCGGTACCGAGCCCGACCTGATAGTTGAGACGAGGGAGAAGATTACCCTGATTCGTGGTAGATTGTTGACGGCCCAGTCGGCGAGTCTTATGCCGATACACGTCGCCGACCGTTGGAGTTTGAGGTGGGAGATCACGTCTTGCTTAAGGTGTCGCCGACACGGGGAGTTTACCGCTTCGGTCGGAAGGGTAAACTTAGTCCGAGATTTATCGGGCCGTTTGAGATTTTAGATAGAGTTGGGCAACTCGCGTATCGGTTAGGCTTGCCGCCGTCCCTGAGCCACGTGCATAACGTATTTCATGTTTCCCAGCTTAGGAAGTACGTATCGGACCCTAGCCATATTATTGATTTTGGAGAGATCGAGTTGGGGCCCGACATTACCTTCGAGGAGAGGCCGATTCAGATCTTAGAGCGCCGAGTTAAGCAACTCAGGCACAAAACCATCCCTTTGGTCAAAGTGCAGTGGTCGAGGCATGGATCCGAGGAGGCCACGTGGGAAACAGAGGAGAGTATGAGGTCGAGATACCCCGAGTTATTCGTGTTGTAAGTTTCGGGACGAAACTTATTTTTAGGGGGAGATAATGTAATATCCGCGTTTTCTATCCTTGGTAATTTCTATTATTTTGTGCATATTCGTTTCGGACAACTCGCCTGGCACTATTTTGTAATTCTGAACCTATTTTGTTCTTGGAGTTTTCCGTTTAGACGGGTCTTGATAATGTTTTTACGTAATTTCATCTCGTGTTATATTCTGTCTCATGTGTATTCGATTCTCGTTAAACTCGTTCGATTTCGTCGTTTTCTTACTTCCATGAGTTCGTATGCTTGTGTAGAGCATGTTGCGAGTTTCGGACTGTTAATCCGACGTTGTGTCGTGATTTTTCGGATGTTTGGGCCGTTTTGTAATTTCCTAGAAGTTTAGGGAATTTGTCCCTTGTTCGACTTTGGTTGTGTACCTCAGATCGTTTTGGGTTCCGTACTTCCATTTCGTGTTATTGTTACCCAAATATCGATCCCTGTTGCTTTTATTCTCCTTCCGGATTATTTTTCGTCATTTTGGGACCCGAGGGGGGGTGTGGGCCGCGGCACAAGGATTGTGAGCCGCGGCACACACATCACTCTGTTGTTGCCTAAACAAACTGTACCGTGTGCCGCGGCACAAGGATTGTGCGCCGCGGCACACAGCCGAGTCAGTGCCAGGGCACACTTGTCCGTGCCGCGGCACACCCGTGTGACACTTGCCGACCAAAATTGACTGTACCGCGTGCCGCGGCATAGTCCGGCAGTGCCGCGGCACATGCCGAGTCTGAGCCGCGGCACACTTCGGATGAGCCGCGGCACAACGAGCGGTCAGCCGACCACTGGGCACAATTTTTGGCTCTGTGCCGCGGCACAGTTTATCTGAGTCGCGGCACACGACGCGGTCAGCGCTATATCTGCGTTTTATTCAGCGAAATCACTCATTTCCTTCCCCCTTCTTCAACCGTGCGAGAGAGAGGGAGTCTTGAGAGGGAGAGTTCCTCCATACACCACTTAATTGTGTAGATTTCTTCATCTCTTTTCGATCGGGTGGCTCGGATTGCGGATCTAACACGTGGTTTTCGGATTTGAGTGCTTGATTCTTCAAGAGGTAAGCACTCCTTTGACCCTAGTATGATTTTGGGGAGGGTTTGGTGGTGATCTTGTGTTTTAATCCGAATTAACCGATGTTGTTGTTAGATTTGATAGTATACTCGTGACCCTTGGTTTTCTTGTTTTTGATTGGGATGAAATCCCGTTGTTATACCATTGACCAATTTCATTTCCTTATGCACTCTTGGTGTCCGATGAATTGTCCCAACGGGTAGAATTAGGATTAATTCTTACCTTTCCGCATTATTGAGACTTGTGTATACCGTTATTGTGTTAGGATTGGATTTGGGAGGATTGTTCGGACTGAAACCTATTCCGTCGTCATTTCCTTCGTTTCGTTTCATTCAAGGCAAGTACATATATTACATTTCGTTATGTATATTGTGATTTTCGAAATGAATGATGAATGGTGATTTTTGGGTGCGTGAGTTGTGTTCCTTCCACCCGGAGTGTCCGACGGGATGTCTGGGGGTCGATACTAAGGGGTACGGCCGCGGAAGTGGACTTGGGTGCGTGTGTGATTGAACTTCCACCCGGAGTGTTCAACGGGATGTCTGGGGGTCGATACTAAGGGGTACGGCCGCGGAAGTGGTATCCCACCCGGAGTGTTCGACGGGATGTCTAGGGGTCGATACTAAGGGGTACGGCCACGGGATACCAGTTGTGATTTTGTGATATCGTGATGACTGGAAATCGATGTGATTGCCAATGTAGTATTCTGGAATATATATGTGGCAAATGACTTATGTTTGAGATGATTGTGTAAAACCGTATTTTTGTATATAATGTTGTGTAATTGTGTACTTACACTAGCTATTCGAATGCTAACCCCTTAAATAGGGGAAATGCGTCTTATGCATTTCAGGTACCGGGAGAGCTGAGGAGCACGCGCGGGGCACGCACGTAAAGGATGGGATGGCTTGATGATGTGGCTCGAGTCAGTACTTTTATGTTGTGTCATTGCATTTGTCGAGTACCAGAGTTAGACTGTTTACTTTGAAACTTGGTTTAAGTCCCCTGCGTGGGCAATGAATTGGTATTTATCTTATATTCATGTACTCCGTTTAAAACGTTTTGGCCGAGGCCACGGCCTTACTTACTTTTTGAATGCATCATTTGGGATTATTTTATGGTTTATGTGTCAAGTGTCAGCCTGGTAGACCTCATGAGGGTTCTACGGCGTGTAACGTCCCATTTGTGTATTGGGGTGTTACACGGACTTGAGTTGACGACCGGAGTTAGAGGGGCTGATATCTCCGGCGACGACCGGAGCTCGGCGGCGGCAGGTGGCTCGTGAGGGTCTGATCGGAATTTTCGGATCGGAAGGCGTTGCAAATCCGGTCGAGCTGTTTCGGCATTTTTTTTCTGGCGAGACGGAGCTCAGGCGTCCGGCGTTCTTCATGGTTTCCGGCCATGGACGCGGCTCCATTGATTCCGGCGACCGGAGGTGGTTTTTGTCCGGAACGGACAGCGGAGCGGAGGCTTGACAGATTTCCGGCGAGGAGTTACAGGCGGAGATGGAGTTGGGTGAAAACCGGCCATGGACGGAAACGGGCTGGAGTTGGACGAAGTCCGGCGGGTCAGTTTTTCCGGCGGCCGAGTTCCAGTAGGAGTTGTTTTTCTGACCGGATTCCGGCGAAGGTTGCCCGGTCGATCGGATCTTCTAGTTAGTTTGTATGTGTGTGTTTCGTGAGTTTGTGTGTGTGTGCAGATATATATATATATATATCTATATGTATATATATATATATAACGTGCAGTGTGTGTTGAGTATATATATATATATATATATATATTGTGTGCAAGTGTGTTGTGTGTATATATATATATATATAATGTGTAAGTGTGTGGGTGTGTTAAGTGTATATATATATATATATATATTGTGTGTGCTGTGTTATGTGCACATTGTGTGTGTGTTGTGTGTGTATATATATATATATATATATATATTATGTAAAGTCTTTGTGTAGTGAAGTACAGCCTGTGCGTGTGTACTGTGTTATATATATGTGTGTTAGTAATGTGTGTGTACCGTATGTATATATATATATATATATATGTGTGTGTGTGTGTGTGTGTGTGTGTGTGTATACGGGTAAATACGAGTGTAGTATGTGTTCGTGTTGGAATCGGAGTTATTTATTATGTTGTTTTCGGTCGATATCGTGTTATCGAATGAATTGTATTTCATTCAAGGTTGTTCGAGTGCTTGTGATTGTCGGAGGATGCCGTTGATCGATTCGTGGTAGGACGTTGATCGTGGAAGGACTTTCTCGCCTTCGGTTTGAGGCAAGTTTTATACTTGTACTAGTGAATGAGATTAATGTTATCATATATGTGTATGAATGTGTGTATCATTTAGAGACTTGGTCTCTTTATGATTTTGTTGACATCAAGGGATTGTTTGATATGATACCCTTCGGCAAATTATGCCAAATATTATTGTTGTTCGTAAATAGCCAATTTAAGGCATTGCGATACTTGTTGGCAATATATTTGTCGATATCCGGTTCGCGGTATCGACATATCGATTGTTATTATTTATTGATGTTCCTTTGAGATATTGTTGTCGATAGCCGGTTCGCGGCATCGACGTATCAATTGTTATTATTGATTGATGTTCCATCAAGATATTTTTGTGAATCGTTGTTATTGATATCAGTATTTTTCTATTGATGTCGTTTTGGCCGATTGAAGGCATTGACGTATTCGATTATCATCTTCGTTCTTGGTAACCGATTAAAGGTGCCGAGACATCCGTTGTATAATTGTTATCGGTTAACCGTTCTGAAGGTAATCGATATATTGAATTGGGATTATCAAAGATAATTCCCATCCGTTGTATAATTATTATCGATTGTCCGCTCTAAAGGTAATCGATATATTGAATTGGGATTATCAAAGATAATTCCCATCCATTGTCAAAAATATTCTCATCCGTTGTATCTTTGTTATCGATTGACCGTTCTATGGTAATCGAAGTATTGAATTGGGACTGTCGAGAATAGTTCCCATCCGTTAAATTATTATTGTCGTGTTGGCCGACTCAAGGCAGCACACTATTATTCTTGTGAACTCGGTAATTTTGTGATCGTTGAAGGTTGAGGATTTCCCGGATTGTTGTGTTGTGATTATTGCTCGTGTTAATAGGTCCTTAGGGATTTTGATCCCAGGATGGTTGTTTTGAATATTGTTGGTCGTGTCGATCTTTCATTATTCGTGTGTCATCGTCCACTTGGTGAGTCGTATGATCCGTATTGGATGTGTTATCCTTTGAGTTTCGTTGTCATGTTGTATCGTGACATATCCGGAATCATATCTGCGTTCCGATTGGTTATTGTGTAGGATTTTTAGCCAGGCACATATATAGTCATGCGTGAATATTATTTCCATATTGGACTGTGCACACGAGACGTAGCTTCGTGAGGCTAATTAGGTACATTATCCCACGGATATTCTGGATTCCATATACGGGGTGGACATGTGCACGGACACATTTCTGGATTGGGCGTACTGTGATGTCCATCTTGAGCCATATTGTTAATCGTCCATAGTATTGGATATGTTCGACGGTTTGTGGCTGATTGTTTCATACGCTAGAGGGGTATGTTCGACAGTCAGGTTTGTTTCTTTGAGATCTGTATTGTGATGATTTACAGCTTCGGGCTGTTCGGCTTTCAGGCCATCGTGATATTTTGGCAGCTTCGGCTGAGGGCTTTCAGGCCATTGTGATGTATCGGTATTTCCGTTGTAGCCTTCGGGCATTGTGATTCTCATTTATTTCAGCGTTGGTTTGGTTTACCTTCGGGTAATGTATTGTTGTGTTCTATATTGATGATTCGCCGTTGGGCACTTATGTTCTAACCTATTGAGCAGGTATTGATCGTATGCCGTGGGCATAGTTTTCCACGAATGGTCGATTCTTACTTTGGTTTGTGAGCATCTCGTACTACCATTGTTATACTGTTCATTCTGCCTTTGCATGCATATCATGTTGTACATGTATTTGATATTCATTATCTGGATGACTGACCCCGTTGGGGCGGAACATGTTTTCATGTTTTAGGTACTTGCAAGGAGAGAGTTGAGACACAGGGGCATGACGATGGCGACGAGGCTTTCGAGCGATACTAGTCCGAGATATTTTGGGTTCATGTCGGTCAGACAGTTTGGAGTACTCCAATTTTGTTCAATCGTTGTCGTTTTGTATTATCCGAGCAAGGCTCGTGGATGTTGTTGTATTTTATTTTGGCCATGTAGGCCCATCCTTGTCGTTGAAATTCCATATAGGAATAGTATGTCGCACATCATAGTAGGGTCTGTAATTTCCTATTTTGGTCAGTTTGTTGTATTTTAGTCGTGTTCGCCTGGTGGATCACCTGGTGTGGGGTCCACGGCACTGTAATAACCCAATGAGATTTGGGGGTGTTACAGGGGGTGTTACACATATGAGCCAAGGGTTCAGGGGAAAACTCTACCAAATCACCAGACGGTCAGCATGGTAGAGCAAAACTAGTAAAAGTTGAAAATACTAAGACTACAGTAGCAAGTGACAGAGTTAAACAACAAGAGAAAGCAACAAAAGGTATTTTTGTTAAGAGAACATTTCATTCCAAAAACGAACGAGGACTTTATCATGAAACCAAACACTAAAGGGTCAACTGGTAGCTATAGAGAACTAACAAGATAAAACTAACAAGATAAAACTAACTTGTTAGTTTTATAAACTAAAGGTTACCTATTAGGTATTACTGATCAAAGTAGACTCCATAAATATAACAGCTGGTGTTGATAATAAAACACTACTACTTCAGATAAAGTATTAATAGTATGAAGTTCCAAGTGGACTCAAACACAAGGCATGTGAAGCCAAATAAAAAAAAGGGCTCTCTAATGAATATATATCTCGAAATTATAGGATAATCTAAAAACTTGTTCATGCTAGCACAAAACAAGATTGTGAACTGTTCATTAATAAACAATCAACTTATGAGGGTATCACTCAATATAAGAGTTTTCATTTTCATGTGTTAAAATGATATGCACTAGTAGTAGCAATATGGGATATACTAGTGTAGCACTTAAATAGCGTTTTTAATATAAACGTTATGCAAGCTATTATACAAAATCTCAAAAAAATAAAAAATAAGAAAAAAAAATACTTAGATAGCGTTCTTTCGATAAACGCTATGTGAGCTTATACTTGAGTAATGGCTGTAGAAGCGCTATCGTAGTTAACTTATTTTAAGCAATATTTTTTATTTATTTTTTAACACTTAAATAGTGTTTTTAAAAGTATTCTGAAAGTTAACATATCCTGAATAAATAAATTTTTTGTATTTACTATCTCAACTGCCCCTAAACCTAAGTTCGTAGCCGCACACGGCTCATCTACACTTCGTAGGGCCTTAAATAATCACCTTAAATAAGTTGTTCATCTTCGATTGAAAACCTAAGTATCATCTTAATTTGTTCAATCGAGGCAGATTTAATCAATTGATATGAATTTCTCGGCTTCTCTTTCAGTGGAGCTATTAATCATATGATATATCCCTGTCCTCTCTTTATGGTCCGGTTGTAACCCTGCCTTGCTCTCTACATCCGATTTGATCTATTTTTAATTTGACTAGTAACCGTGTTACTTGAATTTGGAAATGGATTTCAGATTCAAACTTCCCGCTGGATTCATATCTCTCGGCCTTGCCTTGCTATTACAATTGATTATGTGTTTTTGGGTTTTAAGTTAATTTGCTTTGGGAATAATATATTTATTTCTTATTTATATTTTAGATTACAAATGAGTAGAACTAAATTTCAGTTTTTTTATATGTAAAATTTTAATAAAATTATGTGTGTGTGTTGTACTAGTTTGTATATTAGCTCTTTAATTGTTTGTTTGTTGTGGAATTGATGCCAATCATTGAACGTTTGATTTGTGGTGCAGAACCAAAACATGTTAAGAGAATAGAGAAAGTTGCTTGATGAATCAGCAGAAGGGACGATGGATAATTTTATTTTGCTTGGTACTGACTTTGTTCATTGAAGTACCAACTTCAGTTTGTGGTTTTGTTTTACTAGAATGAGGAAGCAATTAAATTGTTGATGAATGTAGTTTTTATTTAAGTTATATCATTTTACTAATATGTTTTTTGAGCATGGTGATGTAAAAGATATTGGTGGAGGGCTCAGGGAACATAATGACGCCGTCTTATGTTGCCAAGAATCAGGTCGCTATGAACCCTATCAATACCATTTTTGGTAAGATCTTGACCCTCAACCGTGTGTGTAGATATGTGTGTGTGTATATATATATATATATATATAATCTGTTTGTGCTTTATGTGTAGTTGAGGTAGATCGTATAAGCATCCTTGCTGTTTAATAGAATGTATGCTTAACATTGTTTTGATTAATTGATTATGTGATGTTTCTATGTAAATATCATATGCTCCGTTCTGTGGTAGTATGATATCTGTGTAACTATTTGGTCCATGTTTATGCTTTATATTTTCTTGTACCTTCCCTGTCAGACACTACCCCATATATGGGTTTCAGCAACATCTTAAAAACTGTGTTCAAAAGTCCAAAAAGTGTTGCTGAAGGCAGAAAAACAAGCTATGGCTACACTTTGACCAAATTCGAAGGTGTTACAAAAACGGCCGCAACCATAGGGGTCTAAGGTAACACTTTTCTTGTTTTTGATAACATGTGAAAAAAGTGTAGCAATAGACCCCTACGCCAACACTTTTATTGTTTGTGCCTACACTAGGTTTTGTGTTGCTGTAGACTTAAGGCCACACTTTTATATATTTAGCGACACAAATATTTGTGTAGCCATAGACCTATGCTAACACTCATGAGGACTAATGTAACATTAAATTGTGAAACACTTTGGCATCTTTACCAACAACTTTAACACTATGGCTACACTTATATATGAACAGTTCTAACTTTTGCCAACACACTTTTAATCTTTGCCAACACAATTTTTATATTTTGCCAACATAAAGAATTATAAATTATAGTCTATGGCTACATTTTTGTAGGTTTTTACCAACATTTTTCATGGTAAAAAGCAAAATATTATATTGGAAAATAAATACTACCATAAAACAGTCAATACCATTAAAACACTGTCAACCATAACAACATCCAAAATACATGACTGCTAATATTCAATCCATAATAGCTAAGAACAAGTTACGATCGCAATCCATAAATATAACAAAACTACTCGAGTCACTTAGCTAGCATAATATAAAATGATGAGATCAGTCAAGGAGTGACATTGTCACCGTCATAGGACTCTTCGACTGATTTCTGAGAGTCATCAGTCTTTAAGTTCAAATCTGGATTCTTCTCGGCCAACATTCTCATCATTTCTCGAACTTTTTGGTTAAGTTTTTCATCAATCTCTTGTTGAATTTGAGCCCTGATCCTAGCAGTTAGGTCCGCCACGTACTCATCAGCAACTTGAATGGATGGTGATGCTGAAGACTTCGATTTTGGTTCCTTTTTCTGAATAAGTCTCCCAATTAGATAAGATGGTCGGTGTTTTTTGCCATCATGAATCAATTTATTAGCAGCCTCAACATCTTCAGTTTCAAGAGCTTTCTTAACATCATCATGTAAATAAAAGTGTCAAAGTATTTCCCTCAAATAATTAACAGAAACAGAAAATACAAACAATAACAGTAATGGAAAATTATGTTAATTTTTGCTTCATAAGTCAACTACCCTATTAACAAAATAACAATATGCGGCATCTAGAATTTCAGTAAAATTGTAAAACAATATATACCAACACCAAACATCTTCGGGCCTTTTTTACCATCCGCTCCTCATCTGTAGGATAAGGATAGTAATGGTCTCGCTTAATCCTACTTTTGAAGCTCCTAATAACAACTACTTTTTAGACCATTAATTGACACTATAATCCTCACACCAACACAAATGGGATAACGGTGTAGTTGATTATGATAATGACGTACACATTTTTTATTACAAACAGCCTTTCCTGATGTGTTTTTGTTTTGAAAAGTCAAATAAGCCTTCTACTGAGGGGGCAACCAAGGTCCACAAAGACAGATATCAAATAGCTTAAACTGCTTACACAGCTAAATCTGAATATATGTCTGACTCATTTGTCCAAATTTCAGTGTAACCAACATGAAGAAGTCCATAGTTACTAAATCAAACATAAAAGGTCATTACCTTTGCCTGAGTTGTTTATACACCACAAGATAATTGCATCCACACAAAAGCAGAGGAAGGGGAGCAAAGAAAACGAAAGAAGAAAGTCGATTATCATAAAAAAATTGTCAAGGGTTTGAAATATTAATTACTTCATTCATAGTCATAATAATAGAACAAGAATATTACAATTTCGGATTTTTCTCAAAAGCGGGTCTGTGAAGTTCCAAGCGAGAATCGGGGTTGAATATGCTTCCTGCAATGATAATCAGAAGATTTGATACGGTAATTTAACAGTTACTAGAAATTCAGCTTTTGAAGAGAGAACAAACCTGAATCTTCGACTTTGTGGGAATTTGGTAAGTGACCAAAGCAGGTGCCCCATAGTAAACTGTATTCACTTTGGATTCCAACTCAAACGAATGGGAAACAAGGGAACCACTGAATAAACAACACCAGCTCCCTTTACAGCTGCTTTTGGATCATTGGTTATTTCTATTTTGCCGACTCCAGCCTTTATTGCCCTTTTAGCTGTCCTTGCATCAGGTTCAAAACCTCTCGGGCAGGCACAAACGAAGTGGAAAAGAATGGCAGATGCCAACAACATCCAGGAATGTACTATATTGTTCCCGTCCCCAACGTATACGACTTGAACATTTGCCAACATAGAACCTAAAATATCAGATAACTTGAAAATCTGGCAACAATGGATGGTAGAGTTTTATCAACATAGATGCTGCAAATAGGCTTACCTTTGTCCCCTCCAGCTGACCAATGTGTTCAATTATTGTGAGTGCATCAGCCATAATTTGACAAGGGTGATTAAAGTCAGTCAAGCCATTGATCACGAGGACGGTGGCATACTTATCAAGATTTAGAATGTCCTGAAAATTTGAAAAAGAAAAAGAAAAGGAGATAAAAGGAAGAATAATGCTGTCAAGTTGCAGTTAAAAGTTCAGTGCATTCAAAAGTTATGATGCCATTAATTGAGAACTCACCAGCATACCTGATGAGCAAAAACTCGTGCCATAATGATATCATTATAGCGAGAAAGAACACGAGCAACATCACGAGTTTCCTCCCGCTTACCCATTTGAATATCATCAGGTCCCAGATACAGGGCATGCCCTCCCAGCAAACAAAACCCAGTTTCAAATGAAACTCTTGTCCTCATAGATGGCTTGGCAAATATCATAGCCATAGTTTTGCCTTTAAATTGGAGATATGTATTCTCTCCTGATTTTATTAGTGTCTTGACCTCCTTAGCTCGATCTAAAATCTTTAAAAGGGTGTTCTTGTCGAAATCATTAATGCGAAGAAAATCCTTGGACACTGCTTACCGAAATATCAGAATATGGAAATTCATCAAACCGGTATTACATAGCCGGTCAAATGTGGCAACGTTAAGAACATCTTGCATAATATGTACTCAAACGGGGAAGAAAATGTGATAAAGGAATTACATGATGAATATGGGGAAAGTAAATGCAAAGGCATATGGTAAAGAATGCTTTTTCATCAAGAATTATACAGATGAATAAAAACATCTTTGATCTTTAAATTTCTTAACATCTAACTGAGTTATATGTTCAAGTCAACAATGGATGGTGAGCTCAATTGTTCAATCAATCAGAGGTGGTACAATAGAAAAATCTCGATCGATTTTACTCATATAATAGAACATTAGGATAGACTCATTAAAAGATATCTAAACCCAATGCTAGATAATTATTAGCTGATTCGGAAGATTCCCTGACTAAAAACAAAATTTTGAGGATCAGGAATAGAGACGTGAGAAATAAATACGTGGGCTCAGGAAGAAGGCATTTTCTCCCGGCACACTGAATGTCAAAGCTTAATATGCGAAACGGGGAAATCTTTGAGAATTCCTCTTCAGGAGCATGGCTGATCAAATTCAAATAACTAAGTGTGTAAAGGGAAATCCATGTACTTCTAACCCAAACTCTTAATCCTAAAAAACAAAAATCACAATTAATACAATCCACAAGATACACTTATTGGCAATATATGTTCGCACAAACGGGGAGGGTTTTATATAAATCTGATCATCTATTCAAGTTCTTGATGAGAAAATCATCTTCTGAAGATGCTGCTTTTCTCTATGAAAACAAAAGGTAAACATAAACCTAAACTGCTGCACCTAATCCTTATCAAATGTGATCAAACTATATAGCAACTTTCTGTACATAACAACTTATTCATAAAAATGTAGATTCACAAAGCCAACATATCTACACAAACAAAATAGTACAAAGCCATCAAATCTAAACATACAACAAATTCACCCTGCTGCCAACACAAGCACATCACATAGTTATAAAGCAAGCTACCATTATAGTTGCAATATTCAACAAAATCAGCACATTAATAACAAAAGTAGCCGAGTCTATCCAAGTTTAACAAAATTCCAATATATAATCATCAATTAAGTATTATGCTATCTACAGTTTACATACAACATATACAAACTAACATCTAGCATTATGCTAAACCTTGACATACCTACTTAAGGGTGATACCGGATGTTTGGAAGTCATACCTGCTAGGCTCTGCAAATCCAACCTTGACATGATTGCATCTCAATATCTAATGATAAATCATGACATAGGTGCAAAACCAAAATCATTTGACCACATACTACAGCCCCTAAACAAGCTTTACATAACCTAACCTCAACCGGTTCCAATGGCGAACCCAAACATATTCAAATCAGAAAAATAAATTTTCACAAACACTGACCACTATAATGAAAGCTGATTTACTTGACATTACCCCGTTGATTTCCATCTAATCCTTGCCAATATAAAAAAATAAGCTTTCACCCAAGACCATTACTAATCAGGCTAATACGGCCGTTTCTCAGCCCTGAACCAAACCTAGATCTAAAGTCAGCAAACCCAACTCACCTCATTAACCAACATCATCCTGCCGTGAGACCACTGAGAAGTGGGATGCGAGACCTCCAAACACGTAACCCTAGTCTACATCACAGTCGTGTGCCCTTCGAACCACCACCCGTCGCTTCTCATCTAAATTCATTCGATATTTGGAGACAGTGAAGGAGATGGGACCATATTATTCTTGTTGGTGTGTCTGGGTGAGGGTTTTAAACAAAGAGAGAACAAGAGATAAAAATAAAGAAGAATTTGCAGAGAGAATTGAACAGAGGGAGGGAGAATGGGAGGAGGTTTGGAGGTAGAGAGTTGAATGTTGAGATAGAACGTGAGGAGCGAGGTGAAGAGAGGGGTGAAAATTGAAAATAATTTATCTGGACCGCAGACCCGCCTATTTCTTTAGGGCTCATTTGCTAAGTTGTATGGGATAAAGCTTGATAAGATTGACTAGGATTTCTTATACAATATAAGAAATTAATATCATATTTGGTACGATGTATTAAATTCGCTTCAAAATATAGATATCATGGTAGTTTATTGAATCTATTAGTTTTAGTATTGTTTAATATCACCTAATACCACCTCTTAGGTGGGATACGTAATACTAAAAATCAGTATTATTTATACGGGCCCGAATTTTATCAAGGGCCATATACTTTATACCAAACAAGATATAAAGGTGTATTAGATATATTATACACCTTAATCACACATAGCAAACAAGCCCTTAGTGTTTAGTTACACTTTTTTAAATAGCAATGGCTACACCAAATTTTGTGTTAGCGTAGATATTCAATTTGGTCTATGGAAACACTAATTTATATCAATAACAACGCTTGAAAAATGTGTAGCCTTAAATCAAACTTGAAAAATTTTAAGGCATCTAAGGCTACACTTTTGCTTGTAACATCAAAAAAAATGTTGTTGAAAGCCATATATGGTGTAGTGAGAGCCTGTTCCTGTAACACCCCCAATCCACTCAGGGATATTACACGCCGTAGACCCTCTCCTCGAAGATCTACCAGGCTGGTAACAACATTTAACATCTCGACAATGCCTTCAAGGCTAAATGACTCAGTAGACCGATTTGGTCTTTCAATAAAATATACAACTCAATTACAACATATACCCACGCAGGGGTCAAAGTACAATAAACTCCCGTACAACGGGGAAAAGATACTGCAGCGGAAAAGAAAATGCAACTAGACCAATACGACATCAACGGATCCTCGTGTGGCTAGTATCGTTCATCTTTCATCATCCTTCGTGCCGACCCTGTGTTATGCTCCAACACCTGAATGCTAAAATAGACATCCACCCCCCGAATACTCGGGGGTTAGCAAAACTCCACTGTTTTGCTAGTGCAAATACAAAGTGCAAATACGAGCCATACAATTCACATTCCACGAATAACAATAACCAGGAATCCTCAAAGATCCAAACAAAACGAAAAGTACTTCTCGAGGCAAGGGTTTGAGAAAACATTTCAAAATCGAAATACCATAAACCAATGGAAATAATTTATAATACGGTTTAGAATGCCATCGAGAGTTTTAATAGAAAACCATTTAGGATTATCAAATCCTACTTTTCAAAATCCACAAGACAAAAGGGGTCACCGCCCCAAAAGTTTACTTTCCGTAAAATCACCTTTACCAAACCGTTGGGATTTTAGCCCCAAATCCGTAAAATGACTTTTACAAAAATGTTGGGATTTTAGCCCCAAATCTCATCAACTCAAGACACAAGAACGACCATAAGGCTCGTCTCCCAACATCAAAATCCACAAATAAAGGATTTAAAACAAACAACAAAATACTCTAGTGCCATCCTAGCCAAGTAAGCCAAGCGAACAACTTACCTCTTACACACTTAGTCGATGCATGCAATCATGAAAACCGTTCAAAAGCGCTCATTTCCGGAAATGCCAATATCAAATCACATTTGCAAAATGCACCACAATTAACCGCGGACCCACAGCTTCGTGGATCCCTACCGAGACCCCGTCGGATCTAACCCGCAGTGGTTAAAAGCAAGCTCGCGGTTCCACAGCTTCGTGGAGCCCTACCGAGACCCCGTCGGATCTAACCCGCAGTGAGCATACACACACACACGTTACTCATGCAATACTAACATGCTAAGAATGTAAGTTCATTAAGAATACTCACTAGAGATGGCCATTAACTCGACACCATTATCAAACCCTTCAAAACACAATAACAAGTTTAAATACGGAATATACGATTGCATAACTTTAAACAATAGGAGTATCATCATCAAATCCTTCAACGTTCAAAATAATCAAATCATAATCAATTCCCAAAACACACCGTTCACGAAACACACACGCATTTGAAAGAAACCTTTAACGAGGCCAAACCGAAATCTTTTGAAACTTCGTTTCAAACAACCAAACAAACACACTAATACGATCACCGATCATCATATCCACAAAATAAGAAAAGTATGGGCAAGGTACTTGCCTCGATACCACGAGCACTGAACCACGAACGGATACGGCTCAACCGGGAAGCTTCGGAACGCCCGATGCTAACGAAAAGGAAGACGACAATGAACGGAACGGAAGAATCAAGCACGACCGCGAGGAACCGACGAAAATGAACCTAACGATTCGAATAGCACAATCACAACCACTTCTAAACGATTATGGAAATGGAATACACCCGGAAACCCGCCTACGATTCATGTATATTCATACCGAAAACAACAACGAGGGCGGACCACAACCAAACCCTCTCGATTCCGTAAAAATCCACAAAATATCCATGAATCCGTAGGAAAACTAAAGATACTAACAATATTAATCGTATACATCATGAATCCACCAACAAAACGGAACGAATCGGAAGAAAAACCCAAAACCCCCAATTTAATCGAAAATAGGGTTTTAGAATATTACCTTACGAGATTCAAGTACCAAGATCCGTAGAACACGCGTTAGATTGATTGCCCGAGCCTCACAACCGAAGAAAAATGGTGAAAATCAACCCCCCAATGGATATAGATGAAGAACCCTTCCCCTCTCTCTCACTCTCTCTCGCGATGCGGTGAAAATGAGGAGAAGACGACCGATTTCGTCTAATAAAGACGAATCGCCTGATTGACCGCCGTGTGCAGCGCACGGCCGAAGTGTGCCGCGGCACAGGCCGAAAATTTACTCCTGTGTTTTGGCATTGTGCCGCGGCACACTGTCTGGCAGGTTTTGGTCGCAGATGTCACACGGGTGTGCCGCGGCACCGGACGGATGTGCGCGGCCTTGACTTCGGCTTGTGCGCGGCACCGGATGGGTGTGCCGCGGCACACAATCTGATCGCTCGACCATCGACTGGAGAAATATGTGTGCCGCGGCACACCTGTCTTGTGCCGCGGCCCACACCCCCTTTTGGGTCCCAAAATGATGAAAATGATCCGGAAAGAGAATAAAACGATAGGAATCAATATTTGGGAACCAATAACACGAAATGGATCTGCGGCAACCCCGAAACGACGGTTCCGCACATCAATAACGAAAATACAGTTCAACAGTTGACAGGAAGGACACACTGAAAGGTATACGAGAGTCACTACGATCGAGAAATACACCAAAAAAAGAAAATTACCGAAATTCGGAATTGTGGATATTACATTCTACCCTCCTTAAAAGAAGTTTCGTCCCGAAACTTAAAACAAGTAGGGAGAAGCAATATCTCCGCCAGGGAAAACTCAACGAGATACACGAGAAATGCGTAACTTACGCCCACCAGCGAAACGTTACAAGCAACGCAAAGAAATAAACGGCGTGAAAACACGCTCCACGACGACCAACACAACGTCGCCGTTAGGGATACAATAAAACCAACAAATGACGAGCGTCATCAAACGGATGATATAGCCAAGTCAATTATCCGACAATCACAAAACACAGCGAACGAAAGTCAGTATGATTGACCAACCCAACGGTACATTAATCAAAACGCGAGCCAATCGCTGAACAAATACGGAATTCCACCGCCCAAGGGTTGGAAGATCAAAACGAGACTAGTTTCCCAAACTTAAGGGAATTAGGAAGGAGTCTGAACGCTCAAAAATCGCGAAACGAGATCGACAAAAACCGAACAATCAAACGATCGAACCACAAAGATCGAGACAACAAAAATCGAACGATCATGTTCGAATCACGAAGAACAATAAAAATTCAAACAACAACTCCAAGGTTCACATCTCGACTCGAGACAATATATGATCCGGTGAAAACAACAACATATGCATTCACATAAGATCCACATGAAAGGGAATAGAAATTGAAAAGTCACAACGACAAACGAGCTATTCCGAAACAATACCACACTCGTTCGATCAACAAAAGCAAGGGGCAGGACAAGCTCAAAAATGTCAACGAACATGATGAGTCGACAAAGTCGAAAACACAAGAGTTCCAAATCCGATCCACTTCGAATAAAAGAACTAATAGAACTAGATGATGTCACTTCCGAACAAGGTTCACAAGAATCGAACCGAACCTGAAAAGTCACGGCGATAATCAGATCGACCCATAACAAGATCGCATTTCGTTCGGACGATGAAACCGAAATACAGAACAAGTTCATAAAGTATCAACGAACATGAGCGAATCGAAAGAATGAAGAAAGAGAAAATATAGAAGTCAAAATAGTACGGGCATTACCTCCGACCCCGTCCACGAAATTCACAAAAACGGGAGCAAGGTAACAAGACATTAAACAACCGACACATAATGGAACGATCACCGATGCACACGGCCATACCAACCCAAGATCTAACAGCTCGCACATGCGCGACAACGCAGAAATCACCACGAGGCGACAATATTCAACACCAACATCCCACCTCTCACAAGGGGCTAACACAACAAATGTGTGGAAAACGACTCAACGCTCACACCGCCAATTCGGTCATACTCGGGAGCAAACATCAAAATGACAACGCGAACATCATACATATATACCCAGCCCTCAAACGGGAATGGATAGGTTTTAAAAACGAAAACCTCATTTTGAAAATAATTTAGAAGAACACCGATTGATCTTGAGTATCACCTTTCAAAAAGTACAAAAGTGAAACATCGTTATCGAGACTTCGGAGAACCGTTTCGCATTTGATAAAAAAAATGAGGACACTTTCTCTTAGTGAAAACTTTCAGAATATTCGACCCTCTGGTCGAAATAAAAGTGTTTCTAAAACATTGAAAATGTCTCAAAACGTTTTGGTCCTCGAGGCAGAAAAATTTTGAAATATATTGTGGCACCTGGATGTACCACAGGAAAATAACTCATTTGAAAAAAAATATGTCTCGAAATTTATTTCTAGGATACTCAAGTTTTCGAAAATAATTCAATGCCAAAAAGGACGATGCCAAAAAGGCTAGAATGCCCAAAAATTTCAGGTAATCACACGGAACATCATAGCGCTGTGGGTCCCGCGTCGGAACCCCAGGCTAAAAACCATTTACAAAAATGCCAAAAAGGCTGATGACGGTAATATTTCAAAAATTCACAGTAGCCATTTACAAAATGCTAAATACCGTCATAAGAATTTCGCCAAAATGATCAAGGCCATAATGCCAAAAATTCGGTTAAGGGAATTGGTTTTCGAAATAAAACTCGGTCGGTAAAATACCGAAAGTCATTACAAAAGAACTCACGCAGCGGATAAAAGAAATACAGTTCAACACGCACAATCCAGCAACACTACTCCTCATAAGAACAAAATATTAGAGTCAAATAACCACATTCAGAACAAAACCACTGGCCCCATTCGAGGCCTCTAAAGACCCTACCGCACTGGCTAGTGAACAAGTCGAATGTGTATAAGCACAAAGCTTCCACAAGAGAACTTGTAAAACGTGCAAATCGATTCGAAAATCATCAGCAACGGACAAAAACAATAATAAAAAGACATCACAAGCGACGACACTCCTCGTATAAATCAAATACGAGAGTCGATTAAATACATATCGTGAAATCAAAATCCACATAAAGATTCCATCACTTAACAAATAATCATAAAAATAGCTCGTGTCACACAAGGTACAACACGAAGAAGGGAGACTTACTTCCACAGGTCGCACGAAGATGATGATCGCCCCACGATACTAATCACGACCAACAAACTCAAACGACGCGTCGCGACACGACTCAGTCAGATAAAATCCGACGAAACAAGATTCAAACAACACGACTTGACCCGACAGCTTAGGTTTCCTCAACCTAAGCTCCGATACCATTTATGTAACACCCCCAATCCACTCAGGGATATTACACGCCGTAGACCCTCTCCTCGAAGATCTACCAGGCTGGTAACAACATTTAACATCTCGACAATGCCTTCAAGGCTAAATGACTCGATGACCGATTTGGTCTTTCAATAAAATATACAACTCAATTACAACATATACCCACGCAGGGTCAAAGTACAATAAACTCCCGCACAACGGGAAAAGATCTGCAATGAAAAGAAAATGCAACTAGACCAATACGACATCAACGGATCCTCGTGTGGCTAGTATCGTTCATCTTTCATCATCCTTCGTGCCGACCACCCGTGTTATGCTCCAAAACCCGAATGCAAAATAGACATCCACCCCGAATACTCTGGGGTTAGAAAACTCCACCGTTTTGCTAGTGCAAATACAAAGTGCAAATACGAGCCATACAATTCACATTCCACGAATAACAATAACCAGGAATCCTCAAAGATCCAAACAAAGCGAAAAGTACTTCTCGAGGCAAGGGTTTGAGAAAACATTTCAAAATCGAAATACCATAAACCAATGGAAATAATTTATAAGACGGTTTAGAATGCCATCGAGAGTTTTAATAGAAAACCATTTAGGATTATCAAATCCTACTTTTCAAAATCCACAAGACAAAAGGGGTCACCGCCCCAAAAGTTTACTTTCCGTAAAATCACCTTTACCAAACCGTTGGGATTTTAGCCCCAAATCCGTAAAATGACTTTTACAAAAATGTTGGGATTTTAGCCCCAAATCTCATCAACTCGCAGTACACAAGAACGACCATAAGGCTCGTCTCCCAACATCAAAATCCACAAATAAAGGATTTAAAACAAACAACAAAATACTCTAGTGTCATCCTAGCCAAGTAAGCCAAGCGAACAACTTACCTCTTACACACTTAGTCGATGCATGCAATCATGAAAACCGTTCAAAAGCGCTCATTTCCGGAAATGCCAACATCAAATCACATTTGCAAAATGCACCACAATTAACCGCGGACCCACAGCTTCGTGGATCCCTACCGAGACCCCGTCGGATCTAACCCGCAGTGGTTAAAAGCAAGCTCGCGGTTCCACAGCTTCGTGGAGCCCTACCGAGACCCCGTCGGATCTAACCCGCAGTGAGCATACACACACACACGTTACTCATGCAATACTAACATGCTAAGAATGTAAGTTCATTAAGAATACTCACTAGAGATGGCCATTAACTCGACACCATTATCAAACCCTTCAAAACACAATAACAAGATTAAATACGGAATATACGATTCCATAACTTTAAACAATAGGAGTATCATCATCAAATCCTTCAACGTTCAAAATAATCAAATCATAATCAATTCCCAAAACACACCGTTCACGAAACACACACGCATTTGAAAGAAAGGCTTTAACGAGGCCAAACCGAAATCTTTTGAAACTTCGTTTCAAACAACCAAACAAACACACTAATACGATCACCGATCATCATATCCACAAAATAAGAAAAGTATGGGCAAGGTACTTGCCTCGATACCACGAGCACTGAACCACGAACGGATACGGCTCAACCGGGAAGCTTGGGCGCCCGATGCTAACGAAAAGGAAGACGACAATGAGCGGAGCGGAAGAATCAAGCACGACCACGAGGAAGCGAAAATGAACCTAACGATTCGAATAGCACAATCACAACCACTTCTAAACGATTATGGAAATGGAATACACCCGGAAATCCGCCTACGATTCATGTATATTCATACCGAAAACAACAACGAGGGCGGACCACAACCAAACCCTCTCGATTCCGTAAAAATCCACAAAATATCCATGAATCCGTAGGAAAACTAAAGATACTAACAATATTAATCGTATACATCATGAATCCACCAACAAACGGAACGAATCGGAAGAAAAACCCAAAACCCCAATTTAATCGAAAATAGGGTTTTAGAATATTACCTTACGAGATTCAAGTACCAAGATCCGTAGAACACGCGTTAGATTGATTGCCCGATCCTCACAACCGAAGAAAAATGGTGAAAATCAACCCCCCAATGGATATAGATGAAGAACCCTTCCCCTCTCTCTCACTCTCTCTCGCGATGCGGTGAAAATGAGGGAGAAGACGACCGATTTCGTCTAATAAAGACGAATCGCACGCTGACCGCCAGGTGCCGCGGCACACCAAGTGTGCCGCAAAGACAGCCGAAAATTTACTCCTGTGTTTTGGCATTGTGCCGCAAGATACCCGCAGCCGCGCACACGCAGACAGTGCGATTTTGGTCGCAGATGTCACACGGTGTGCCGCGGCACCGACGGATGTGCCGCGCATCGACTAAGACCGTGCCATGGCACGATGGGTGTGCCGCGGCACACGCTGATTCGCTCGACCATCGACTGGATAAATATGTGTGCCGCGGCACACCTGTCTTGTGCCGCGGCCCACACCCCCTTTTGGGTCCCAAAATGATGAAAATGATCCGGAAAGAGAATAAAACGATAGGAATCAATATTTGGGAACCAATAACACGAAATGGATCCGCGGCAACCCCGAAACGACGGTTCCGCACATCAATAACGAAAATACAGTTCAACAGTTGACAGGAAGGACACACTGAAAGGTATACGAGAGTCACTACGATCGAGAAATACACCAAAAAAAGAAAATTACCGAAATTCGAAATTGCGGATATTACAGTTCCCTCCCTGTATTAGACACCAGAACCTGTTCCCTGTACTAGACACAAAATAAATTAATAAAACCCACTGTAAGTGGTTTTAAGAAGTAACAGATGTTTTCAAGCAGGTCTTTATTGCAGTGGAGAAACATATAGTACTGTATGTAGCTAAGAAGGCGGCAGAAACTTAGAAGAAGATGATAGTAACTAAATGTTAAAAGTATATACGAGGACAAGAAGTGATGCAGTATGTATCTTTTGTGCCTTTTTGTTTGTTACAAGTTATTAGCTTGTACATATTTTATGGAAATAGCTTATATTAATTATATCAAATAAATTTGGATTGTGCACTTTGTCTATTTTTATTGTATTTATGATTTTTTGGGAATTTTAAAGGTAAAAACAAAATCATAATAACAATTAAATTGTAAATTTTAAAAGTTATCACTTAGAAAGCGCTTTTTAAGGGGCTATTGAAGTAATATTATATATTGAATATCCTATTTGCAGAGCACATACTAAAGTGCTAACTAAGCGAAGCACTTAGAAACCACCTACTTGTACAGCGATTTAGAAAATGTTATTGAAGTATGGTACTTGTATAGCTCTAAAAAAATGTTTTGCAAGTCATGTACTTGCATAGAGGCGGCTTACATAGCACTCAAAAGCGCTATGCATGTGCAAAAAAAAGCGCTATGAACGTGTAAATCTGTAGTAGTGATGACAGTCAGTATAATACAATGAGACGACGTAATTCGATAGGAACTTGGAGTGATGATAGTAGATATAATCTGAATTGATCTATCAAAGAAAATCTTTTATGTTGGCTTTTTCTCTCATCTGTCTCATGTCCTATCAAGCTAACAGGTACCTGCTATTACAATTGGATAAAGATATGTATGACTTTTGCAACAAATATGTATGTCACATGTTGTGCATTAATGCACCTTGTCTAAATTTGTCTATATTAATAAATTATTTCTCCTGGCCTTTATTTCTGATACGCCATGTCCAATGTCCATCATCTTGAGCTAGTAACAAGCATGTATGACTTTGCATCAAATACATTGTCTCGTGAATTCTATTTTGTCGTACCATAGTGTTAAAAGGCCATGTTGATTCCATTTTACTTCAAAAATTGAAGATAATATTTTGTGGATAAACAAATGTGAATAAATTGCGCTTATAGATTTTTGATAGCTTGTGTTTTGGCTATCACTTGATAGAAATGAGTTGAAGTTTACTTTTTTCTGGGATATGCCTCTCTGAGTTATAATTAACTACAATAAGTTTACTTAATTTGACTACTAACAAACCTTGTAATTACTTCGCAATTCCCTTTAATTCCATCCACTAAATTGACTTTAGTTTGAAGGCAGGGTATTTTACCTGAGCTTAAGGTATACTTGTTCGAACTTATTTACAATGAGGTGTCGAATATATTGGGATGGATAAAATGAAACTCAACTTAGCATGCTGGAATATGGATTATGTGTTGTACTCAAAGATGTCATGTATGTTACATTTTGTTGCAAGATTGCCTAAATGGGAAGGAATACACAACTTGTGGTACTAATTTTCCTAACGAGTGATAGTGTCGTGCCAGATTGTACATGGTAACTAAAGCTAGAAGGAAGTCAAGACAAGGGACATGTAGTGAACTTGATGCAGCTAATCAAGGATACGATCTAACTCATGTGCACCATCTTCTCAATCCTTGAACACAAGTGACGAGTTTGAGCATGTTGAATATGGAGTGACAGAGAGATGTACATGGGCTCATCAATAGATTTCTAGAATAGATGATATGGAGGATGATGTACATGTGACACATCTCCAATTTTTTTTTTCTAAATGTTCTTACTTTTGTATGTCGGTTGTGAACAAATCATATTTATTAAATGAATTCTCTTTTACATTACCAATTTTAAATGAATATTCTAATAAATTTTTAATATCCATTAAATATATTTCTAATTATATAATTTGATGCCAAATTTGCTGTTGATATTCCAATGTATTTGCAACAAACTAGTAACAATATTTTTGTTCCAAAATTTTTGTAGGTTGTAACTGTAACACCACCAAAACTGTAACACCCCCAAGATATTCGAGGTGTATTACAGCGCCGTGGACCCCTACATGGGACCCACCAGGCTAACACAAGAAAACACCACTCGACTAACCGCCTCAGTTAGCAAGAAAACAATTGTTAACAACAAGAACATAAAACAACACGTCCGGTACAACCGGCATAATAAACATCAACCGACAAATACAGTAACTCCAACGAAGACCAATCACAATCCGAAAGGAAAAGCCTAAGTACTCGCGAGTACAATCTATAAGTTTACAATTTGGAAAACATCCACATCAAAAGAGACAGTAGGAAATAACAAGACTCAATTGCACATGTCAACAACCTTGGCCGACATCATCGTACCATCCCAGCGCCTGCTCGTCTGGCTGAACATAACCTGAAATCCATAAAAAGAATTTCCCCGACAATGGGTCCCCAAAGGGGTTAGCAATTACGCTTGTACAAGTATTCAAGGCAAACCAATCGCTTACACATTTCATAGTACATGCACCAATATCAATTTCAAAAGCCAAAACTAGACATGTCTTTTCCGGAAACAAACAGTCAAACAATTTGCCTTGCAAACAGAGTAATATCATAGATCCCGCCCGAGGCCTCTAAGGACCCTCCCGAGCTGGCCACATTATAAAAACAAAACACGCACATGCATCGCCTTGGGAACAGAGTAATATCATTGATCCCGCCCGAGGCCTCTAAGGACCCTCCCGAACTGGCTAGCTATACAAACTCATGAATCCAGGACTCAACCCTTTGGATTCCCTCCTTGATCCCGTCGGACCAACACGAGGTGAGCAAATCACACACAAAATACATTACCATTCCACGTTAAGCATAAAGGTTTCCAAAAATACTTGCCTTGAATTATTGACGACGCAACGAACGGAAAGGAAAGTCACCGACAAACGCTAGGAACCAACGAAACCGAACCTAACGATCCGAAGAATACAATCACAACCATTTCTAAATGAATACGGAATTGGAATACACTCGAAAACCCGCCTACGATTCATGTATATTCGTATATAAACAACAACGAGGGCGGACCACAACCAAACCCTCTCGATTCCGTAAAAACCACAAAATATACCATTAATCCGTAGGGAAACTAAGAATACCAACAAGATTAATCATATTCATCATGAATTAATCAACAAAACGGAACGAATCGGACAAAAACGTGAAAACCCCCAAATCTACCCAAAAGTAGGGTTCTAAAGATCTAACCTTGATTCGCTGGATCGAAGGATGTTATAGGATGATTGATCGGTGATATAAACTCAGAAACTTCATGGATTTGTTGTTTAACAACATGGCTTCATCTCCTCCAAAGCTCCAGCCGCGGACCGAAGAGAAAGGAAATGAAAAATGAATCAAAAAGTGGCTGGTCTGTCATATATATACTGGGCCGGAACTAGCGTGCGCTAGCCTTCCCGGACTAGCGTCCGCTATCGTCCAGTATCGGCCCAACACTCTCAGCCATGGCCCGCATGACCCGGCACCACCGACCAATTCTGCCAACCATGACTTGTCCGCCCGACTCCCGCTAGCGTGCGCTACGGCCGTAAGCCTGCGCGCGCTAGCCGACCTGTCCAGTAGCCTCTGGACTAACAAACACATCCCGCAAACCTACGATAGACGGCCGACATCGTGCGCTGACCCTTCCGGTTAGACTGCGCCCCGACCGACAGTAGCGTGCGCTACCAGCCGGACCTACCCGTGTCCGTAACCTCGTAATCCCACCGCCTGTGCCCGATAGCGCGATTGGCCGACTCGACAACAGGCGCTTACATCGCTGAGCTAGCGCGAAGGCGTCCCGGCCGTAGCGTGCGCTACGCCAGTTCCTGCCGTGCCTGCTCGGCCAGTGCCCAACACTTCCGACAGTGCCGCACCGGTCCGGCCAGCTGCTCAGCCGCCACGACCCGACGCCTCGATTTCCGAAAACGCACGGAACGAACACGACGAAAAGTTCGCGGACGACATCAACGACTCGAAATGAAAACGTAATGCAATAATTAATCATACGCGGCCAAGAAACGGGTCGAGACAGCAATTACAGATACAGATACCCGTAACTTTCAAGAAATTACAAAATGGCCCAAAACGCCCGGAAATCACGATACGCGATCGAATAACCAAACCGAAGTTCACAACACCTCTAACAAAGTTAAACGGACTTACAGGAAACTCGAAATAGCAGTTTCGAACGAGCTTCGCAAGAATCGAACTCAAGTGCGGAAAAGTCGCTAAAAAGCACGGAACTCAACAAAACAATACCGAAACGAACTCGGATGACAAAAAGTGTAGAATTAATCATTCTCAGAATGACGAAACGGTCATGAGAGAGTCGTCAAAACGGACTTCCGCCAAAAAAAAAAAGAAATTACCGGAAATCGAAATTACGGGTATTACATTCTACCCTCCTTAAAAGAAGTTTCGTCCCGAAACTTAAAACAAGTATGGAGAAGCAATATCCCGCCAGGAAAACTCAACGAGATACGCAAGAAATGCTTAACTAACGCCCAACGGCGAAACGTTACAAACGACGCAACGGAATATACGGTGTGAAAACACGCTCCACGACGACCAACACAACGTCACCGTTAGGGATATAATAAAACCAACAAATGACAAGCGTCATCAAACGGATAATACAATCAAGTCAATTATCCGAACAATCACAAAACACAACGAATGAAAATCAATACGATTGACCAACCCAACAGTTCATCAATCAAAATGCGAGCCAAACGCTGAACAAATACGGAATTCCACCGCCTAAAGGTTGGAAGATCGAAAACGAGAGTAATTTCCCGAACTTAAGGGAATTACGAAGGAGCCTGAACGCTCAACAATCAGGAAACGAGAACAAAAACCGAACAAACAAACGATCGAGACAACAAAAATCGAACAATCATGTCCGAAACACGAAGGATAATAAAATTCAAACAACTCCCAGGATGATCTAGTGAGAACTACCACACATGCATTCCCATAAGATCCACAGGAAAGGGAATAGCGATTGAAAAGTCACAACGACAAACGAGTTATTCCGAAACAATACCACCCTCGTTCGATCAACAAAAACAAGGGATAGGGAAAGTTCAGAAATGTTAACGAGCATAAACGAGTTGATAGAGCCGAAAATACAGAAGTTCAAAATCCGATCCACTTCGAATAAAAGAACTATTAGAACCAAAAGATGTTACTTCCGAACAATGTTCACAAGAATCGAACCGAATTCGGAAAAGTCACAGCGATAACCAGATCGACTCAAAATCAGATTACAGCTCGTTCGAACGATGAAACCAAGGTATAGAACAAGTTCAGAAGGTATCAATGAACACGAGCGAATCGATATACTGGAGAAAGAGAAGATATAGAAGTCAAAATAGTACGGGTATTACCTTTGACCTCGCCCCCGAAACTCACAACAACGCAACCAAGGTAACAATACAACAAGCAACCGACACAATGCGGAACAATCACCGATGCACACAATCATACCAACCCGAGCTCTAACAGCTCGCATATATGCTATAACGCATAAACCGCTACGAGGCGACAACATCCAATACCAACATCACACCCCTCACAGAGGCTACCACGACAACTGTGTGGCGAACGACTCAACGCTCACACCACCGATTCAGCCACAACTTGGGGGTTAACACCCTAACGAGAGTACAAACATTACACATATATTCCCGGACCGCAAATAGGAATGATAGGTTTTGAAAATGAAAACCACCTTTTGAAAATAATTTGCAAGCACCAATTGATCTTGAGTATCATATATCAAAAAGTAGTACAAACATCGTCATCGAGACTTTGAAAAAAATCATCTTGCGTTTGATAAAAAAAAATGAAGACACCTTTCTTTAAATTAAAACTTTTCAGCAATATTCGACCTTCGGGTCTAAGCGAATGCGTTTCTAAATCATTAGAAATATCTCAAAATATTTTGATCCTCAAAGTAGAATAATTTTGAAACATAGCGTGGCGCTAGTAGGCATCTTGAGAACACTGTGAGAAAATAATTTATTTTAAAAGTACGTCTCGAGGTTTATTTTCTAAGATACCCAATGTTTTTCAGAAGTACAATAGGCCAAAATGCCCAAAATTCGTACGTATCAACATTCACTTAAACACATCATATCACACGCATCAAATTGTTCAAAACCACGACAGTGATATACAATCCTTAGGATATGTTTAACAACATCGTTAAAACAACAATCGGTTTATCAAAATTGGATGGAAAACGATATCAAGAACAAAACTCCAAAAAGTCAACTCTAGGGATTCACGAAAATACCTAGATTCGGCGAAGAACAATGGATTAGATGATGTTAAAAATCATCTAGGATACTCCAAAACACATCTGGATGGAAGAAAAATCAGCCCAGATGCGAACCCTAGTCGCTACGTCTCAAACTCATGGAGGAAGAAAAAGAAATGAAGAAAAATGCAACTTCTAGACTGGTGTCCAGTATTTATACTCGACACAATTAGCGTGTGCTAATCATTAAGGTTAGCGTGCGCTATCACGGCACCAAACAAAACTCCTGACCAGAAATACACTGTTAGCGTGCGCTAACCCTAAGTGTTAGCGTGCGCTAACGAGAACTTGCACCACCCAAGAGCTCTGGATCGCCTCGAACTACCGTGTAGCGTGCGCTATCCTCCCCTTAGCGTGCTACCAACGCACTCTCGCGCGCGCTAGCCGCAAAGCGTAGCGTGCGCTAACGACCCACAGAGACAACAACAGAACATATCAGAAAAATTACATGCCGTAAACCTTTCTCACACGGGTTTACCAGGCTAAGCACAATTTCCCATGTCATTTCGAAATGCTAAAAAGACCAATGACGGTAATATTTTCCAAAGCTCACAAAATCATTTGTCAAACCATCATGAAATGTTCAAGGCCAAAATGCCAAAATTTGATTCAGGGAATCGGTTTTACGAAATAAAACTCAGTTTGCAAAATGCCGAAAGCCGTTTTGAAAGAACTTACGCAGCGGATAAAATGCGGTTCGAAAATACATCAGCAGTGACGACACTCCTCGTATAAACCAAATACAAGAGTCTAATAAACACATATCGTGAAATCAAAATCCACAGAAGGATTCCATCAGTTAACAACTAATCATACAAATAACTCGTGTCACACGAGGCACAACACAAGGGAGTTTTACATCCATACGTCGCACGTAAGTGACGACCGCCCCTCGATACTAATCACGACCAATGATCTCAAACGACGCGTCGCGATGCGACTAAGTCAGACATAATCCGACGAGACAAAACTCAACAAACACAACTTGACTCGACAGCCTAGGTTTCCCCAGGCTAATCTGATTTTAAAATCGTATACTCCAGTTATTCGAAAATAAAACCGATAAGTTAAAAATCGTTTTCAAGACCCTTTCAAACACGACAAGGGCTTAACAGCGGTAGCATTATATAAAATGTCCTAAACACTTTTATACACGACCTTTAAATACCGACACAAGGTTTTATTTGAAAATACAAGGCTGGCTCGCCCAAATTCATGTCACTTTTCAAAAACCCACAATACGATCAAGTCTAAGAAATTTTCAAGCATTCACGCCACATGTATTATTATTAATAGAAACACATTGGTTGTAAATATTAATAATTAGCCAAGTACCACCAATTCCCGAACACACGCATATACGACATTCAAAAATCACCAGTTCAACAAGCGCAACTCGGAAATACAAATTCCAAGCATATGTCAAACCATCTCTTCAAGTTTAATAGTATAACTAATGAACACCGATTCGAACACACGTCGAAACCATCTACGTGAGTTTCTCAACAAACTCTGCCATCGATACCTTTCCCGGAACATATCAATGTTCAAAACATTCACATCACACTGCACCCCTCGGTGTCCAAACCATCAGTACGTTTGGCTCAACATACATTTAGTATATCGCAATTACCAAACACAGATTCCATCATACAACAAAAGACTAGAGGGTCAAGCCCTCTCACAGTATACCACGGAGCAAATCTCGGATCTTTCGATCACCAACGATCCCACCAACACTAGGAAGTTTAGCGATGCAAGGCTCACAAGACGACAAACGGTCAAGCCCAGAACGGCGCACATACTCCAGAGAGATAAAGGACTGCGCAATACTAGAATCAAAAGTACACGAACCGGATGGATCGAAAAACAACTCAACGATAAGTACGAGAGAGGCAATCACAGTTCAAGAAGTGGAAATTCAATACGAGAAAACAAGAGGATCGAGTAAGGAAAACTTACGAGCACTGGATGTACCGAGATGCCATAATGGTGTGACAATGTGCAAAACAAAACATAACTAGACCCAAATAACCGACAAGCCTAGGTATCCATAAACCTAGAGCTCCGATACCATTTTCTGTAACACCCCCAAGATATTCGAGGTGTATTACAGCACCGTGTACCCCTACATGGGACCACCAGGCTAACACAAGAAGACACCACTGGACTAACAGCCTCGGTTAGCAAGGAAACAATTGTTAACAACAAGAACATAAAACAACACGTCCGGTACAACCGGCATAATAAACATCAACCGACAAATACAGTAACTCCAACAAAGACCAATCACAATCCGAAAGGAAAAGCCTATGTACTCGCGAGTACAATCTATAAGTTTACAATTTGGAAAACATCCACATCAAAAGAGACAGTAGGAAATAACAAGACTCAATTGCACATGTGAACAACCTTGGCTGATATCCTCGTACCATCCCAGCGCCCGCTCGTCTGGCTGAACATAACCTGAAATCCATAACAAGAATTTCCCCGACAACGGGTCCCCAAAAGGGGTTAGCAATTACGCTAGTACAAGTATTCAAGGCAAACCAATCGCTTACACATTTCATAGTACATGCACCAATATCAATTTCAAAAGCCAAAACTAGACATGTCTTTTCCGGAAACAAACAGTCAAACAATTTGCCTTGGGAATAGAGTAATATCATAGATCCCGCCCGAGGCCTCTAAGGACCCTCCCGAGCTGGCCACATTATAAAAACAAAACACGAACATGCATCGCCTTGGGAACAGAGTAATATCATTGATCCCGCCCGAGGCCTCTAAGGACCCTCCCGAACTGGCTAGCTATACAAACTCATGAATCCAGGACTCAACCCGTTGGATTCCCTCCTTGATCCCGTCGGACCAACACGAGGTGAGCAAATCACACACAAAATACATTACCTTTCCACGTTAAGCATAAAGGTTTCCAAAAATAATTGCCTTGAATTATTGACGACGCAACGAACGGAAAGGAAAGTCACCGACGAACGCTAGGAACCAACGAAACCGAACCTAACGATTCGAAGAATACAATCACAACCATTTCTAAATGTAAACGGAATTGGAATACACCCGAAAACCCGCCTACGATTCATGTATATTCGTATATAAACAACAACGAGGGCGGACCACAACCAAACCCTCTCGATTCCGTAAAAACCACGAAATATACCATGAATCCGTAGGGAAACTAATAATACCAACAAGATTAATCATATTCATCATGAATTAATCAACAAAACGGAACGAATCGGACAAAAATGCGAAAACCCCCAAATCTACCCAAAAGTAGGGTTCTAAAGTTCTAACCTTGATTCGCTGGATCGAAGGATGTTATAGGATGATTGATCGGTGATATAAACTCAGAAACTTCATGGATTTGTTGTTTAACAACATGGCTTCATCTCCTCCAAAGCTCCAGCCGCGGGCCGAAGAGAAAGGAAATGAAAAATGAATCAAAAAGTGGCTGGTCTGTCATATATATACTGGGCCGGAACTAGCGTGCGCTAGCCTTCCCGGACTAGCGTGCGCTATCGGCCAAGACGGGTCCAAGACTCTCGGCCATGGCCCGCATGACCCGGCACCACCGACCATTTCTCGCCGACCATGACTTGTCCGCCCGACTCGCTAGCGTGCGCTACGGCCGAAGCCTCGCGCGCTAGCCGACTGGCCCAAAGAGCCTGCGGACTAACAAACTCATCCCGTAACGTACGCTAGTCGGCCGACAGCGTGCGCTACTCCTTCCGGTTAGCGTGCGCCACGACCGTCAGGAGCGTGCGCTACCTGCCGAGCCTACCCGAGTCCGTAACCTCGTAATCCTCCGCCTGTGCCCGATAGCGACATTGGCCGACTCGACAACAGGCGCTACTGAGCGAAGCTGCGCAGCGTCTCCGGCCGTAACGTGCGCTACGCCGGTTCTCGCCGTGCTCGGCCGCTGCGCTCAAGACTTCCGACAAGCCGCACCGGTCCGGCCACCGTCGGCCGCCACGACCCGACACCTCGATTTCCGAAAACACACGGAACGAACACGACGAAAAGTTCGCGGACGACATCAACGACTCGAAATGAAAACGTAATGCAATAATTAATCATATGCGGCCAAGAAACGGGTCGAGACAGCAATTACAGATACGGATACCCGTAACTTTCAAGAAATTACAAAATGGCCCAAAACGCCCGGAAATCACGATACGCGATCGAATAACCAAACCGAAGTTCACAACACGTCTAACAAAGTTAAACGGACTTACAGGAAACTCGAAACAGCAGTTTCGAACAAGATTCGCAAGAATCGAACTCAAGTGCGGAAAAGTCGCTAAAAAGCACGGAACTCAGCAAAACAACACCGAAACAAACTCGGATGACAAAAAGTGTAGAATTAATCATTCTCAGAATGACGAAACGGTCATGAGAGAGTCGTCAAAATGGACTTCCGCCAAAAATAAGAAATTACCGGAAATCGAAATTACGGGTATTACATTCTACCCTCCTTAAAAGAAGTTTTGTCCCGAAACTTAAAACAAGTAGGGAGAAGCAATATCCCGCCAGGAAAACTCGACGAGATACGCAAGAAACGCTTAACTAACGCCCAACGACGAAACGTTACAAACGACGCAACGGAATATACGGTGTGAAAACACGCTCCACGACGACCAACACAACGTCGCCGTTAGGGATATAATAAAACCAACAAATGACAAGCGCCATCAAACGGATAATACAATCAAGTCAATTATCCGAACAATCACAAAACACAACGAACGAAAATCAATACGATTGACCAACCCAACGGTTCATCAATCAAAATGCGAGCCAAACGCTGAACAAATACGGAATTCCACCGCCTAAAGGTTGGAAGATCGAAAACGAGAGTAATTTCCCGAACTTAAGCGAATTACGAAGGAGCCTGAACGCTCAACAATCACGAAACGAGAACAAAAACCGAACAAACAAACGATCGAGACAACAAAAATCGAACAATCATGTCCGAAACACGAAGGATAATAAAATTCAAACAACAACTCCCAGGATGATCTAGTGAGAACTACCACACATGCATTCCCATAAGATCCACAGGAAAGGGAATAGCGATTGAAAAGTCATAACGACAAATGAGTTATTCCGAAACAATACCACCCTCGTTCGATCAAGAAAAACAAGGGATAGGGAAAGTTCAGAAATGTTAACGAGCATAAACGAGTTGATAGAGCCGAAAATACAGAAGTTCAAAATCCGATCCACTTCGAATAAAAGAACTATTAGAACCAAAAGATGTTACTTCCGAACAAGGTTCACAAGAATCGAACCGAATTCGGAAAAGTCACAGCGATAACGAGATCGACTCAAAATCAGATTACAGCTCGTTCGAACGATGAAACCAAGGTACATAACAAGTTCAGAAGGTATCAATGAACACGAGCGAATCGATATACTGGAGAAAGAGAAGATATAGAAGTCAAAATAGTACGGGTATTACCTTTGACCTCGCCCCCGAAACTCACAACAACGGAACCAAGGTAACAACACAACAAGCAATCGACACAACGCGGAACAATCACCGATGCACACAATCATACCAACCCGAGCTCTAACAGCTCGCATATATGCGATAACGCATAAACCGCTACGAGGCGACAACATCCAATACCAACATCACACCCCTCACAGAGGCTACCACGACAACTGTGTGGCGAACGACTCAACGCTCACACCACCGATTCAGCCACAACTCGGGGGTTAACACCCTAATGAGAGTACAAACATTACATATTCCCGGACCGCAAATAGGAATGATAGGTTTTGAAAATGAAAACCACCTTTTGAAAATAATTTGCAAGCACCAATTGATCTTGAGTATCATATATCAAAAAGTAGTACAAACATCGTCATCGAGACTTTGAAAAAAAATCATCTTACGTTTGATAAAAAAAATGAAGACACCTTTCTTTAAATTAAAACTTTTCAGCAATATTCGACCTCCGGGTCTAAGCGAATGCATTTCTAAATCATTAGAAATATCTCAAAATATTTTGATCCTCAAAGTAGAATAATTTTGAAACATAGCGTGGCGCTAGTAGGCATCTTGAGAACACTGTGAGAAAATAATTTATTTTAAAAGTACGTCTCGAGGTTTATTTTCTAAGATACCCAAGGTTTTTCAGAAGTACAATAGGCCAAAATGCCCAAAATTCGTACGTATCAACATTCACTTAAACACATCATATCACACGCATCAAATCGTTCAAAATCACGACAGTGATATACAATCCGTAGGATATGTTTAACAACATCGTTAAAACAACAATCGGTTTATCAAAACTGGATGGAAAACGATATCAAGAACAAAACTCCAAAATGTCAACTCTAGGGATTCAATAAAATACCTAGATTCGGCGAAGAACAATGGATTAGATGATGTTAGAAATCATCTGGGATACTCCAAAACACCTTTGGATGGAAGAAAAATCAGCCCAGATGCGAACCCTAGTCGCTACGTCTCAAACTCATGGAGGAAGAAGAAGAAATGAAGAAAAATGCAACTTCTAGACTGGTGTCCAGTATTTATACTGGACACAATTAGCGTGCGCTAATCATTAAGGTTAGCGTGCGCTATCACGGCACCAAGCAAAACTCCTGACCAAAAATACACTGTTAGCGTGCGCTAACCCCAAGTGTTAGCGTGCGCTAGCGAGAACTTCAGACCCAGTCCAGTAGCTCCTGGACTGCCCTGAACTACCAGGTAGCATGTGCTATCCTCCCCTTAGCGTGCTACCAACGCACTCTCGCGCGCGCTAGCCGCAAAGCGTAGTGTGCGCTAACGACCCACAGAGACAACAACAGAACATATCAGAAAAATTACATGCCGTAAACCTTTCTCACACGGGTTTACCAGGCTAAGCACAATTTCCCATGTCATTTCGAAATGCTAAAAAGACCAATGACGGTAATATTTTCCAAAGCTCACAAAATCATTTGTCAAACCATCATGAAATGTTCAAGGCTAAAATGCCAAAACTTGATTCAGGGAATCGGTTTTACGAAATAAAACTCAGTTTGCAAAATGCCGAAATCCGTTTTGAAAGAACTCACGCAGCGGATAAAATGCGGTTCGAAAATACATCAGCAGTGACGACACTCCTCGTATAAACCAAATACGAGAGTCTAATAAACACATATCGTTTAAGCAAAATCCACAGAAGGATTCCATCATTTAACGACTAATCATACAAATAACTCGTGTCACACGAGGCACAAGGGAGTTTTACATCCATAGGTCGCACGTAAGTGACGACCGCCCCTCGATACTAATCACGACCAATGATCTCAAACGACGCGTTGCGATGCGACTAAGCCAGACAAAATCCGACGAGACAAAACTCAACAAACACAACTTGACTCGACAGCCTAGGTTTCCCAAGGCTAATCTGATTTTAAAATCGTATACTCCAGTTATTCGAAAATAAAACCGATAAGTTAAAAATCGTTTTCAAGACCCTTTCAAACACGACAAGGGCTTAACAGCGGTAGCATTTTATAAAATGTCCTAAACACTTTTATACACGACCTTTAAATACCGACACAAGGTTTTATTTGAAAATACAAGGCTGGCTCGCCCAAATTCATGTCACTTTTCAAAAACCCACAATACGATCAAGTCTAAGAAATTTTCAAGCATTCACGCCACATGTATTATTATTAATAGAAACACATTGGTTGTAAATATTAATAATTAGCCAAGTACCACCAATTCCCGAACACACGCATATACAACATTCAAAAATCACCAGTTCAACAAGCGCAACTCGGAAATACTAAATCCAAGCATATGTCAAACCATCTCTTCAAGTTTAATATTATAACTAATGAACACCGATTCGAACACACGTCGAAACCATCTACGTGAGTTTCTCAACAAACTCTGCCATCAATACCTTTCCCGGAACATATCAATGTTCAAAACATTCACATCACACTGCACCCCTCGGTGTCCAAACCATCAGTACGTTTGGCTCAACATACATTTAGTATATCGCAATTACCTGTGATATCCGAGCCTAACATTACTCACTTGGTCAATATGATTCATGCATAACTTGTTAATTATGTGTTATTTGGATTACTTGATGTTTCATGATTAAGTTGATCTTATAGTTAATTTCACACATAGGAATGTGCTAAACATTTGAACTCAGGTCTAAAATATAATCGTGGTATATGTTACGGGACTAAGTTATGTTATTGATAGTATTTCTAATACGAAAATAAAATATATGTAAAGATCTTATAAAACTCTAAGTACACGTGGTAAGCCTAGAAGTTATAAAGGTGTCACTGACGTGTCTATCGGAGGTTAACTAGCTTACCTCGAGATTTTAGTCGGCGCGTGTAGTGAGTCACTTTAAATTGATGATTCAAGCGGATAACCATCATTCAATAAACTAACACGTGTCAAGTGCCTTTGACTCTTGTCAATACCTAATAGGATACAATTTATGATTGTATCTGATAACGCCTGTAAAATACTGTGATCTGTCTATACCTCATTCGTTCCAACTGCGATAGGAATTGAACTTATATTTTAGTTTATCATATTAATTATATTTTTATAAATTATTTCTCCCATTCTTACCTACAGTGTCTCATTTGTGAAGTTTTAGAAAGTTTGACAATAAAGTCCTTCACTAGCATTTTCAACATTGTTCGCATGGGTAATCGAGTTTAAGCAATAAAAATACACCCTAAACTTCTACTAAACCATTTTAAAGATCATCCATACCCTAAATGAGGTCAATATGTACTAGGAACCGGTTCAAACACTCCAAGAACCGGATCATAACTACTTGAATCGATCAATTATTTCAAACCTAGTCTCTAGTAGTCATTCGAGGGTATTTTGGACATTTCACCTTCATAACCGACTTAAGACACTTGGTTGATGGATAAATCAGACCCTCAACCCTCATTTACAGTCTGAACATTATCAAGAAGCTTCACACTTCGAAAAATCACCAAATATTCAAGATGAAATCATCAAAAACATCAACACCTCAATTCCTTTGAGAATCAAGGTGAGTTTTCTTTGTTTCTTCCTTATTCTTGCTATGTTTCTTAGCTATTTCGAAGGTGTGAGAGCTTGTATATATTCTTATACATGTTATAATGATGTTAAGAATTCATCCATGGCAAACCCTTGTGTTAAATATGGATTTATGAGTCTTAAAACTCACTAAGGCAATAAAGGAATCAATTCTGCCACCTTTTGGAATTAATAGTATATGTTACTTGATCCGTACGTTTCAGGGTCAGGAGTTTCAGTATACTTATTCTTAAGTATCTTAGGGATATTATATCAAAAATTGGTGCAAATTCATCTTATATTATAGTGATTATAAGCAAAACAAAATCTGATTATGACAAGACTTTGATAAACTCTCTTAATCAAGTGTTTGTTATAAAACCTTGAAATTTTAAGTTGTGAGAGTTGAATGAACTTTATAAACAGAGACTAATAGATTTATTAAGGAATTATAAGTCCAAAATTGATTGGTTAATGGGCAGGTATACATCTATAAACCGACATAAAGTACATAGAACACCGGTTATGCGAAGTGGTAAACCCTTTCGATATGAAGAGAGTTAAACCTTGCGTGTGGTATGTAAATCCTTGAAACACATTCCTTGAAACAGGTTCTGAAGATATAGCATCCCAACCACCCCCTATTGGTATAAACGTAAGGGTATTACCCGATCAAGGTAAGTAGAAATCCATCTGCAACTACAATGCATAAACATAGTATTGTTTGTAAACTTGATGATATCTTGAGAGTGTATTGTATTGGATGATTGATCTATATTATGCTTAAAGTGTTTGGTTTCACCTTACATGATCATAACATCCATTAGCATCTTCACATGCATGCATAACAGGATACTCACTAGTGTCTGCATGCATGGTACGATCATGGAAAGAAAGAAAAGAAAAATGTTTTGTTGACCGCTGCTTGAGCACCGATGCATGGTAGATGCATGCTTTTACGATATGTTTAGCACGGTAGATGCGTGCTTATATCATGTGTGAGACATGGTAGATGCATGTTCTCACGATATATTTGGTGTGGTAGATGCATGCCTTATATGTCTGGCATGGTAGATGCATGCCTCATGATATGATATGATGTTGAGTTCTTTTCGGTGCTTAGTACGTGGTTCAACGGGCCCAAGGATAAGAAAATGATTTTGAGAGATTCTCATTGATAATCATGTCATATGTTGCATCATACATGATACATAACATGCATGATTTCTACTTATTGGGCTTTAGCTCACGTAGTTTATGCATTGTAGGTAATTCTGATGCTTGAGTATGTTCCCTCGCTGGATGAGTTGGAGTTCCACTGTTGCTGAGGGTCGACGTACCTGGATGACGACCTGTCGGGCTTAACCATGGGCTTAACATGTTTTAGTTCTTGTTTCTGAACCTTGTTTTATAAATATGTATTGTAGTAATGTACTCATGTGTTCGAGTGTCGTTGATGGTGTGAGGGGTACTTTAAGTTCACTTAGTATGTTTGTTTAAAATGTGAGGTTGTTTAAATATCGTAATGTAAAATAAATGAGTGATTTGGGAAGCTCGAAGTTTTGTTGTTTACTAATCTCTTGTAGTTATAGCTACGGGGATATTGATGTCATGAGTTTGATTCGGATTGAGACTAGATGTCTCTGTATGATACTTGTGTTGGTTTTATGTCACAGGTTTGGGATAGGTACTAGTTTAGGGGAAATTCTGTCGAAATTTCACCGTAATTTATAAGTACTAAAATGATATAAGATAGTGTAAGTTAGGCAGTTAGTGCGGGTGTGTTACAGTTGGTATCGGAGCCCGGTTTGTGCCCTGTAGACTGTCCATGTACACGAGCTCAGAGCATATGGAGCACAACAAATCCAGTAAGTGTTATTTTATTTGTGTGCACTCATATTTCATGAATTATATTGACCATATGATATAGGGCTCAGTCATAAATAGAGAATAATGCCGAGAACAAGAAATGAAGGCAGTGATGGAGGTAGAACACAAGACCCAGAAATGACATCCACAAGTTCTGATCGTGATCTGATCATTGGTCGATTGATTGAACTAGTAGAAAGGCAATCTCAACAAATCCAACAACTCATCCAACAAAGAGACATGCGAGGACAGCAGGGAGATGACAGGAATCGACCGCCACCTCGAGTAGAACAAGTTGAATTTGATGAAGGAAGGTTGAGGAAGTTGAATCCACCGACATTTGAGAGCGCAGTGGATCCTACAGAAGCAGAAGATTGGCTAAGGACTATAGAAAACATGTTCCAGTATAGTAAAGTCTCTGAAGAGAACAAGGTACTTTGTGCATCCTTCATGTTACGGGGCAGTGCAGGTCATTGGTGGGATACGATAAGCGCTATTGAAAATGTGGCAACAATGACTTGGGCTAAGTTCAAGGAACTCTTCAGAATTAAGTACTTTCTGACTCTGTTCGTGCAATGAAGATGAACGAATTTATACAATCTGAAAACGAGGAAGCATGACGGTTTGGACTACATCCGTAAGTTCGAAATCTTTGTCTAGGTTTCTTGAGCATATGGTTAGCAGGAAGCAATGAAAGTGGAGAGGTTCCTTGAAGGCTTGAGACCGAGCTATACTGAGAGATGTCGGCATGGCGGGAATTCAAGGGACGACTTATTCAATAATTCCGAGAGAGCATTGGTCGCAGCAGGCGACCGAGGATTCGACAAGCACAAGAGGTTCGGCGGCAATTTTCCCAACGACAAGGCCAACGCTTGGTTTAAGAATGAAAAGAAGAGGCCACCTCAATCGCAGAATCCAGAGGCTGATTTTCCATCTAAAAAGGGGCAGGAACAAGGAGGACCAAGTAAGCGCATGAAGTCTGAAGAGGGTAGACCCTTTGTACCATTACCGGCATGCCCTAATTGTGGAAAACAACATAGTGGAGTTTGCTTATTGGGTTCTAAAGTATGCTTTTCATGTGGACAACCTGGACATATGGCGAATGTTTGCCCAAACAAGACAAAAGCTAAAGCGCAGGAAAGGGTACCAGCTAGAGTTTACACTATAACCAGAGAAGATGCTGAAGCTAATCCGTCTATTATCACAGGTAACCTTCTTATCTTTGGTATTTCAGCATCGGTATTATTTGATCCTGGTGCTACACATTCATTTGCATCTATTGAGTATGTGAGAAGGCTGGGTAGAGTACCAGAAACAATTGAGGTAGGTTATAATGTAGTTACCCCCTCTGGACACCCAAAACAAACAAATAAGATCATACGAGCGTGTAGTATTCCTATCGAAAATAGGGAACTCTATGTTGATTTAATCGTGTTGGACATGAATGACTATGACATAATCTTGGGTATGGATTGGTTATCAAAATATCATGCTACTGTTGACTGTCGGAGAAAGATTGTGACACTGCAACCACCTGGGGAAGAACCTTTTTATTTTGTCTGGGTTAGTAAGAATTTAAGATTTCCAGTAATCTCAGCAATGAAGGCACAACGTTTATTAAACAGTGGTTGTGAAGGCTATGTAGTTAGCGTAATGAGCATTGAAAAACAAGATTTCTCGAACGTCAATGAAGTACCAGTGGTGAAACAATACCCTCAAGTGTTTCCTGATGATCTACCGGGACTGCCACCAGATCGTGAAATAGAGTTTGTGATTAACTTACAGCCGGGAACGACACCAATATCAAAGTCACCATACAGAATGGCACCAGCTGAATTAAAGGAATTAAAGACCCAGTTGCAAGAGTTGTTAGACAAAGGCCTCATTAGGCCTAGTTATTCACCATGGGGAGCGCCAATATTGTTTGTTCGTAAGAAGGATGGTTCCTTGAGGATGTGTATAGACTATCGAGAGCTCAACAAAGTTACGATCAAGAACAAGTATCCTTTACCTCGAATTGATGACTTGTTTGATCAACTTCAAGGCGCATCTATCTTTTCCAAAATTGATCTGCGATCAGGGTACCATCAATTGAAGATAAAGTAAGAGGACATCCCAAAAACAGATTCAAGATGCAGTACGGACACTATGAGTTTTTGGTGATGCCGTTTGGCCTAACAAATGCCCCAGCAGCATTTATGGATTTAATGAATAGAGTGTTTAAAGACTTCCTGGATAAGTTTTTTATCGTGTTTATTGATGATATTCTCATATATTCAAAGACCAAAGAATACCATACAGTGCATCTAAGGAAAGTTTTAGAAGTCTTAAAACAGAAACAATTATATGCTAAGTTTAAAAAGTGTGAATTCTGGTTAGACCGAGTGGTATTCCTGGGGCATGTTATATCCGGAGCAGGGATTTCAGTAGACTCAAGCAAAGTTGAAGCAATCAATAACTGGCCGCAACCTACAAATTCTACAGAAGTACGCAACTTTCTTGGTTTAGCTGGATATTACCATTGATTTGTAGAGGGATTCTCTAAGATTGCCTCTCCATTAACACAATTGACTAGAAAGAATGTTTCCTTCAAGTGGACAGAATCATGCGAGCAAAGCTTTCAAGAACTGAAGAGGCGGTTGACATCGGCACCGATCTTGACCATTCCAATGGGAACTGGAGGTTTTAAAGTCTACAGTGATGCTTCAAAGAATGGTCTGGGTTGTGTATTAATGCAAAATGGTAAAGTAATAGCATATGCATCTAGACAACTGAAGGAGTATGAAAAGAACTACCCGACATATGATTTAGAACTTGCTGCAGTGGTGTTTGCACTTAAAATATGGAGGCATTACCTATATGGAGAACGTTGTGAAATTTATACTGATCACAAGAGCCTGAAATATTTCTTCACTCAAAAAGAATTAAATATGAGACAGCGGAGATGGTTGGAACTTGTTAAAGACTATGATTGTGTCATCAACTACCACCCTGGTAAAGCTAATGTAGTAGCAGATGCCCTAAGCAGAAAATCAGCACAATCCATTGCGGCCATGACCTTGATCCGAAGCTTAATTACGATTTGATGAATATGGATGTGGAAATTATCCAACATGGATGGCTAGAAGCAAAATTGTCAGCACTAACCCTTCGACCTACTTTAATAGATAGAATTCAGCAAGGCCAGAAAGAGGATCAAGAGTTAGAGAAAATAAAGAAGAACATTAAATTAGGAACCTCGTCAGATTTCCAATTGTCATAAGATGGTATTATTCGATTTAGAAATCGTTTATGTGTGCCTAATTTTGAAGATGTTCGCAAAGAAATATTACTAGAGACGCACTCAACACCATATTCAGTACATCCAGGAGCAACCAAAATGTATAGAGACTTGAAACTACACTATTGGTGGCCAGGTATGAAAGAAAATATTGCACAATATGTGGAGCAATGCCTAACATGTCAACAGGTAAAAGCTGAGCATCAAAGACCAGTAGGAACCTTGAAACCTTTATTTGTTCCAAAATGGAAGTGGGAGGACATTACGATGGATTTTGTGATAGGTTTACCAAGAACGGTTAAAGCACACAATTCTATCTGGGTTATAGTTGATAGATTGACAAAATCTGCTCACTTTCTCCCAGTTTGTACAACATACTCCATTGATCGTTATGCTCAACTCTATATACAGGAAATAGTGAGGCTACATGGGGTTCCATTATCTATTGTATCGGACAGAGATTCACGATTTGTATCAGCTTTTTGGAAGAGCCTGCATAGAGCATTGGGTACCCACTTGTCTTTCAAAGATTGCTTATCATCCACAGTCGGATGGGCAATCAGAAAGAACTATACAAACTCTTGAAGATATGCTCAAATCCTGTGTTATGGACTTTCAAGGCCAGTGGATCAAACATTTACCCCTAATTGAATTCTCCTACAATAACAGTTATTAGAGTACAATTGGAATGGCTCCTTATGAAGCTTTGTATGGCCGGAAGTGTCGATCACCAGTACATTGGGATGAGGTTGGTGAAAGAAGAGTTTTAGGTCCTGATATGATTCAAGAAATGACAGAAGCATTTTCACTAATCAGAGAAAGAATGAGAACAGCTCAAAGCAGACAAAAGAGTTATGCAGATACCAGAAGGAGAGCACTAGAATTTGCCGTGGGTGATCGTGTATTCCTGAAGGTTTCTCCAATGAAGGGAATAATGAGATTTGGTAAGAAAGGAAAACTGAGTCCAAGATACATTGGGCCATTTCCTATTACTGAGCGGGTTGGTGAAGTGGCTTATCGACTAGAGTTTCCATCATAAATGTCTCAGATACACAATGTATTTCACGTTTCTCTACTAAGAAAATACATTGCGAATCCATCCCACATTCTCAAGAATGAACTAGTTGAAATGGAGGCAGATTTGAGTTACAAGGATATACCGGTACAAATCTTACTAAGAGAAGTAAAGAAACTCAGAGATAAAGAGGTGCCACTAGTCAAAGTGTTGTGGAGAAATCAACTCGTAGAATAAGCCACTTGGGAGAGAGAAGATGAAATGAGGGCTAAATACCCTGATCTTTTCAGGTAAGTTAAATTTCGGGGACGAAATTTTTATAAGGAGGGGAGGATGTGATACCCGAACCTAACATTACTCACTTGGTCAATATGATTCATGCATAACTTGTTAATTATGTGTTATTTGGATTACTTGATGTTTCATGATTAAGTTGATCTTATAGTTAATTTCACACATAGGAATGTGCTAAACATTTGAACTCAGGTCTAAAATACAATCGTGGTATATGTTACGGGACTAAGTTATGTTATTCATAGTATTTCTAATACGAAAATAAAATATATGTAAAGATCTTATAAAACTCTAAGTACACGTGGTAAGCCTAGAAGTAATAAAGGTGTCACTGACGTGTCTATCGGAGGTTAACTAGCTTACCTCGAGATTTTAGTCGGCGCGTGTAGTGAGTCACTTTAAATTGATGATTCAAGCGGATAACCATCATTCAATAAACTAACACGTGTCAAGTGCCTTTGACTCTTGTCAATACCTAATAGGATACAATTTATGATTGTATCTGATAACGCCTGTAAAATACTGTGATCTGTCTATACCTCGTTCGTTCCAACTGCGATAGGAATTGAACTTATATTTTAGTTTATCATATTAATTATATTTTTATAAATGATTTCTTCCATTCTTACCTACAGTGTCTCATTTGTGAAGTTTTAGAAAGTTTGACAATAAAGTCCTTCACTAGCATTTTCAACATTGTTCGCATGGGTAATCGAGTTTAAGCAATAAAAATACACCCTAAACTTCTACTAAACCATTTTGAAGATCATCCATACCCTAAATGAGGTCAATATCTACTAGGAACCGGTTCAAACACTCCAAGAACCGGATCATAACTACTTGAATCGATCAATTATTTCAAACCTAGTCTCTAGTAGTCATTCGAGGGTATTTTGGACATTTCACCTTCATAACCGACTTAAGACACTTGGTTGATGGATAAATCCGACCCTCAACCCTCATTTACAGTCTGAACATTATCAAGAAGCTTCACACTTCGAAAAATCACCAAATATTGAAGAAGAAATCATCAAAAACATCAACACCTCAATTCCTTTGACAATCAAGGTGAGTTTCCTTTGTTTCTTCCTTAGTCTTGCTATGTTTCTTAGCTATTTCGAAGGTGTTAGAGCTTGTATATGTTCTTATAAATGTTATAATGATGTTAAGAATTCAGCCATGGCAAACCCGTGTGTTAAATATGGATTTATGAGTCTTAAAACTCACTAAGGCAATAAAGGAACCAATTCTGCTACCTTTTGGAATTATTAGTATATGTTACTTGATCCGTATGTTTCAGGGTCAGAAGTTTCAGTATACTTATTCTTAAGTATCTTAGATATATTATATCAAAAATTGGTGCAAATTCATCTTATATTATAGTGGTTATAAGCAAAACAAAATCTGATTATGGCAAGACTTTGATAAACTCTCTTAATCAAGTGTTTGTTATAAAACCTTGAAATTTTAAGTTGTGAGAGTTGAATGAACTTTATAAACAGAGACTATTAGATTTATTAAGGAATTATAAGTCCAAAATTGATTGGTTAATGGGCTGGTATACATCGATAAACCGACATAAAGTACATAGAACACCGGTTATGCGAAGTGGTAAACCCTTTCGATATGAAGAGAGTTAAACCTTGCGTGTGGTATGTAAATCCTTGAAACACATTCCTTGAAACAGGTTCTGAAGATATAGCATCCCAACCACCCCCTATTGGTATAAACGTAAGGGTATTACCCGATCAAGGTAAGTAGAAATCCATCTGCAACTACAATGCATAAACATAGTATTGTTTGTAAACTTGATGATATCTTGAGAGTGTATTGTATTGGATGATTAATCTATATTATGCTTAAAGTGTTTGGTTTCACCTTACATGATCATAACATCCATTAGCATCTTCACATGCATGCATAACAGGATACTCACTAGTGTCTGCATGCATGGTACAATCATGGAAAGAAAGAAAAGAAAAATGTTTTGTTGGCCGCTGCTAGAGCACCGAGGCATGGTAGATGCATGCTTTTACGATATGTTTAGCACGGTTGATGCGTGCTTATATCATGTGTGAGACATGGTAGATGCATGTTCTCACGATATATTTGGTGTGGTAGATGCATGCCTTATATGTCTGGCATGGTAGATGCATGCCTCATGATATGATATGATGTTGAGTTCTTTCCGGTGCTTAGTACGTGGTTCAACGGGCCCAAGGATAAGAAAATGATTTTGAGAGATTCTCATTGATAATCATATGTCATATGTTGCATCATACATGATACATAACATGCATGATTTCTACTTATTGAGCTTTAGCTCACGTAGTTTATGCATTGTAGGTAATTCTGATGCTTGAGTATGTTCCTCATTGGATGAGTTGGAGTTCCACTGTTGCTGAGGGTCGACGTACCTGGATGACGACCTGTCGGGCTTAACCATGGGCTTAACATGTTTTAGTTCTTGTTTCTGAACCTTGTTTTATAAATATGTATTGTAGTAATGTACTCATGTGTTCGAGTGTCGTTGATGGTGTGAGGGGTACTTTAAGTTCACTTAGTATGTTTGTTTAAAATGTGAGGTTGTTTAAATATCGTAATGTAAAATAAATGAGTGATTTGGGAAGCTCGAAGTTTTGTTGTTTACTAATCTCTTGTAGTTATAACTACGGGGATATTGATGTCATGAGTTTGATTCGGATTGAGACTAGATGTCTCTGTATGATACTTGTGTTGGTTTTATGTCACAGGTTTGGGATAGGTACTAGTTTAGGGGAAATTCTGTCGAAATTTCACCGTAATTTATAAGTACTAAAATGATATAAGATAGTGTAAGTTAGGCAGTTAGTGCGGGTGTGTTACATTACCAAACACAGATTCCACCATACAACAAAAGACTATAGGGTCAAGCCCTCTCACAGTATACCACGGAGCAAATCTCGGATCTTTCGATCACCAACGATCCCACCAACGCTAGGAAGTTTAGCGATGGAAGGCTCGCAAGACGACAAACGGTCAAGCCCAGAACGGCGCACATACTCCAGAGAGATAAAGGACAGCGCAATACTAGAATCAAAAGTACACGAACCGGATGGATCGAAAAACAACTCGACGATAAGTACGAGAGAGGCAATCAGAGTTCAAGAAGTGGAAATTCAATACGAGAAAACAAGAGGATCGAGTAAGGAAAACTTACGAGCACTGGATGTACCGAGATGCCGGCAGCGGTGTGACAATGTGCAAAACAAAACATAACTAGACCCAAATAACCGACAAGCCTAGGTATCCATAAACCTAGAGCTCCGATACCATTTTCTGTAACACCCCCAAGATATTCGAAGTGTATTACAACACCGTGGACCCCTACATGGGACCCACCAGGCTAACACAAGAAAACACCACTCGACTAACCGCCTCGGTTAGCAAGGAAACAATTGTTAACAACAAGAACATAAAACAACACGTCCGGTACAACCAGCATAATAAACATCAACCGACAAATACAGTAACTCCAACGAAGACCAATCACAATCCGAAAGGAAAAGCCTAAGTACTCGCGAGTACAATCTATAAGTTTACAATTTGGAAAACATCCACATCATAAGAGACAGTTGGAAATAACAAGACTCAATTGCACATGTCAACAACCTTGGCTGACATCCTCGTACCATCCCAGCGCCCGCTCGTCTGGCTGAACATAACCTGAAATCCATAACAAGAATCTCTCCGACAACGGGTCCCCAAAGGGGTTAGCAATTACGCTAGTACAAGTATTCAAGGCAAACCAATCGCTTACACATTTCATAGTACATGCACCAATATCAATTTCAAAAGCCAAAACTAGACATGTCTTTTCCGGAAACAAACAGTCAAACAATTTGCCTTGGGAATAGAGTAATATCATAGATCCCGCCTGAGGCCTCTAAGGACCCTCCCGAGCTGGCCACATTATAAAAACAAAACACGCACATGCATCGCCTTGGGAACAGAGTAATATCATTGATCCCGCCCGAGGCCTCTAAGGACCCTCCCGAACTGGCTAGCTATACAAACTCATGAATCCAGGACTCAACCCTTTGGATTCCCTCCTTGATCCCGTCGGACCAACACGAGGTGCGCAAATCACACACAAAATACATTACCATTCCACGTTAAGCATAAAGGTTTCCAAAAATACTTTCCTTGAATTATTGACGACGCAACGAACGGAAAGGAAAGTCACCGACGAACGCTAGGAACCAACGAAACCGAACCTAACGATTCGAAGAATACAATCACAACCATTTCTAAATGAATACGGAATTGGAATACACCCGAAAACCACCTACGATTCATGTATATTCGTATATAAACAACAACGAGGGCGGACCACAACCAAACCCTCTCGATTCCGTAAAAACCACGAAATATACCATGAATCCGTAGGGAAACTAAGAATACCAACAAGATTAATCATATTCATCATGAATTAATCAACAAAACAGAACGAATCGGACAAAAACGCGAAAACCCCCAAATCTACCCAAAAGTAGGGTTCTAATGATCTAACCTTGATTCGCTGGATCGAAGGATGTTATAGGATGATTGATCGGTAATATAAACTCAGAAACTTCATGGATTTGTTGTTTAACAACCTGGCTTCATCTCCTCCAAAGCTCCAGCCGCTCACCGAAGAGAAAGGAAATGAAAAATGAATGAAAAAGTGGCTGGTCTGTCATATATATACTGGGCCGGAACTAGCGTGCGCTAGCCTTCCCGGACTAGCGTACGCTATCGGCCAGTATCGGCCCAGCACTCTCGGACATGGCCCGCATGACCCGGCACCACCGACCAATTATGCCGACCATGACTTGTCCGCCCGACTCCCGCTAGCCTGCGCTACGGCCGGAAGCCTGCGCGCACTAGCCGACCTGTCCAATAGCCTCTGGACTAACAAACTCATCCCGGTAACGTACGCTAGTCGGCCGACAGCGTGCGCTACCCCTGCCGGTTAGCGTGCGCCACGACCGACAGTAGCGTGCGCTACCTGCCGATCCTACCCAAGTCCAGAACCTCAGAATCCCTCTGCCCATGCCCGATAGTGTACGCTGGGCTAACTCGACAGCGTGCGCTACACTGCCGAGCTAGCGCGCTCAGCATCCCGGCCGTAGCGTGCGCTACGCCGGTTCCTGCCATGCTCGCCGGCTGCTCAAGACTTGCGCATAGGCCGCACCGGTCCGGCCAGCTGCTCAGCCACCAGGACCCGACGCCTCGATTTCCGAAAACGCACGGAACGAACACGACGAAAAGTTCGCGGATGACATCAACGACTCGAAATGAAAACGTAATGCAATAATTAATCATACGCGGCCAAGAAACGGGTCGAGACAGCAATTACAGATACGGATACCCGTAACTTTCAAGAAATTACAAAATGGCCCAAAACGCCCGGAAATCACGATACGCGATCGAATAACCAAACCGAAGTTCACAACACGTCTAACAAAGTTAAACGGACTTACAGGAAACTCGAAACAGCAGTTTCGAACGAGATTCGCAAGAATAGAACTCAAGTACGGAAAAGTCGCTAAAAAGCACGGAACTCAACAAAACAACACCGAAACGAACTCGAATGACAAAAAGTGTAGAATTAATCATTCTCAGAATCACGAAACGGTCATGAGCGAGTCGTCAAAATGGACTTCCGCCAAAAAAAGAAATTACCAGAAATCGAAATTACGGATATTACAAAAACCATATGGGAATATTACACGCCGTAGATCCCTTTGCACTAGGATCTACCAGGCTAAACCTGACAACACGACCAAATATTTAACTGTCCAGGGTTCAACAATACAATAAGATAGACCGTTAAGGTCACTTACATGTGAACAGGCAGACCGATGAGGTCACACAACTCAATCAACAGAACTGACTAAAACAACATTATCCACACAGGGTACGAAACACAGTACAACGGAAGACTGAAATCAACTCTGACAATACAATTAAACTCTGACAACTCTCAACTCTTGATTAGTATCGTAGCTCGTCACCCCCAATGTCAATCCTGCGACTGCTCCCCGAAACATGCATGTACCTGGACGCAAAAACAAACATCCACCCCCCGATAACCAAGTAAAGTATCAATCATAAGAAAAGTAACGAGCAAACATTGATCATAATCAAATTTAATAACCAAGTACTAAAATATTCCCGGGAGGTTTTAACAAGGGAAATAAGTTATGAAGCATTTAAAAGTAAGATCCTCCTCTCGGTGTTTTTTTTTAAATTCAAAATCTTTAAGACCCCAAGTCCTGATTTGGTAATCCTTCTAGAAAAATCTTAGGGTTCAAACCCAAATATGATTCGCATTTCGGTAATTTACAGTACGAAAATATTTCCACAAATCTCGCGGGGCTCGGCCCAACATTCCTTTCTAGAAAACTTCATTTTCAAAACTTAGACGATCAAAACATATTCATGACCCCTTGATCTCCTGCCATGAGTCTCCGTAGGTTCGACAACCCGCACGGAAAGAAGCAAACACATCAATCACAACAAATAGTCCTGACCCCATGAACCTGTGTCACGTGTCTCCGTAGGTTCCGTCGAACCCGCACAGTTGGACGTACTGTGTCCTGATTCGATGGACCTGTGCCATGAATCATCGTAGGCCTCGTCAGACCCACACAATTGGACCTCAGCACCACACACTAAGTTCTGATCCCATGGACCTGTGCAATGAATCCTCGTAGGTCCCGTCGAACCCACACGAGTGAACTTAGCGTTCCAGCACACAACATTCACATTCACATTACACCAACACGCACATAATCAAACAATCATCTTGTCCATTAGAATTTCACACAACTAGTATACTTAACCCGAAGCCGACATTACAACCAATACAAGCTTTACACAATCAAACACATATAACCCAATATTATCATCCAAATCCTTAATGAATCGATATCACATAACTCACAATCAATACCTATAACAGGATACACATCCAAGTGTACAATCGACTAATATAGACACATTTCCAAGTTTATCACAAATAACCACAATTCATTCATTTCAATGCGTAGTCATATTCACAAGGTACAAAATGTATAAGTGAGATACTTTCCTCGATAGTCGGCACCCGAATATTCCTACGAATATGGCACAACCCGAAAAACCCCGAACACCTATAATCCTCCGTGAAATCCAACGGAAACACGATTACTACAAGAATAACAATTGAAAACAAAGGAAAACACGATCAAGAATCGAAGGGAACCCTTTGAGACATTTAATCGGATACTAAATGTTCAAGGTTCCTTAGAAAACCAAAAATCTAGATTTGGTTCCAACGAACTCGAAATACGGATATACAATCCGTAGAACACGTCCAAAACAAAGTTTATACAACAATCAATTGATCAAAAATAGATTGGAATCGAAATCAAAAGGAAAATCCCTAAAATCTTCAAAAACAAGGGTTCAAGCCAAAATACCTCGATTTGGACGAAGAACACGGATTAGATGATGATATAATCAACACAAGCCTTCCAAAAATGATGTTCTATGATATTCCCGATCAAAAGCCCTCAAATTCCATTGAAGGGTCGCGAAAAACGAAGGAAAAATGGAAAATGGCCGAGTGATCCACGTCCAGGCCTTTAAATAGCCGACCCTGGCCGATCGCTTACGGCCGTAACCGGCGGGGACTTACGGTCGTAACTCGGAACTTACGGACGTACCTGGCAGGTCCTTACGGCCGTAACCGGCATTCGTCCGGAAGCTTCCTGGCACCCGTACGGCCGTAACTCTCGGCCCTTACGGCCAGAATCGCATTCGTCCGAAGCCGCTCGCACCCGTGACGGCCAGAATCTCGGCCCTTACGACCGTAACTGGCATTCGTCAGGCCATGCCTGCTGATCACGTACGGCCGTAACCGGCACCTTATGGCCGTAACTCGACCAGGCCGGGCCCTACTCCGGCCGTGACTCGGCCGTGGCCACTCTGACAGCCCGGACAACCCCGAAACCCAAACCCGAATATAAACCGAAGATACGGTTATGAAGTACTCGCAAAGACGAATCTAAGAGCTAAGAGAACACACAATTCCGACCACCCGAAGTGTGGGAATTCGACAACGGAAGTAATTACCCCAAACATTGGGAAATTACGAAAACGGCCCAAAACGTCCGAAATACACGATACACGATCGAAACACCAAACCAAAGCTCTAAACATAAATAATAACATTAAATGAACTTACCAGAAACTCGGAACAACAGTTTCGGACGAGATTCGCAAGAACCGAACTCAAGTGCGGAAAAGCCGCTTAAGAACACGGAACTCAACAAAACGATACTGAAACGAACTCGGATGACAAAAAGTGTAGAATTAAATATTCTCAGAATGACGAAACGGTCATAAACAAGTCATCGAAATGGACCCCCACCAAAAAAGAAAATTACCGGAAATCGAAATTGCGGATATTACAGTAACAGATTTGTGACGCCATCACCGTGGCTAATTTTCCAACACTTAGTTTTGTCGTTAAGCTCGTTGCAACGTATTCATATAATATTAACAAAATATCAACAATTTTTTTTGTAGGTAATTTGCAACACTTTATTTTGTTGTTGAGTTGTTGGAACATATCCATATAACTGCAACAGAATACCAATAAAAAATTCGTAGTTGACTTTTCAACAACAAATTGGTTGCTGAAATTTATTGGTGAAATTGCATCAAATTTTCCAACGAATAATTTTGTTGCAGAAAGTGAAAGTGTAATATCGATTTTTTGTATGATTACCAACATAATACCGACATTTCACCAACGAAAAAGGGTCGTTGCAATATTTACCAACACAAATATTTTTCGTCGCAGTTATTTAGCCACGTCACTTTCAAAAACAAATTTGTGACGGCGAAATTTGTTGGTGATAGTCTTTTCCAACAGAATAGCAAAGAAAATTACCGTCGCTGAAGCCCTTTTTTATTGTAGTGCATGAACCACATCCCCATTCTAAATAATGCATCAAACACATTAAATAAATGGAATTCATAATTAATTTAAATATTGATCCAATCAATATAAATTAATCCATCCAAACGAATTAATCAAATTAATTCAAACAACCATTAATTTTAACTTGTTCCGGATGAAAAAATATTTTATTAAATTAATTCCCCTAAGAATAAAATTACCATAATCAAATCTTAGTCAAATTAAATCCAATTTAATTTGTGGGATATTAATTATCGAATAAAATATAAAAAACAGAGTCGGAAAACACGGCGAGGCCAAGCACAGGACACCGCATGCCAGCCGAGCGGTGGCACATCTTGCCGCCGAGCATGTCCGGCAGGCGCATCATGCGGTCCAGAGTGGCATCAGCGAGGCGGTGCCGGACACTCAAGCCGCCGGTCCGTTTACGTTTTTGGCTCGTTTTTTATCCCCAATTCCAAAAATAATATTTTTTAATCTTTATATTACACATTTAAATCAGTTTTTCAAACGAAAAATAGATTTATATTGTAACATAAAATCATGAAAAATTAATTTTTAGATGAATAATAGAAAATCAACGATTAATACGATTATGATTCCAAATCATACACCATCCAATCAAGCGTTCCAAATGCTAAATATCGTATATACGATCGCAAGACCTACGCTCGATACCACTGTTGGGATTTGGTGCCCAAAACGAAGGCACAACGGAAGCGGTAAAACGAAAATTAATTCGATCTGAATCCCTACGAGAATCGATCGAGCTACGTATATACGAATATAATACGAAAAACAAGAGATACAAGTAACATACCCTTGTAGTCCGTTGATTTAAATGGTGTCCTTCTCTTTAGCTATTCCACAAGCTAAATTTGATTTCCTTACAATCCAATCCGCTCCAAGCTCTTGGATGATCCAACGCCGAAAGAACCACGTCTCTACTTGCCACGCGCCGGAGAGACGAACGGAATGACGATCACCTTGCTATCCTCCAAGGATACGGCTAGAGCTAAGTGATGGAAGCTTTATATTCAAGATTATAATACTCTAAGTGCTCAATCTATATCTCTCAATTTTTCTCACAATAATTCTCGAAGAAAATATGAAGAAGATGAAGAAGAAGAAGATGAAGACTTTGAAAGGAACTCTTATTTCTTTCTCTCACTAGAACTCACATATGATTGCAATGTGAAAAGAATCAAGTGAAATGATTAGTTTTCCTTTCCTTTCATTGTACACTTTCAACCAAACCATACAACTCATTCACATGAGTGGTTACCCCACAAGTCATTGTCCTCCATTTAAAAATGGGAACATAAGACAAGGGGAAGGGTGGTGGAAATGATGGGGATGGCCATGATGAATGATAGGAAGAGTTCGATCCGTTTCGGACTCCCGTGAGTCCAAACAGATAAACTTCGATTCCATTCCGATGTATTTATATCGATTAATTAATCCAATTAATTAATCATATCAAATACATAAAAACATAATTAATTTCTCCAAGAAATAATTATATTCATGAATTAAATTAATCACCCAGTAATTTATTTAATTCATTAGGCCGTAAATTAATTTATCCAATAAATCAACTTAGACATCGAATGTCCCAATAAATTATATATCCAATATCTAATATTCATAGTGAGAGAATAAGCTCGATTCATTCCATCATCAATCCTATTGCGCGACTTGGTAGGTCCGTCTCAGTCAGTAATGGGAGGAACCAAAGAGTAGTAGCACCACCTAGCCAGCCTGGCGGCTTACTCTGTACCCCAACTGAGAACGAATGATTGGGATCATTCAAGAACCATTCTGTCGTGAATATCAGTATACATATAAACCCTTCTTTCAAATGTTCCGATCAAGTAATAGGGTCACGGTCAGTCAAACCATATCTGTACTTGACTCTATGCATGAGTTAATGCAAATCGAGGTCATCAAGCTCTCATGTATCTAATACAACTAACTCTAATGCTTTGTCCAAAGACTTATGATCTCATCTGCCAATAACCGCATAGGACATATAACCCGTTCACTAACAGGAGAAAGAATTCTATCTTGGTATTCAGTAGGACCTGCTACTTTCCCATCAAGATGTACGTCGAGGTTGACCTCCGCCATCCAGTTTACAGGGTCGAACTACTCTAATTAAAATCTTGACGTCACAAGCACATCCCTACTAAATCCTCAAGTCGAAGGTTCATGAATACCTATCGCAACCTTTCGATTCCGTCATTGACTGTCCCGGAGTGAAATCCGTGTGATGAATCGAGGGTGAGTCGGTTCGAGTATACTAATCTAATTGGCATACCTATAACGTGTTCTCATTAACCATTAGTGTTTGACAGGCACTCTCCATGTCAAAGACCACATCATACAAGTCTTCACATAAACTTAACGCCTAGTCAAGTTTCATCGACTTGCGAACTATTAAGTATTTGAGCTATAATCCTTTCCAGTGCTGACCCCCTTATCCAATAAGGAGTGGAACGTTTTGCTCTCAAATACACGGACTAGTTTCTATATGTATATTTATGAGTTAGGAATGCCAGTAACTACCAGTAAATAAAGAGACATCCATTTGCCTTATGATAATAATTTACATAATTACAAGTACAATGCCCTCACTCAACATCCTCTGAGTGGCATTCGAGAGCATACTCCTAACAGAGGCAACGATCATTAGGCAAGCTGAAGGGTCAACAGTAGTCTGGAGCAAATACCATATTCAGCTGGTTCATTAATTCTTAGTTTAGACTTTATAAATAGTACATTGATAGTTTAAGTTTCTTAGTTAGTATTTCCATGTTGGGACTACAAATCAAGTACCAAATCTTTTTTTGATTATCAGTGATGTTTTGCATTGGGATGTTTGATATTAATATTAGTAATAGACTATGTATTCAGTATGTTGATGTTGATGTTTTAAAAGGATGGAAATGTGTTTTTCTGATGATTGAGGGGTTGCAATCAACCTTTTTACATATTGCGAGCTAGCAACCCCAAACCCATTTTTAACTCCGCCAATGTAAGTGATATTATATTGCTGGTCCCAAGCCCGGATAAAGGAGGAAGGAAATGGTAATATTGCTTTTATGTATTAGGTGATCTCTTTGGTAGTTTCTTTTCCACACTTTTCGATCTTTGGCAAGTTGCTTGTTGTTGATCCACAGGGATTGCTCAAGCTACTATAGCTAGTATGTATTTGAATTTTTTTTACAGGAGTTTTCCACAACGTTTTTCCACTATTGTAAATACTTCTTAACAGAACGTAATGAACACATTGTAAAAGACTTAACCACAACGACCTCCAGATCTTGTTGATGGTTGAAAGACTGTACTATATAAATGTTGTAAGTTATTGTTTACATCTTTTAAAGGACATTGTTAAAGAGTTGCCCACAACGTATTTGCGTAGTTGTTGATGTAAGAAATGCAATTACCGAAAGATGTTGTAATAGATTTACTACAAGATAATCACAACGTTGTTGATCAGGGAAAAAACAATTATGTGTTGAAGTTGTAAATTAGTTGTGTACCACCTCTAAAAAACATTGTAATAGAATTACATACAGTATCTTTGTACCGTTGTTGATGTAAGAAATACAATTTTAATAGAATGTTGTCAAAATATCTGCCATACTGAAAATACGATTTACAACGGGGTGTACGATGCCACAAGGGCGTTGTCCAAAAAAGTCATACTTCTAACAATGCCTTGTTAGACAACGAGATTAAAAACATTGTCAAAACCATTCTACAATGTCTGCGCATCGTTGAAAGAGGGTTTTTTTGCTGTAGTGGTGTTTACCAATACTAGAAAATAAAGAAAGAAAAAATCCAGTGACATTAAACAAAATGGAGTTCGGCCAATTTCAAATTGTTGTTCAAGGAAGTCTGGTAGGTTGTTGCCCCCACGACATCGGGATATAGGTGGGGATATACTCTAGAAGATCTAAATGTAGAAATATGAAGGAGATCGAGTAAAGATTTGAAGACTTTGCTTCAAAGGTAATTTATTCTTAGATCTCTTAGATCTAGATAAGAATACTATGAATTATCATAGTTAGACGTGTAGATTAATATTAGTCGTTTAAATTGCTTATTAATATGTTTAATTAAATATTTGACGAGGCTAAATAGATCCGATTCTTGAGGGCCGATCTTTATAAATCAACACCGACGCTTCCGCTGCGTTTTCTTTCCAACAAGAAGAACGGAATGTGTTGATAACTTTTTGTTAAAAATGTAAGTATTAACGGTATAAAAGTCTAATTTGATATTACTTCCCTCTCCTCCAGTCTTTTTTTTTCATGGAAGAGGAGGATTGTCCCCTTTCCTGAGTACCTACCTGAGGCTCTACCTCACCTCTGATATAGATGTAAGTTATCCAGCATGACATGTTCGTCTCATGGTCCCCCGCTTGGGTTACAGGCCCGCGCTTATTGGGTCCACTCCACTCTTCTAACCAAATAAGGTATTCATGTTTTCCTCTGCTCCTATACAATCCATCCAAATAAGTTAAATGTACATTATATTCCTTTCATTCCCTCACCTTCCCCCCATTTCAATGCTTCCCCTCCCCTCCCCTCCCCTCACCTCCTTTAAACCAAACAAGCCTTCACTCTCGTTCATCTTCTAATTCTCAATCTCTTATCTTAGTTGTTCAAATTCTGCAAGTTTAGTTAATCAAAAATTAAGTTGTCATAAACTTAAAAGTACATTTTTGTATAAGTTAAATTTTCAATTTTGTAATTATGTATCTTTATTACCAAAACAATACAAAATATACTATTCACAAGTGGATCAATAAGTATCGGTGAAAGTGGATGTAATACCCGAGAATTTTGTTTCGGATTCGTTGAGTTTTCGGGGTTTTATCGAATTGTTATTGCCCTTATCGTTGGAATTTTGTGCCATGTTTGGGTGTTCCTTGTTGGGACATGTCTTTGCAGGCGTTTTGGATGACTATGTGAGTTTTTGGATTTTTGTGGTGTAGCGCACGCTAATGCTTGTGTCATAGCGCACGCTACTGCATGGTGTTTAGCGCACGCTACCGGATGAGTAGCGCACGCTAACTAGCAGTCCAGAGGCAGTTCAGGAGCTACTGGACTGGGACTGGGGCTTCGTTAGCACACGCTAAGGATGATAGCTAGCGCATGCTATCGACTGCATAGCGCACGCTATTTCTTCTTCCTAGCGCACACTACCCGGTAGGTGCAGATCTGTCCAGGGGCCACTGTACTGGTTTCGTGACCCGTTAGCGCGCGCTATGCTCATGGGTCTAGCACACGCTAACAGTATTATTTGCGGTAAGTTCTGGGCATTGACCTCGTTAGCGCACGCTAATGCTGTCTGGTTAGCGCACGCTAATTAATGTCCAGTATAAATACTGGACAACAGGCTTCACTTCGTCATTTCTAACTTTTCTTCATCCCTACCAACGGGAGCGATCTCCAGAGGCGATTTTGAGCGACCTTCTTCCTAAAGCTTCATCTCGGAGTGGATTTGTAGGTGTTTAACAACATCTAATACTCTACTTTGTTCAAATCAAGGTAATCTCTTCTTAGAACCCTAGTTTCTTGAATTTGGGGTTTTTTCTTAGATTTGTGATTCTTAACCGATGTCATCCGATTGGTTCTGTATTCTTTTTGTCTTGACCGTAATCTTCAGATGTTGTTAAGCGTTCATCGATTTTTATCGCCCGGATAAATGATTCTTTATTTCTTTAAGAACACTTAGATCCTTGTTGTTTTTAGGATCGTTTCGGACTCCGACTAGTGTTATTGATTCGTGGTGATGTTATTTTCGTAGCATTCGTGGGATTGCCGAATCTTTGGTCGTTTTTAGAAGCTCGAGTACTATCCGACCGTGTCCGTTCATTGTTCGGTTGCTCGTGGTATCGAGGCAAGTATCTTGCCCATACGTTTCATGTTTCATAGGCATAATTGTTGATAAATGATTTTTATATGAAATCCAAATGTTTAATGAATGTTAAAAAGGATCGGTATGTTCTCGATAAATATTGTCTTTCAACGATAATTTGCATACTTCGTGAATGGATGTGTTCTCGGATTATGTGTGTTAGTTTCATTGTTGAAAGATGTTGTGATCACATTTAGTGAATGTATCAAGCTGTAATCATTTACCAAGGATTACGTGTTGTTATGTGTGTTTGTTCGGCGAATACGTGACGGGTGATATTGGTTGTTACTCCTTTGAAAGGAGGTTGTGATGCTTAATGTTGTTTGGCTTGATAAGTGATTATTGTTCTGTGCTTGTTGTATGTGATGTGCCTCCTTGAATCTCCGGGATCCATACTTGCTAGTATGGGTCGGGCGTGGTCGTAGGGTTATCCACCAGGTATGTCTTGCGGGGACTCCGATGTTTGTGGCTTGTTAGCCTGATGCCGGAATAACTGATGGGGTTATCATTGGGTATGTCTTGCGGGGACTCCGAGGTTCGTAGCTTGTTAGTGCGATGCCAGGATAACTTATGGTTGTGGTTTGGTTTAGTGCGTATCTGTTCTTGTAGTCACGTGACTGTTGTTACTGCGACATGTGATTTGATATAGTTTCCCTGTGGGTTATTCACTCGGGTTTGTTCTACGGGAGCATCTGAGGTACGTGGCTTGCTAGCACGGGACGCGAATAATCTGTGGAAACAGGTTGTTATGGTATGATCGGGTTGTGGACACCATGTGTTGTTATCGTAATTTTGTTTTGAGAAAATGACTTTTGGAATGTGTCCCTAAATGTTTCCGAAAGGCTTGAGAATACTTAAAATCCCAAATGTACTCAAAACTCCCGAGATCGTAAAATGTTTTTACAAAATGTATATCAGGTTTACCCCTATCTTTTGATTTAACCGTTTTGATCAAGGGATTTACCTCGGGAAGTATGTTTATGATTTCTAAGTCTTTGGAGTATGATATGTATGGCTTGTCTTCGTATTTTATACTTGCACTAGCAAAACAGTGGAGTTTTGCTAACCCCCGAGTATTCGGGGGGTGGATGTCTGTATTGCATTCAGGTTTTGGAGCATAGCACAGGGTCGGCATGAAGGATGATGAAAGATGAACGATACTAATCACACGAGGACACGTTGATGTCGTATTGGTTTAGTTCTATTTTATTTCCGCTGCAGTATTTCTCTCCCTTTGCATAGGAGAGTGTTGTATTCGACCACTGCATGGGCATGTAATGTGTTTGAGTTGTATGTATTTATTGAAAGACCAAATGGTCTACTGAGTCATTTTAGCCTTAAAGGCATTGTTGAGATGTTCGATGTTGTTAACAGACTGGTAGATCCTTGAGGAAAGGTTCTACTGCGTGTAATATCCCTGAGCAGATTAGGGGTGTTACATAAATGGTATCGGAGCTTAGGTTGTGGAAACCTAGGCTGTCAGGTTTAGTGGTGTATGTTGAGTTTTTGTCTCGTCATATTTTGTCTGACTGAGTCGTGTCGCGACGCATTGTCTAAGTTTGTTGGTCGTGATTAGTATCGTGGGGCAATCAACATCATCGTGCGACATGTGGTTGTAAGTCTCCCTTATTTGTATTGTGCCTCGTGTGACATGAGCTATTTGTTTGATTATTTGTTAAGTGATGGAACCTTCTTGTAGATTCTTGGTTTCGTGATGCGTTTTTGTGACTCTTATGTTTTGTTTATATGAGGAGTATTGTCATTATTTATGTCTTTTTGACTAGGATATTTGACTGTTTGTTTCCGGTAAAAGACAATTGTTGTCTTGATTTTGAACGAGTTGATGAGTGTATTATGATTGTATGTAAGTGAATGTCGATACGTGTGAGTTTTGGGCATTCTGGCCTATTGGATTTTTGAAAACCTTGAGTGTCTTAGAAAATAAAATTCGAGACGTACTTTTGAATGGATTGCATTTTTGGGGCGCCTACTAGCGCAACTATCTATTTCAAAATTCTTCTACTTTTAGGACTAAAATATTTTGAGATATTTTCAATTATTTTTATAAATGCAATTGCGTAGACCCAAGGGTCGAATATTTCTGAAAGTTTCAATTTAAAGGAAAGTGTCCTCGTTTTATCAAACGCAAGATGCTTTTCAAAGTCTCGATAATGGTGTTTGTACAACTTTTTGAAAATGTGATTCTCAAGATCAACTAGTGTTTCCAAATTGTTTTCAAAAGGTGGTTTTCGTTTTTTTTTAAAACCTATCATTCCTGTTTGCGGTCCGGGAATGTATATGTGATATTCGCATTGTTGTTAGAATGTTAGCTCCCGAGTATGATGGAATCGGTGGCGTGAACGTTGAGTCGTTTGCCACGCATTGGTTGGGATTAGCCCTCTGTGAGAGGTGGGATGTTAGTATTGAATGTTGTCGCTTTGTGATGATTTGTGTGTTATCGCACCAGTGCGAGATGTTGGAACTTGAGTTTGCACGTTTGTGTAAATGCGTGATTGTTTCATGCTGTTTTGTGATTATGTGCTGGTTATCGTTCGGGCCGTTGAAATCGCCGAACGATGCCGTCGTTGCTATGGTGTTGAAGTGTGTGTTGGTTTATGATAGTAACCATCGTATGTGTTGCGTGATATGATTTTCTATTGTGCTGAGTGGCTACTTATTCAGTATGCCGAGGGGTAGAGGTCGTGGTCGTGGCAACCGGGTGCGTGATCGGGATCATGCTGCTGGTGATGATATCGGTATCGGTGTTGCTACTATTTTACAACAGGTAGCTACACAGATGACTCAGTTGACTCAGGCAGTTCGACGGGTTACAGATGTGACCCAGAACACTAGTGCAAATCAGTGGCTTCGAGAAGTGGTTCGTATGAATCGCCCTCGTTTTGCTGGTGCGGCAGATACATTAGGCTGGGATTGTTGGCTTTTCCAGTTGGAAAAGATTTTTGAGGCTGTCGATTTTCCTGAAGAGCAGAAAGTACCTATCGCTCAGTACCTTCTTGACAAGCAGGCCGCCAATTGGTGGGAAGCTATTAAACCTCATGATCGTGATGTCACGTGGGCGGAGTTCCAGGCATTTACGGAAGCTGAATTCTGTCCGAGACCGATTAGAGAGCAGAGGATTCATGAATTTTATTTGGCAGAACCGCGAGATATATCAGTGTCTCAGGCTATCATCGACTATAGTAAACAACTCAGTTATATGCGAGATCTGGTGAGAACCGAGGAAGAGAGGATGTTTCATTTTGACAGACGAATGAAGCCAGAGATTCGCGTATATATGTCGGGACTCACTTACACTTCGTTGAGGGACTACCATGATCGAGCCTTGGCCCGTGAACTACCTTCGTTATCGTCAGAGCGTGTGCCCGAGTTGAAGAAGTAGAGGAAGTCCGATGACCTTGTGGACAGTGCAGGAGTTGGTGTTTCTAGTTCGCAACGTCGTAATCTTTCTGCTGTGAAGCTCTATCGCTCGTTACGTGGGACTGAGAGTTCCAAGTCGTCTACTTTGACTCCTGGTAAAGCCAGGAGGTGTTTTAACTGCAATGTGGCGGGGCATGTCCGTGCACATTGTCCTTCTCCGCCAATAACGTGTTACAAGTGCGGGCTCGAGGGATACCGAGTTCAGTTTTGTGAGTTGGGCACCGAGCCTTCCGAGGCACAGACTTGAGCAGTGATATCAGGATCGACTCCGAGAATCCCCTGAGTTGTAATATCCGGAAATTCTATTACTGTTGTTTAATGTTATTTTATCCGAGTTATGTTGTACAGCGTGGAATCTGTACAATATGGGTAAAATAATTAAAGGACCGAGACATCTGTATTGGTATAATTGTCGTACTTGGTCGAAAATTGGATGTAAGAAGTATATGTATTCAGTATGCCATATGTTCGTATTCTGTATGTTGAGACGTTGGACAAGAATAGCTGAAAATGGCTAAGTATAACATTATTAGCGCACGCTAATAATCATGAGTAGCGCACGCTATCGTGCAGGTTTAGCGCACGCTACGGATATAAGATAACGCACGCTAATGCATTCAAATCGGAAGGAATCTGCGTGTGGACCAGGCCACTTTCGATGCATGTTCTGATAAGTCAACGGATGTTGTAATGTAGTGATAACGCACGCTAATGCATGTTGATTAGCGCACGCTAACTGTATATCGGACAAAAAGGAATCTTATCCTCATCAGCACTTTCGGCGTGTGGACCTGTCTTCGGAAGCATACAGACAAACGAGTCAACTATGAGTAGCGCACGCTAAGGTAGGACACGTGCGTACGCTAAATAGAGGCATTTACGTACGCTATTGTATGGGCATTGCGTACGTAGATCACTTCATGCAGTAAGACAGTTGCCTCTGGACTTCGATAGCGCACGCTAACAAAGACAGTTAGCGCACGCTAAGTGTGTAACGTACGTTAACTGAAGATGTTAGCGTATGTTAGTAATGTACAATATTTATATAAGTGCAGTTGGCCATTATTCGTCATTTCCGTCCATTTCTTCATGTGAACCGATAGAGAGAGGTCTTAGAGAGAAGTTGAGGTTCCAAACACTTGAGTTGATCATTCCTAACAACATTTGAAGCTTGGAAGTGATTGAAAACTGATTCAACCTTGGGATTCAATCCATTCCTTCAAAGAGGTAATTACTCTCCACTTTGGGATTTCATTTTGGATTGTATATGATGTTCTTGAGTTGATGATCGTCATGTTTATGAGTTGATGAGTATGGTTATGAGATGGATTACTGAGTTATGTTGATAATATGGTTGATATGCGGATATTGATATGATTCGTGTGGTTTTGAACGGTGTTGTTTTTCTTCAAGAGATATGTTGGTTAATATCTCCCTTCATTTCGGGTTTTTAATGTTGTTGTTTGTAACACCCCAAACTAGGCGGGTATTACAGTGCCGTGGACCCCCGACTGGGACCCACCAGGCGAATGAACAAGGATGAATTACACAGGGTAAATGTAGTACCGAACCACATTACAACATCAATTACTCCGATTAGGAGTTTCATACAACACACCCAGGATAAAATAGAATACATGTGTATCTTATGTGACGATAAAATACACAACACTGAATGAAACGAGTATTCAAATGGAATGTCTGCAGCGGAATAAATAAAGGAAACATAAATGGCTGAATAAGTGACTGAATAGACTGGGGCCCCCTTCTAGTATCACTGGGACTCCTCGACGTCAGCGTGTTCTCCCCGTGCCTTTGCCTTGCCAAGACCTGAAAAACAAAATCCCCAAACGGGGTCAGTTACACAGAACAACAATCCTCAAGGGTTGAAAATACACAATCATGATATATCTGAAGTTATGAAAAATTCTTAATTATGAATTACGCTGAAGAGGGGTATCATAGTACGCCCGTAGTGTTCTGTGCGAGTGTACAAGATGAATGACCGGACACACCCGTCCTTGTACCTAATTAGTCTCACGGTGTAACGCTTTCCCGTGTGCACGGTCCAATGTATCGGTGAACCCAATACATAACCATCGTGTGCCCGACTAAAAATTCCACACAGCCACACCCGGCCACGCAATATGAACCCAGAAGGTCATATGAACGAGAATGACCATAATGAATATCAATGAATAATAATTAGACAAGGCCAAGATGACTCACCGATATGAAAGTAAATAGTGACGTGATTGATAATCCAATGAAATGATTTGGAACCGTCGTTCCTCGTGAATGAAATGATTATTCGACAATTACAGGTCTCAAAATGATTAATATTATGATGAATGAATTATGATTATGAGTAATCAACAACAAAAAGGAATGAATATCCTTTTAACCGAGTAAGAATTAACTTACACAACACCGGTGACAATTATCCTTCCACGAACGACGTCCTAATTGAGATATCGATCGCTCGAACAACCTTGAATTATACAATATCCAACAACCCGTTCAATATACGAATCAAACACGAATATAACGAACTCAAAACGTCGATACGATTAAACTAAATCCATTGAGGCATTAAATCAAACACGTTGCGGCCAAACTCCGATTGTTTACAATCAAACCTCAATATACCAATATCAAATCCCCCAAGAAGTGTTTCAAACCAACAAAACATCTTCAATATGATTAATAATCCAAGACGAATATCCAAAAACGTGATTACAACGACAATTAATCGAAAACCCCCAATTTCAACTCGATATTCAAAGTGTTCTTGAATAATCCCTCAATAATCCAATGAATCCTTATACAAACTCATAATCATATACATATCCCTTCATATAATATGATTATAACGTCCAAAATATTATATCTCAACATAGAATCGAAATCCAAGGTGTTGAAGAAATTACCTCTTGAAGATCCAACCAATTCGATCCGATGAAAACGTGTAAAATCGACTATCCAAGTTTCCCAAATGATTGAAGGTGATGAAAAATACACACTCAAATGATAATTGATGAAGAAATTTCTCCCTCAAGCTTATCTCTCTCGTATGAAGGTGGAAGAGATGGAAGAAATGAGCTGAAATGCTCAAAAAACGAATTTATAGGGGTTGACTACTTTGTGAGACTCGACCGTGTCCGCCTGACACGGTCGCGGCGCTGGCACTGCCGCGAGGACTCGGCCGTGTCACCTTGACACGGTCGCGGCGCGAAGGGGCCTACCGATAGTGACCTGTCCGCGGCGCTCGGCATTGACTCGACCGTGTCTTGGAACACGGTCGGGCCTCTGGGCAGTCGGTTCTGGCTTATCCGGAAGGGTTTGACTCGGCCGTGCCAGACGACACGATCGGGTCCTGAGGCAGAGACTTCGGCATTTCCGGACGAGTACGGCACGGGCCGTGTCGGACGACACGGCCGAGTTCGGTCGGCAGTGATCGTCCAATAACTGAAAAAATGAGCGGGCGAGCTAAAACGACCATAACTCTCTCGTCCGGACTCCGATTGACTCACCGTTTGAACAATTGGAAAGCTAATACGATGCTCTATAATATTGCAAGGATTTAGAATTTTTGGAGTTACCAAAAATTAATGGTGATCTAACAAAGTTGAAATCATATGAGGAAAGTTGAAACAATGAACAATAATGATACACAACTCGAAGTTTTTCCGAACGGTGAACACGGTGAATGAACATGATTGATGAATGATTATAATTGAGTGAAAATACACTGAGTGACAATTACAGATTGATAATTACTGAATGAAAATGAATGAATTACAACCGGGTATTACATACTCCCCCCCTTAAAAAGAGTTTCGTCCCCGAAACTAAGGGTCAAACAACTCGGGATAACTCTCCCGCATATTCTCCTGGGTTTCCCAAGTGGCCTCTTCGAGTCCATGTCTGGACCACTGAATCTTGACCAAAGGAATCGACTTATTTCTCAACTGTTTGATTCGCCGCTCTAAGACTCGTATAGGACCCTCCACATATGAATGGTCGTCGGCGATCTCGATTTCGTCGAACTGCAGTATGTGACTCGGGTCGGCAACATACTTTCGCAACTGAGAGACATGAAACACATTATGAATCCTGCTCAAAGCCGGAGGTAAAGCCAATCGATAAGCTAACTCGCCTACTCGATCCAAAATTTCAAACGGTCCAATGAATCTCGGACTCAACTTCCCCCGTTTTCCGAAACGGAAAATACCTCGACTCGGGGATACCTTGACCAAAATGTGGTCACCCGTCTCGAACTCTAGTGGTCGGCAGCGATTATACGCATATGATTTACGCCGACTGAAATGTCAACATACGACTCTTGATCAAAGCTACCTTCTCCCGGCTATAAGCATATCGGGTTCGGTGCCGATTGATTCTGACAAGTCATCCCAACACAAGGGAGATCGACAACGACGACCGTACAAGGCCTCGTAAGGTGCCATCTTAATGGAAGCATGCCAACTATTATTATACGTGAACTCGATCAATGGTAGTTGGGCTTCCCAATCGTCCTTCCAATCGAGGACGCATGCCCTCAACATGTCCTCTAATGTTTGTATAGTCCTCTCTGATTGTCCGTCGGACTGAGGATGAAAGGCGGTACTGAGATTGAGCTGAGTTCCCATAGCACGATGAACTGATTTCCAAAAATGAGATACAAATCGTCCGTCACGATCGGAAACGATACTCTTAGGAGTACCGTGCAGTCTTACTATCTCCTTGACGAATAACTGGGCCAGTCTCTCGGGACCCCACGTATCCTTGATCTCAAGAAAATGAGCTGATTTAGTTAAGCGGTCCACAATCACCCAGATCGTATTCATGCCACGACGACTCGTCGGCAAACTCGTGATGAAATCCATAGAAATGTCTTCCCACTTCCACTCTGGAATAGGGAGAGCTTTCAGCATACCCGCCGGTCGCTGATGTTCAATCTTGACTTGTTGGCAAGTTAAGCATCTCGAAACAAATTCCGCGACTTCTCGCTTCATATTACTCCACCAGTAATTTTGTTTCAAGTCCTTATACATCTTGCTAGACCCCGGATGAACAGAATAAGGGGTAGCATGAGCTTCTCTCAAAATCGAGTTTTTCAAATCATCATTTGCCGGTACGCACAATCGGTTCTTAAACCTCAAAAGTCCATCCTCGTGGACCACGAATCCAGGGGCTTTCCCCTGAGCCACATCTTCACGGATGCGCAACAATGAAGGGTCCGAACTCTGATTCTCCCTGATTGCATCCTCAAGAGATGATGAAATCTCTAACATACAAAGCTGTCCCTGAACTCGCTGAAGCCAGACCTCGATCTCGGGTCTAAGGAATTCCTGTTGGAGTTCCTTCTGAATTGTTAAACGAGTAAGCATCTGGTCCTGAACGGACTTACGACTCAAGGCGTCGGCGACAACGTTCGCCTTCCCCGGGTGGTAAAGGATCTCGATATCATAATCTTTGATTAGTTCTAACCACCGCCTCTGTCGCATATTTAACTCCTTCTGAGTAAATATATACTTTAAACTCTTATGATCGGTGAATATCTGGCAGGTAACGCCATAAAGATAATGATGCCAAATTTTCAAAGCGAACACCACGGCTGCTAACTCCAGATCGTGAGTCGGATAATTAACCTCGTAAGGTCTCAATTGCCGTGAAGCATAAGCAATAACCTTCCCATTCTGCATCAGTACACATCCGAGACCCTGTCCGGACGCATCACTATAAACCACAAATCCTTCCGTCCCCTGCGGCAAGGAAACTACAGGTGCTGACATTAACCGGCTCTTGAGTTCCTCAAAACTCCGTTGACACGCGTCGGACCACGTGTATTTCTTACTTCTGCAAAAGGTTCGTCAATGGTTGAGCAATTTTGGAAAATCCTTCCACAAACCTCCGATAATAACCGGCTAATCCGAGAAAGCTTCGGATTTCCTTAACATTCTTCGGAGGTAACCAATCCTGGATAGCCTCCGTCTTCTGAGGATCAACACGCACTCCATCTGATGAAATTACATGTCCGAGAAACGTCACTTCGGACATCCAGAACTCACATTTGGAAAACTTTCCATACAGTTGCTCTCGTCTCAACACGTCGAGAACCTGATGAAGATGAACCTCGTGTTCCTCTCGGTTACGAGAATAAATCAAAATGTCATCGATGAAGACAACAACAAACCGATCCAAAAAGTCGATGAAGACCCGATTCATTAGCTCCATGAATACCGCAGGTGCATTAGTTAGCCCGAACGGCATAACTACGAACTCATAATGACCATAGCGTGTTCGAAACGCCGTCCTCGCGATATCCGACTCTCAAATCCGCAACTGATGATATCCAGATCTTAAGTAGATCTTGGAAAATACTGAAGCTCCCTGAAGTTGATCCAAAAGGTCATCGATACGGGGTAAAGGATACTTATTCTTGATTGTCACCCTATTCAACTCCCGATAATCGATACACAAGCGAAAAGAACCATCCTTCTTTTTGACAAACAAAGATCGTGCTCCCCACGGGGGCACTTTCGGTCGGATATAACCTTTCTCGAACAATTCCTCAAGTTGATTCTTCAATTCTCGCATTTCGGTCGGGGCCATTCGCACGGTGCCTTCGATATCGGGGGCGTGCCGTGCTCCAACTCAATCGTGAATTCCACATCCCTCTGTGGAGGCAAACCAGGTAACTCGTCTGGAAATACATCGGCATATTCCCTTACTATCGGAATATCCGACAACATTACTGATGATTCATCGGTTTTGGTCATATAGCACCAATAACCGACACATCCCTGACTGAGTAATCGCACTGCTTTCATCAAATTAATGACCTTACGAGCAGTAGGATTACCTCCCTGAAACACACATTCAACCCCATCGTCTGAAATGATAGTAATCATACGCTTACGGACACTAATGATGGCATCATGACGATCCATCCAATCAATACCCAAGATGACGTCGTCTCTCGGCAAATCTACCACGATAAGGTCCGTTGGCCATACACGACCATGAAACTGAATCGGACAATCCTGAATCTCACGATTACCGATGATTCGTCTACCATCAGGTAGACCAATGACATAAGGCTCACAACTAGTAGCACTACCCAGACGTAGTCTACTCAAACATGATTCGGAAATGAATGAATGCGATGCACCAGTATCAAAAAGGGTACACACAGGTTGAGATAGAATATCGAGTGTATCTGAGATCATTCGGGCCTCGGGATCATCGGTCTTCTTCATCTAATAAATCCGGGGTTTGCTAGTCCCGGCACCGGACGCTCCCGTCTGCTGACTATAGGCTCCACCTTTAGTCGCTCCTGTCGTTTTAAACGACGCTGATTGAGTGGCCTGATTACGAGCAGGTGCTTCGGGGCTCGAGATGGCCGGAGTAGGTTTGGAGTCCCTACGGCAAAACGGGCCTTATGCCCGGCAATCCCACAATTATGACACGTGATAGTCGCCGAGGACACTTGGTACCGAGGTGACCAAGCTCCCCACGATTAAAGCAGTGATGGCAGGCGCCGCTCGAGACCGAGATTCCGCGGGTTTAGACGACACGGGAGGTTGCTCGAAAAGCAGATCCGCACGGGGTTTCTTGAAGGTTGTCGGCCGCCTTGGTCGATTACGGTTCTTCGATTTCTTGCTAGCAGACGAAGGTTGCTGCTTAGCAATTTCCTTAGCAGTAAGTTCATAAGTGAGAGCTTTCTCGATGAATTCGGCCAATGTGGTGCAATTATGATTAAGCAACTGTAATCTCATACGTGGTTTCAGCCTCTTGCTGAAATATTTAATCTTATCCGCCTCGGAATGAATTATGGATGAGGCGAACGGAAGAAGTTCCTGAAATTTCTCGGCAATGGCGAGAACATCCGCGTCTGATGAGGGGTCGGGAGTGAGTAACTCTGACAGCTTGGCCTCTCTGAGTGGGGCCGGATAATACCTCTCCATCATGAGAGTCTTGAACTGATCCCAAGTACACGATCCTTCGGTGGGCTTCAACGATAACCACCAAGAATGAGCGCTCTTACCCAGACAGTAAGCCGCAACTGAAACTTTGTGTCCTTCGGGACACTCTACCATCGCAAATAGCTTCTCGAAGTGTTCGAGCCAATAAACAATATCCTCCGTCTCAGATGAGCCTTCAAAAGTAGGTGGCCTTTGGCGAGAGATGTCGCCGATGATACTGCTCACATTCCTCTCTTGCCTCTGAGGTGGCGGCGGAGGAGCCTGTTGATTTTGATTAACTGAGTTATGCATCGTCTGCATCAGCTGTGTCATTTGGGTCTTTTGGGCCATCATGCCCTGCATAAAGGCGAGTGGATCGATACGAACACCTTCTGACTGAGCCGTGTCCCGGGTACGACTCCCCGAAAGTGAATGATCACGCCCTGGTGAATGAGTGGCAGCGTCACTGCTAGATGAGTTAACATTATTCCTCGCGTTCGCACGTGTGTTCGCACGAGTTCTCGGGATTCGGCCCGCACCACGGCCTCGTCCTCCGCGTCCTCTTCTTGCTCTCTCCATACTGAAGTAGGAAAGTCACATGATGATTATAATCCCCGCATGAATATCACGTTATGATTATGTCATGAGATGATGAAAATGAGTATACATGTTCTAACTTAGTGATTATATGAATGATTTACTGAAGTGACATGATTATCTGATAAAATTCTTGAAGTGATTATCTTGAATAACTTAATAAGATTGATAATATGACCATCGGATCGACAACTGAGTAATGAAAGGAATTAAGTGATTAATGAGTTAATATGATCGTCCTGATCATTAACTGAGTATTGAAATGAATTAAGTGATTAATAAGTTAATATGATCGTCCTGATCACAACGAATGATGATGTTTGAGGATTGTTAATTGATGAATGATGAATGAATGATTATTGCCAGAAATTATACCATGGCGTTAGAAATCTTACAGTTCTTTCGATCTGATTGGCTCGGCATTTGCACAGGTCACACGTGACACGAAAGTCCAATGATACTAGTCTGATGACGATGACTTCGAATGAGACATGACTCGGAAGGTAGTATTCAAAACCACGCTCTGATACCAACTCTGTAACACCCCAAACTAGGCGGGTATTACGGTCTGTGGACCCATTTGGGACCCACCAGGCGAATGAACAAGGATGAATTACACAGGGTAAATGTAGTACCGAGCCACATTACAACATCAATTACTCCGATTAGGAGTTTCATACAACACACCCAGGATAAAATAGAATACATGTGTATCTTATGTGATGATAAAATACACAACACTGAATGAAACGAGTATTCAAATGGAATGTCTGCAGCGGAATAAATAAAGGAAACATAAATGGCTGAGTAAGTGACTGAACAGACTGGGGCCCCCTGCTAGTATCACTGGAACTCCTCGACGTCAGCGTGTTCTCCCCGTGCCTTTGCCTTGCCAAGACCTGAAAAACAAAATCCCCAAACGGGGTCAGTTACACAGAACAACAATCCTCAAGGGTTGAAAATACACAATCATGATATATCTGAAGTTATGAAAAATTCTTAATTATGAATTACGCTGAAGAGGGGTATCATATTACGCCCGTAGTGTTCTGTGCGAGTGTACAAGACGAATGACCGGACACACCCGTCCTTGTACCTAATTAGTCTCACGGTGTAACGCTTTCCCGTGTGCACGGTCCAATGTATCGGTGAACCCAATACATAACCATCGTGTGCCCGACTAAAAATTCCACACAGCCACACCCGGCCACGCAATATGAACCCAGAAGGTCATATGAACGAGAATGACCATAATGAATATCAATGAATAATAATTAGACAAGGCCAAGATGACTCACCGATATGAAAGTAAATAGTGACGTGATTGATAATCCAATGAAATGATTTGGAACCGTCGTTCCTCGTGAATGAAATGATTATTCGACAAGTACAGGTCTCAAAATGATTAATATTATGATTATGAGTAATCAACAACAAAAAGGAATGAATATCCTTTTAACCGAGTAAGAATTAACTTACACAACACCGGTGACAATTATCCTTCCACAAATGACGTCCTAATTAAGATATCGGTCGCTCGAACAACCTTGAATTATACAATATCCAACAACCCGTTCAATATACAAATCAAACACGAATATAACGAACTCAAAACGTCGATACGATTAAACTAAATCCATTGAGGCATTAAATCAAACACGTTGCGGCCAAACTCCGATTGTTTACAATCAAACCTCAATATACCAATATCAAATCCCCCAAGAAGTGTTTCAAACCAACAAAACATCTTCAATATGATTAATAATCCAAGACGAATATCCGAAAATGTGATTACAACGACAATTAATCGAAAACCCCCAATTTCAACTCGATATTCAAAGTGTTCTTGAATAATCCCTCAATAATCCAATGAATCCTTATACAAACTCATAATCATATACATATCCCTTCATATAATATAATTATAACGTCCAAAACATTATATCTCAACATAGAATCGAAATCCAAGGTGTTGAAGAAATTACCTCTTGAAGATCCAACCAATTCGATCCGATGAAAACGTGTAAAATCGACTATCCAAGTTTCCCAAATGATTGAAGGTGATGAAAAATACACACTCAAATGATAATTGATGAAGAAATTTCTCCCTCAAGCTTATCTCTCTCGTATGAAGGTGGAAGAGATGGAAGAAATGAGCTGAAATGCTCAAAAAACGAATTTATAGGGGTTGAATCGCGTGACAGACTCGACCGTGTCCGCCTGACACGGTCGCGGCGCGCAGCTGGCCGGCAGGGACTCGACCGTGTCCTGCTTGACACGGTCGCGGCGCGAAGGGGCCTACCGATGGTGACCTGTCCGCGGCGCTCGGCATTGACTCGACCGTGTCCTGGAACACGGTCGGGCCTCTGGGCGATCGGTTACGGCTTATCCGGAAGGGTTCGACTCGGCCGTGCAGACGACACGGTCGGGTCCCGAGGCAGACCGGCATTTCGGACGAGTACGGCACGGGCCGTGTCGGACGACACGGCCGAGTTCGGTCGGCAGTGATCGGCCAATAACTGAAAAAATGAGCGGGCGAGCTAAAACGACCATAACTCTCTCGTCCGGACTCCGATTGACTCACCGTTTGAACCATTGGAAAGCTAATACGATGCTCTATAATATTTCAAGGATTTAGAATTTTTGGAGTTACCAAAAATTAATGGTGATCTAACAAAGTCGAACTCATATGAGGAAAGTTGGAACAATGAACAATAATGATACACAACTCGAAGTTTTTCCGAACGGTGAACACGGTGAATGAACATGATTGATGAATGATTATAATTGAGTGAAAATACACTGAGTGACAATTACAGACTGATAATTACGGAATGAAAATGAATGAATTACAACCGGGTATTACATTGTTATTGTTTACTTTGTATGATGATGAACATGCAAGTGATTATGATTCTTGGTGTATATGATATGATTAAGAAGACTATATGTTGAAATGTTAGTGGAAATAAGATTTGGACACCTGTTTGGAAAGTAATGTGTATAAGGTTCGACTTTGGAAAATCACCACCGATTCTTGAAAACTCCAAAAATTCTGAAACACAACAGTATAATAGAGCATCGAGTTAGATTTCTAATGGCTCAAACGGTGAGTTAATCGGAGTCCGGATGAGTGAGTTATGCTCAAAATGGCAAAAACTATCTTATGCGTATTGCAGGAGCAGTAGCGCACGCTATTGATGAAGTTAGCGTACGCTAACATGCACAGGCGTATAAAACGTAAAGCGTGGGAATTTCATTTCCCAACCCATCCTACACGATCCCCTTTCGTCCCAAATCACCCAAACTCGGTTTTTAACCCCTAAACCTCAGCTTTTGAGTTGGTTTATCAAGTGATAACATCTAGGAAAGCTTGGAACAAAGATTATAACATCATTATTGATTCTTTCGCCGGATTGAAGGTAATTGGATTGAACTCTAGTATTTTGGGATGTTTGAGATTCTTGATATATTTTGGTGGTTTAGTTCGTATCGATGGCTAGAATCATGTAATGTTGAAAGATATACATGTTTGTGATTATGTTCTTCGTGTTCTTGATTTGGTTGGTGTTTGTTGATTGAGGATTCGAATATACCTTTGAATTCCGCCTTCAAGGTGTTTGATTGAAGTTTTGAAAGAGAAATTGATTGGAATATTTCGGTTAAGTTTGTATACTCGCCTTATCGAATCGATATGTGGGCTTTGTGGAATCATGGGAATGAATTCGTAATTTTTTGAGTTAGATTGTTCGGACTTGTGTTTAATCGAGATATTTTGGAATCGTTGGGTTTGTGGATTAGTTATATCGATTGTTGATTGTTATCGAATGTATGTTAAATCGATTATTGTAATAGGTTGAGATTATTGATCGATGTTTAGAACCATGCTTTGCGGTCGTATTCAAGAATGTTCGTAGATTGCTTTGATTAGGGCCGAGGGACATGTAGACAACGGTAAGGAATTGGTAACGGCTTCATTGGTATCGAGGTAAGTTATTACTTGCTCAGTTTATAGTATTTAATGAATGGTTTTCGTTTCATTCGTTTATAGTTCGTATAACAATGTTTATAATCGTAATCACAGGATATTTGGGATTATAAATCATATTCGAGTTTTGGGAATCTGAATCATAATGTATATGATTTACTTTTGTTATTGGTATACTTGTATATCGAGGATATATTGTGATAAATACGGAGATATGAATTATCTGCAATTCGTGATACTTTGGACCGTCGAGTATTGAGGATAATGGTTCGTGATGGTTTAGACATTGAGATCGTTCTCGAAGGACTCGGGGCAAGTACTCTAATTATTTTTATCATTTGTGTCGATCATGTCATGATACATTCGTGTATCGTTGTTGTCATGCATTTGTGCATTGTTGTTGTCGTGTATTGTGTACTGTTGTTTTGTGCAGTTGTGCATTGTTGTCATATGTCCACCTCGTGTTGGTCCGACGGGATCATCGGGGGATCTATGCTAGCGTGCGCTGGATCAACGGACGGGTTTTCCACCTCGGGTTGGTCTGACGGGATCATCGGGGGATCTAGGCAGTGAACGCTGGATCATCGGATTGCCATGTATTGTTGTTGTGCATATGTATATTATGGGTTTGCCATAAGTATACATTATCGTTATTGTTGTGATCATATTGACGTTGTCATATGAGTATGCATTTGTAGGTCTTGTGTTAGGACCATGTCCGCATGTTATGTTGATCTGATCTCGGATTAGACTGACGTGATTATCATGGTATTTCGTAATATTGAGGTATGTTCTGTATTTCCTTGGTACTTGTCTTTGATGGACAATCGATTACCGTATTGGAATTGGCGATGTTATCCGATGGATTGAATTGGCCAGAGTTGGTATAATTTCCGTATCGCGAGTTATGATAATGTTTTGAGAACCTTGAGTATTGTTGAGATACCGTACATATATTTCGGTATTATTTTAATGTGTTGTTAAGGATACGAATCGTGGATTCTCGTAAAGTTATGACGGTAAGATTACATTGGTCGTATTCTTACTTAGTATTTCCATTGATATGTAATTATTGACGAGATGTGATGGTTATCATTGTTGGATATTATGGCTGACCCCGTCGCGGGCTTTCTTTTTAGGTTCTTGGATTATCAAGCTTGTAGCGGTCGTGGAGAGATGAACTTCCCGGAAGATACTGGCAAGGGCATGTATTTGTGTTTTGAGTTTCTAATCAGTTGTTGTATTCCGCTGCTAGAGTATTTTAATTGTTTGTCTTTATCCGCTGCGTGAGTATTTTTAAATGGCCTTTTTGGTATCCGGTAACTTAGGTTACTTTGGCAATCATTTTCTAAATCTATTTTGTCGGTACGTGTAAGCGATAGCTTAACGTATGTTTTTAAACTGTTGAGTTTTGGCATTTTGGGCCTTGTGGTTTCAAATGAGTTTTTACGACGGTTTGATAAATGAGTTTTATAAATCTTCGAATGTTTTTAATAGATAATACCGTCTTTAGCCTCTTGGGCGTTTGTAAATGTTTGCGAAAATTTCCTTCAGCCTTGTGGGTTCCATCTCGGGGCCCACGGCGCTGTAATATTCCCGGTCGGATCTGGGGGTGTTACAGAATATGGTATCGGAGCTTTAGGTTGAGAAAACCTAGGCATTTGGGTCGAGTTGGGTCGTGTTTTGGTCGCGTCATTTGAGTTATCGATTGACTAATACTAGAGACGTGAGTTTTTGTTGTTCACTCGGGCTTATGGGTTATGTGATTTATTAGTGTAGTACTGGGATTGTTGTAAATTTTTTCAAACGGTGTTAACGTGATTCTCTGGAAAGAGATGTGCTGTGTTCTCGAGTTGAACTGAGTTTGCAAAACGTGTGTTTTGAAAGTACCTGTGTCGAGTATTTTCTTGAGTCTAGACATGTGCCAGTATCACGGGGAATCGTCGGCTTCACGATCTGTAAGTATTGGATTTTTGAATTTCTTTGAGATTTATTGCCGTTCTAAGTTGATATGTTCTGAGGTTCAGAAAGATATTATGCATTACAGTATAAGATGACAGAGTTGGGACATGATTGATGATCTTGAGAAGTTATGATTTTGGAAATCAATATGTCGATTAAGTTTTGGAACGGAGCTGTGCATTTGGGTGAAATATTGTGGATTGTTCAGGAGAACATGTAGTCATGTTAGTTCATTTTGAGATATATGAACTGTTTTTGAGCATTTGAAAATGATACTTTTCAAAATGAATGTTTTACGCATGTTTTACCGTAAATGATTTTTGGGCCGAGACCCAATAGATTTTTGAAATTGTCTTATAACTCAGGACTTGGGGTCCGAAAAAAAAAAGAGTTTCCTACTTTTTAAACTTCTTGTAATGCAGAACGAGATACGGGCTGAGACCCTAATATTTCAAAAGACTTTTCTGTTTTCTTAAAAACTCCCGAGACTTGTAAAACACTTTATCAATCGTTTATCTATGTCGTTCCTGCCTTTCGGGGTTCTGGATTACTTGTTCAAAAGAAACTTCTCGGGAAGTCTTCCGCTGTGTTGATTTGTTTCAATGCATTGTCATAGCATAATTGAGGTGATCCAGGATGGAAAATGATTGACGTTGCGAGTCATATGTGGAAAAGGAGTTTTTAGTCGGAGTTTATATATTGAAAATTTCGGAACTTTATCGTGTGGTTTTCCGATGGAATAGCGAACCGAATTGGTATACAGTAATATGGATGTAGTCCAGCATTTGCATAGTTTTCATTTGAAACTTCGAAATCGTGTATAATCAAAGGAAACTGTTATCGAATACTTGGCACCAGCAAGCCGATTTAATTTTTTCGAAAATTGATTTCGTGGACTTACGAAAAATTTATGTTTTGAGTTTTGAAATTTTCAAAAGAATTTTCGAAAATTTGTTTTTTGACAAGGCTATATGATTTCGAATTGGTCTTGAAAATATAATCGATATACATATGCATTTAGTGCATAATGCATATCATGATGAAGTTATGAGTGTAACTCACAAACTGGATGAGACATCAGTATGGAACTATGGAAAGGGATCCGAACTCTAGTATGATAGTTTGGTTATCCAGAGATGATTGGTTGATTGACCGGATAAGAGCAATATGCTGCGTGTTGTAGATTCTTGCACAGGATGTAATTTTGGAACTTTGGATTTTGCGAAATCGGGGCATAAGTGCTATGTAATTCCTGAAGAGATAAATTTACCACTAGAAGGGGGGTTGAATAGTGGTAATGCGGAATAACGAAGTTTCTTGCGAATAAATAGAAAATAGTGCGGAATATAAAGACTCAAAGATTTATAGAGGTTCGGCAACTTGCCTACGTCCTCTCTCCGACTTTCTTTTTCTATTGGCTCAAGAACAACCACAATCTTGACTCGTCTTCTATCGGTCCGAGTTCACAACCGTTACAATCGCTTGTATTCTATCGGTCCAAGCTCAACCTCTCTCTCAATATAAATGTTTGTTTATCTAGTGTTCTATAAGAACTAGATAATCCTCACTATACAAATATGGGAGTATAATCCTAACAATGCCGGATCAAAGATCCTAATAAGACCGGATTAGTGACTCTTGATTCGTTTCTTTTACGCTCAAGTGTAAGTGATGCAACACTTACAATCAAATGAAAGAATACAAAGATTAATAGATATTACAATGAGAATCACTCTTGTATCTTTCTTTTCTCACAACTTGAAATGCAATAAAAGATATAAAACTGAGCTCAAGTATGCTTTGATTGCTTGTATGCTTGTATGCTTGAATGCTTGAAGTTGTGTGTTTGATACCCAAGTCCTTTGGGTATTTATAGGTGAGAGCTATCCTTCAAATACTGAAAATCGTATTATTAGCGTGCGCTAATAATGTCCTCTAGCGTGCGCTATCGATCTTTGACTTGGCTTCTCTGAACGGTCACAAAGACTATTGCAACGGTAAAATAGTATGGCTAGCGTGCGCTAGTCATGTATCGGTAGCGTGCGTTAACGACTGGTCAACAAGTCTTCAATCTTGACTTTGAAAATGTCCGTTTGTCTCTCCAACGACTCTTTATCCAACGGCTAGATTTGAGATTAGCGTGCGCTAGCAAGTATGCATAGCGTGCGCTAGCATTAATTAAATCCAACTTTTCCAGATTTTCCGGATCTTCATTGACTCTTGCCTTCCAACGGTAGAAAATCAAACGGTAATATGCTGACTCCTTTTAGCGTGCGCTAATGCCTATACTTTAGCGTGCGCTAATAATTTCTTTCAGTAACGTACGTTACCCTGTGTAGCGTACGTAAAGTCCTTGACATATTGAGTCCAGTAGCTACTGGACTACTGACCGTGATATCGGTAGCGTGCGCAAGAGCTGAGCAATAACGTGCGCTACATCCTTGTTTTAGCGTACGTAAGCTGATGTATGTAGCGTGCACAGAATTCATTTCCGATTTCCTTCCAAACCTTACTGTCTTCTGGAATGATGCGATAGCGTGCGTTAATATGGATTGCATAGCGTTCGCTAACTGTAGTTATTTAGCGTGCGCTAATATTTAATGACTTGCGTGCGCTATCCATCAGGTGACTTCACTTGGCTGCAGCTGACTGTCTGGGCTGTACATGTATCTCTCGATAGCGTGCGCTACTATAAGATGAGTAGCGTGCGCTAACTGTATTTAGCTCCTTCAATATAATATCGATCTCAGATTGATCTAATTAAATGTTTTGAATGTAATCATCATCAAAATACATTTTGAGTCAACAATCTCCCCCTTTTTGATGATGTCAAAACATTTAATTTATACCTGCAAAAACATTTTAAATGATTCGAATCAAGGTAAACTTGTTCAATATATTAGTATATTTTGGTTTTTGGAGTATTTGGTAGTAAACTTGTTCGATAAATTAGTATATTTTGGTTTTTGGAGTATTCTCCCCCTTTTTGACATAAACCAAAAGGAACTCCCCCTGAATTGTTGCGTTATAACAAATATCAACGAAAATGCCATTGTTGAAAATTACGTAAACAACAATACTTGTAAACAACAAATGCCAAATGAAGTGAAATGAGAATATCATTAAGATGGAATTCAAGCAATACATAGAGTTTTCATGACATGAGACATAAAGATTATTCGAACAATAAGATTCTAGAACCAAGCATCAAAATTCTCAAATCTAAGGAGCAGGGTCGGAAGATGACGAGGGGAAAGGAAACGAAGGGTGTGTGAAACGGATGAAATCGGAGATCAACCCGTGCACTTCCCGAACTTCCGAACGTAGAGCCCGAACATCCTCTCGAATTTCAGCCTGAGAGGTCTCGATGCTCCGCATCCGAGCACAAAGGTCGCTTTCCTCTTCCTCTGTGACAACATCTCTCATCGGGCGCTTTCCTTTCGTCTTCGGATGACGAACAAAAGACTTGGATTGCAGCTCCCTAAGCGTGTGGGGTCCTCGGTGCGTGACTTGCTCGGCCGGTGTAGGCATTCATGTCCCCTTTGGCACTTGGTCATCATCCCGGAGATATGGAAACAAAACCCAGCCTCGATTGAATGTCTCGACATAATGCATGGCCTTGAGGGTTATGTCACTTATCTCGTGTCCCCGAGACACCGGAACGTGTGCCTCATTAGACAAGTCGACACGAAAATGCCGAAAAATCACCGTAAGAATTGAACCAAAAGGAAGTCCAGATTTCCTAGTTCTCGACATGTAGTTTTTCGACCAAAAAGACTCCCCTTTAGCTTTCATCCAGCTTATCACAATCCCAGTGAAATCCACTCAATCATCCTTCAGCACCCGATACACGACATTCTTATCAACGCCGACTAACTTGTGTTGGGTGTTGACTTTTGGCATTAAACATTTTGTTAGAGCGGCCAACAACAAGCGAATGTGTATACGGAAGTCATTGTTCTCGAAAACGCATCCGTGACTTCGATGACCGTTTTCGAACACAAAAAATCACTAATCTCTCTCTCGGACACCGTAGACTCCTCGGCAATGGTTTTCCCACAACAATCATACCCGTCTTTTGATAACCCAAACAACTCGTGAAGAATTTCCGAAGAAATCTTCACCACAGTTCCGTTCACGAGGCTTTCGAGCACTAAACCTCCATTATCACCACTATCACCAAGGTGCATATTCGCATAAAACATACGGACACACTCAGGGTACACAATCTCTTTGCACTCAACAAAACGTGCAATACCTAATGCCTCAAAGAAATCGCGAATGCTTACCTTGACCCGTTCAAGGCTGCTAAAGTTGAAGAAGTAGCAATCGGTCAAACTCTCCTGTGGAAGGATATCGAAGAAAATCTTCGACGCAATGTAGGAGACGAATCGAGTGCTGTCAAAGTCGTTGTTGCGAGGGCGTTTGTAGTTCTTCTCCATGGGCTTTCTTCCTTTGCTAGACATTTTGAGGGAGAAACGAAGAGAATCGAACTTTTTGATGGAGAAAATCGCAGTATTTGGATCGGATGAGCGTCTAGGGTTTTTCGCTGGAAGGGTATTTTTGGCGATTGCGTACGTTAGAAAGAGTGGATGTGTTTTTGGGTCGTACGGAAATATATATAGTCAGCAAACTTTTAATTAGCGTACGCTAGGAACAAAGAGGTAGCGTACGTTAGGTATAAAATGAAAAGCTTACTGGACTGTCCAGTAGCTAAAATGGAATTCGAAAAGTTTTTAGTTAGCGTACGCAAGGTAGTGAGGTTAGCGTACGCTATCGAAAGCAAGTTTTAGCGCGCGTTAAGAAAGTGAAGCTAGCGCGCGCTAGCGAGTGAACCGAATCAAGGATTTTGATATTTTGAGTAGTAAGCTTATTTCAAAAGTTGTCTACATGTCCCATGCCAAGTTGTAAACGAATGGAATTAAATGATTCTTCGGGAAGAGGTTTTGTAAAAATGTCAGCAAGTTGGTCCTTCGTCCCGATAAAAATTAAACAGATGTCTTTTTTCTGAACATGATCACGTAAAAAATGATGTCTGATATCTATATGTTTAGTTCTACTGTGCAACACAGGATTTTTACTCAGATTAATTGCACTAATGTTATCACATAGGATATGGGTATTTTCAAAATGTATGCCGTAGTCGCGGAGTTGATTTTTAATCCATAATACTTGAGCGCAGGCGCTCCCTGCAGCGACATATTCGGCCTCAGCTGTAGACAATGCTACACTGGTTTGCTTTTTACTTCCCCAAGATATTAAACATGATCCAACAAAATGACATGTACCACTAGTACTCTTTTTGTCAATTTTACATCCGTCGAAATCGGCGTCACTATATGCAATTAAATTAAAATCCAAGCAAGAAGGATACCATAGACCTAGTCTAATAGTTCCTTTCAAGTAGCGAAAAATGCGTTTACAAGCAATTAAGTGTGATTCCTTGGGATTAGCTTGGAATCGAGCACATAAACATGTAGCAAATATTATATCTGGCCTAGATGCAGTCAAATATAATAAAGATCCGATCATACCTCGATATAATTTTTGATCTACGGATTTGCCATTTTCATCTTTCTCAAGCTTTAATGATGAAGACATTGGCGTAGATATCACCTTGCTACTATCCATGTTGAATTTCTTGAGGAGGTCGTTTGAGTACTTCGTTTGATGGATAAAAATTCCATCTTCGCATTGTTTGATTTGAAGCCCGAGGAAGAACGTTAATTCTCCCATCATACTCATTTCGAACTCTCCTTTCATAAGATTAGAAAAATCTTGGCACAAGGATTCATTAGTAGCTCCAAATACAATGTCATCAACGTAGATTTGGCAAACAAGTATATCATCATTTAATATTTTAACAAACAAGGTATTATCGACTTTGCCTCTTTTATAATCATTTGCAATTAAAAATTTACTTAAACGATCATACCATGCTCGGGGTGCTTGCTTCAACCCGCAGAGTGCCTTGTTGAGCTTGTAGACATGATCCGGAAATTGATGGTCTTCAAAACCGGGAGGTTGCTTGACGTAGACTTCTTCTTGAATGTACCCATTCAAGAATGCACTTTTCACATCCATTTGAAATAGTTTGATCTTCTTATGGGCGGCAAATGCACAAAGCAAGCGAATGGCTTCGAGTCGAGCCACTGGAGCAAAACTTTCTTCGTAATCAAGACCTTCTTCTTGATTATATCCTTGAGCGACCAAACGAGATTTATTTCGAATTGGATAGCCGTCTTCGTCACTCTTGATTTTATGCACCCATTTAGTTCCGATAATTGTTTTATCTTTAGGAGCGGGAACTAAATTCCATACATTATTGTGCTTGAATTGCACAAGCTCCTCTTGCATTGCCATCATCCAACTTTCGTCATCGAGAGCTTCGGATATATTCTTGGGAACTATTTCGGATACAAAAGCACAATGAGCCATAAATTCGGTGGTTCTCCTTCGGGTTTGAACACCGTCTTCAATGTTTCCAATCACGAGATCCTTTGGATGGTCTTTGATGTGCCTCCAATCTTTCGGTAAATCAACGATTGTGTTCGTTTCGATTTCCGAAATTTTCTTCACTTCGGGCGAGGGATCCGGAAAAGTACCTGCATCATCAAAGTATTCTACCTTTCTCGGGGGTGAGATCATATCATTGAATTTAACATGTATGGACTCTTCAACTTTATTCGTTCTAATATTATAAACACGATATGCTTTACTATTAGTACAATAACCAAGAAATATTCCGGAGTCGGATTTAGCATCAAACTTGCCTAAGTTATCCTTGCCATTGTTCAAAATAAATACGTTGCAACCAAAAGGATGAAAATAAGCAATATTGGGCTTTTTGCCCTTCCATAATTCATATGGGGTTTTTAGATGAGTTCTATGAACATGAACCCGGTTAATCACATAGCATGCCGTAAAAAATGCTTCGACCCAAAAGTATCGTGGAAGAGAGTATTCATTAAGCATTGTCCTCGACATTTCTTCCAAAGATCGGTTTTTCCTTTCAACAACTCCATTTTGTTGAGGCGTTCTAGGAGCCGAAAAGTTATGATTAATACCATATTTATCACATAAAAGTTCAAACGGAGTGCAATCAAATTCACCTCCGTGATCGGTGCGAATAGAAATTATGGAGAGATTTTTCTCATTTGATACCAAACGACACCATTTAGAGAACTCGGAAAATGCATCATCCTTATTTGCTAAAAATCTAACCCAAGTAAATCGAGAGAAATCATCAACAATAACCAAAGTGTAGCTAACATGTCTAGATGGTCCAATCAAATCCATATGCACAAGTTCAAGAACTCGACCAGTGGAAACCTCGAATTTTGGTTTGAAAGATTCTCGAGTGTGTTTCCCTTTTATGCATGATTCACACAAATGCTTTCTATCAAACTTGAGTTTGGGCAATCTACGAACAAGGTCGTGTCTAGATAAAATAGAAATGATAGGTAGAGAAGTATGCCCCAATTTTCGATGCCATAAATATGCATTATCATCTAAAGTAATAAGACATTTTTCATTGAATGAGCTCTTATCATTAAGATCAACAATGTAGATGTTTCCACATCTCAAACCAATGAATGCAATTTTATTATTTCTAAATGCCGTGCAATGCGTTTGCTCAAATAGAATTTTAAAACCTTCATCACAAAGTTGCGAAACGCTAAGAAGATTATGATGCAAACCTTCAACAAATAATACTTTGTTGATAGAAGGAGAAGGTTCCTTACCGACTTTGCCGATGCCTTTGATTTTTCCCTTTTGATTATCTCCAAAGGTCACATGTCCTTGTTCTTGGTATTCGAGGTCTTCAAATAAGTCCTCGGAGCCACACATGTGCCTTGAGCATCCGCTATCAATGTACCACTTGTTTTTCCTTGGTGCCGGTACCTACAAAAGTAGAATTTCTCGGTTGTTTCGGTACCCAAGCCCGTTTGGGTCCTCCAAAGTTAACTATGCTTATAGCATTCGGAACAATTGTCCCTTTAGGAACCCATATTTGATTAACTTTGATGGTTCTCAACTTTGAATGAACATTGACATCATGAACTCGTTTGGAAGAATCTTTTGAGTTCTCGGTTTCGGTTTTCTTTATTTTGTCAAGGTTGATAAGGGATTGTTCCCGTTTAAAAGGATCGAAACCAATACCGTGTTTGAGCAAGGGCGATTTTTGAATAGATAGGAGCCTTTCGAATTTCTCGTTTCCGAGAGTAAATTTGTTCAAAATATATTTTAGCTCCTTTTGAGTTTTTGTTAACTCGATTTTCAAAACATTTTCTTTTTCAAGGCATAATGTATGATCGATCTCAATAGTTTTGCCCTTGTTTTGAAGAGTGGAATTTTCGAGTTCTAGAGATTTTATTTTTCTCTTTAAGGATATGTTTAATTTAACCATCTCGTCATACTCCGTATTCAAGGATTCAAACGCACTCAATAACTCATCATCATGATGAACTTCTTGTGAATCACAAAAATCAAAGGAGTCATATTCGTCATCATTGAGTTTAGAACTTACCTCGATATTACTTTCGGAGTCGAGAGCCATGAATGCAAGATTTACGTCTAGAGATCTTTCAATCTCCTCCTCGTCATCACTCCAAGAAGCGATTAGGACCTCCTTCTTTTTGAATCTTTCCATTTGAGGTTTTGAAGAGGATCCTCGGCATTCTTTGGCATAGTGACCGGCTTGACCACATTTCCGACAATTATTGTCGAACTTCTTGATGGGAGTATAGCCACTCTTCTTTTGCTCCGGTTTGCCATCCCGACCAAGAAAACTTCGCCTCTTTTGAATTAGGTTTTTATACCTTCTAAAGTTTTTGGCATAGAGAGCGAATTTCTCGTTGTCTTCATCTTCGGGAACATCTTCCTCAACGTCGCTATCAACATTGAATGCGACTACTCTTTCCCGAGGCTTTGGTTTTGTGCCTCTAGACTTGAGAACGATCTCATAATTGATGAGTGACCCGATGAGGGCACTAAATTCGAGCTTGTTGAGATCTTTGGACTCCATGATCGCGGTGACCGTGGCATCCCATTCTCGTGGCAACGATCGAAGAATTTTCTTAGCTTTGTCGCTGCTTGATATGGGCTTTCCGAAAGATGCAAGACCATTTGTTATAGCCGAAAATCGATCCAACATATTTGTGATCGTTTCCTCGTCTTTCATGGAAAATAATTCGTAGTCATGGAGTAACATGTTGATTTTGGTCTCCTTGACTTGGGTGGTTCCCTCATGAGTGACTTCGAGAATTTCCCAAATTTCTTTTGCACTTTCATAGGACGATATCCTATTGAGTTCTTCGGGATTAAGAGCGCAATAAAGAAGTTGAGTAGCTCGTGAGTTGACGTGCGTGTTTCTCCAATCCTCGTCGTTGAATTCTTCGATCTTTTTCAACGATCCATCCTCTTTCTTAGCAAGTTTAGGACCAAGAGCAATAACTTTCCAGATTTCAATATCGTAGGCTTGAACGAAAATCACCATCTTCTTTTTCCATGTCATGAAATTGGAACCGTCGAAGAAAAGAGGACGGTTGAGAGCATTTCGTTCAATTTGGCCAAGAAGTGCCATTTGCGGATCTTTTTCTCTTAGGTGGTTAAACCTTTAAAAAGAGACCCGCTCCGATACCAACTGAAGAGATAAATTTACTACTAGAAGGGGGGTTGAATAGTGGTAATGCGGAATAACGAAATTTCTTGCGAATAAATAGAAAATAGTGCGGAATATAAAGACTCAAAGATTTATAGAGGTTCGGCAACTTGCCTACGTCCTCTCTCTGACTTTCTTTTTCTATTGGCTCAAGAACAACCACAATCTTGACTCGTCTTCTATCGGTCCGAGTTCACAACCATTACAATCGCTTGTCTTCTATCGGTCCAAGCTCAACCTCTCTCTCAATATAAATGTTTGTTTATCTAGTGTTCTATAGGAACTAGATAATCCTCACTATACGAATATGGGAGTATAATCCTAACAATGCCGGATCAAAGATCCTAATAACACCGGATTAGTGACTCTTGATTCGTTTCTTTTACGCTCAAGTGTAAGTGATGCAACACTTACAATCAAATGAAAGAATACAAAGAATAATAGATATTACAATGAGAATCACTCTTGTATCTTTCTTTTCTCACAACTTGAAATGCAATAAAAGATATAAAACTGAGCTCAAGTATGCTTTGATTGCTTCTATGCTTGTATGCTTGAATGCTTGAAGTTGTGTGTTTGATACCCAAGTCCTTTGGGTATTTATAGGTGAGAGTCATCCTTCAAATACTGAAAAACGTATTATTAGCGTGCGCTAATAATGTCCTCTAGCGTGCGCTATCGATCTTTGACTTGGCTTCTTTGAACGGTCACAAAGACTGTTGCAACGGTAAAATAGTATGGCTAGCGTGCGCTAGTCATGTATCGGTAGCGTGCGTTAACGACTAGTCAACAAGTCTTCGATCTTGACTTTGAAAATGTCCGTTTGTCTCTCCAACGACTCTTTATCCAACGGCTAGATTTGAGATTAGCGTGCGCTAGCAAGTATGCATAGCGTGCGCTAGCATTAATTAAATCCAACTTTTCCAGATTTTCCGGATCTTCATTGACTCTTGACTTCCAACGGTAGAAAATCAAACGGTAATATGCTAACTCCTTTTAGCGTGCGCTAATGCCTATACCTTAGCGTGCGCTAATAATTTCTTTCAGTAACGTACGTTACCCTGTGTAGCGTACGTAAAGTCCTTGACATATTGAGTCCAGTAGCTACTGGACTACTGACCGTGATATCGGTAGCGTGCGCAAGAGCTGAGCAATAACGTGCGCTACATCCTTGTTTTAGCGTACGTAAGCTGATGTATGTAGCGTGCGCAGAATTCATTTCCGATTTCCTTCCAAACCTTACTGTCTTCTGGAATGATGCGATAGCGTGCGTTAATATGGATTGCATAGCGTTCGCTAATTGTAGTTATTTAGCGTGCGCTAATATTTAATGACTTGCGTGCGCTATCCATCAGGTGACTTCACTTGGCTGCAGCTGACTGTCTGGGCTGTACATGTATCTCTCGATAGCGTGCGCTACTATAAGATGAGTAGCGTGCGCTAACTGTATTTAGCTCCTTCAATATAATATCAATCTGAGATTGATCTAATTAAATGTTTTGAATGTAATAATCATCAAAATACATTTTGAGTCAACAATTCCATTGGTATGGTAGTAGCGCGATTTGTACTATAGCGATTTCTGAATGATTTCTTTGTAAGTGTAGATTTGGGGATGGTGACCCCATACTGATTGTTTTGGATATCGAGTGGTCGTTCCCACTCCACTTATGATTGGTATGTTCATAGATTTGCGATTGGTTGTTCGTATGCCGAGGGGAATGTTCACCAGTCGGTTGTGTTTCGTTGAGATTCACTGTATGTGATTTGTTTAATGTTTTGAGAATTTTGTTCTTTCGTATATCGGTTTCTACGGTTCTGTGTTGACCGTGTTGGGGCTCCTCGTGTGAAGGTATTCTCGATTATCGTTGATCGGTCGTTGGTTATATTGGAGTTTATCATGTTGATGATATTCTCGATTATGTTTTGACCTTTGGATTGGTCGTATCGGAGTTTATCATGTCGATGATATTCTCGGCTAATTTATTGGTTGAACATTGTTGGTGATCATATGAGCGTTCAGATTTTGTGTCAATGTTTTGGAATTTATGTCGTTGTTTTGGGCAGTTGTTTCACAGTTGTATTGTGTTTTATTCGTCTTATCGTAATTGGGACTTGATTATGTAATCAGGCAGACAGGATTTGATTCGGGAAGATTGTTTCATCCGAAGATGATATATTTGGTTGGGACTTATGGAATTGTTATTGTAAGCGTGTTGAGGCTTTACAGTGAAGTCACTTGCTAGTATCTCAGGAGATCGTCGACTTGGCGCATATGTAAGTATGCTATTATTCGTTAATAATGATGATTGATCGTTGTCGTGATGGTTTTGGGATATTTTGGTTGAACGGTGTGTTTGTTTGTTTTTATGACGGATTGCAAGTTTCGAGGACGAAACTTATTTTACGTGGTGTAGTATGTAATATCCGGAAATTCTATTACTGTTGTTTAATGTTATTTTATCCGAGTTATGTTGTACAGCGTGGAATCTATACAATATGGGTAAAATAATTAAAGGACCGAGACATCTGTATTGGTATAATTGTCGTACTTGGTCGAAAATTGGATGTAAGAAGTATATGTATTCAGTATGTCGTATGTTCGTATTCTGTATGTTGAGACATTGGACAAGAATAGCTGAAAATGGCTAAGTGTAACATTATTAGCGCACGCTAATAATCATGAGTAGCGCATGCTATCGTGCAGGTTTAGCGCACGCTACGGATATAAGATAACGCACGCTAATGCAGTCAGATCGGAAGGAATCTGCATGTGGACCAGGCCACTTTCGACGCACGTTCTGATAAGTCAACGGATGTTGTAATGTAGTGATAGCGCACGCTAATGCATGTTGATTAGCGCACGCTAACTGTATATCGGACAAAAAGGAATCTTATCCTCATCAGCACTTTTGGCGTGTGGACCTGTCTTCGGAAGCATACAGAAAAACGAGTCAACTATGAGTAGCGCACGCTAAGGTAGGACACTTGCGTACGCTAAATAGAGGCATTTACGTACGCTATTGTATGGGCATTGCGTACGTAAATCACTTCATGCAGTAAGACAGTTGCCTCTGGACTTCGATAGCGCACGCTAACAAAGACAGTTAGCGCACGCTAAGTGTGTAACGTACGTTAACTGAAGATGTTAGCGCACATTAGTAATGTACAGTATATATATACGTGCAGTTGGCCATTATTCGTCATTTTCATCCATTTCTTCATGTGAACCGATAGAGAGAGGTCTTAGAGAGAAGTTGAGGTTCCAAACACTTGAGTTGATCATTCCTAACAACATTTGAAGCTTGGAAGTGATTGAAAATGGATTCAACCTTGGGATTCAATCCATTCCTTCAAAGAGGTAATTACTCTCCACTTTGGGATTTCATTTTGGATTGCATATGATGTTCTTGAGTTGATGATCGTCATGTTTATGAGTTGATGAGTATGGTTATGAGATGGATTACTGAGTTATGTTGATAATATTGTTGATATGCGGATATTGATATGATTCGTGTGGTTTTGAACGGTGTTGTTTTTCTTCAAGAGATATGTTGGTTAATATCTCCCTTCATTTCGGGTTTTTAATGTTGTTGTTATTGTTTACTTCGTATGATGATGAACATGCAAGTGATTATGATTCTTGGTGTATATGATATGATTAAGAAGACTATATGTTGAAATGTTAGTGGAAATAATATTTGGACACTTGTTTGGAAAGTAATGTGTATAAGGTTCGACTTTGGAAAATCACCACCGATTCTTGAAAACGCAAAAAATTCTGAAACATAGCAGTATTATAGAGCATCGAGTTAGCTTTCTAATGGTTCAAACGGTGAGTTAATCGGAGTCCGGATGAGTGAGTTATGCTCAAAATGGCAAAAACTATCTTTGTATGATGCAGGAGCAGTAGCGCACGCTATTGATGAAGTTAGCGTATGCTAACATGCCTGGGCGTATAAAAATGTAAAGCAGTCGGGAGTTTCATTTCCCAATCCATCCTACACGATCCCCTTTCGTCCCAAATCACCCAAACTCGGTTTTTAACCTCTAAACCTCATCTTTTGAGTTGGTTTATCAAGTGATAACATATAGGAAAGCTTGGAACAAAGATTATAACATCATTATTGATTCTTTCGCCGGATTGAAGGTAATTGGATTGAACTCTAGTATTTTGGGATGTTTGAGATTCTTGATATATTTTGGTGGTTTAGTTCGTATCGATGGCTAGAATCATGTAATGTTGAAGGATATACATGTTTGTGATTATGTTCTTCGTGTTCTTGATGTGGTTGGTGTTTGTTGATTGATGATTCGAATATACCTTTGAATTCCGCCTTCAAGGTGTTTGATTGAAGTTTTGAAAGAGAAATTGATTGGAATATTTCGGTTAAGTTTGTATACTCGCCTTATCGAATCGATATGTGGGCTTTGTGGAATCATGGGAATGAATTCGTAATTGTTTGAGTTAGATTGTTCGGACTTGTGTTTAATCGAGATATTTTGGAATCGTTGGGTTTGTGGATTAGTTATATCGATTGTTGATTGTTATCGAATGTATGTTAAATCGATTATTGTAATAGGTTGAGATTATTGATCGATGTTTAGAACCATGCTTTGCGGTCGTATTCAAGAATGTTCGTAGATTGCTTTGATCAGGGCCGAGGGACATGTAGACGACGGTAAGGAATTAGTAACGGCTTCATTGGTATCGAGGTAAGTTATTACTTGCTCAGTTTATAGTATTTAATGAATGGTTTTCGTTTCATTCGTTTATAATTCGTATAACAATGTTTATAATCGTAATCACAGGAGATTTGGGATTATAAATCATATTCGAGTTTTGGGAATCTGAATCATAATGTATATGATTTACTTTTGTTATTGGTATACTTGTATATCGAGGATATATTGTGATAAAGACGGAGATATGAATTATCTGCAATTCGTGATACTTTGGACCGTCGAGTATTGAGGATAATGGTTCGTGATGATTTAGACATTGAGATCGTTCTCGCAGGACTCGGGGCAAGTACTCTAATCATTTTTATCATTTGTGTCGATCATGTCATGATACATTCGTGTATCGTTGTTGTCATGCATTTGTGCATTATTGTTGTCGTGTATTGTGTACTGTTGTTTTGTGCAGTTGTGCATTGTTGTCATATGTCCACCTCATGTTGGTCCGACGGGATCATCGGGGGTTCTATGCTAGCGTGCGCTGGATCAACGGACGGGTTTTCCACCTCGGGTTGGTCTAACGGGATCATCGGGGGATCTAGGCAGTGAACGCTGGATCATCGGATTGCCATGTATTGTTGTTGTGCATATGTATATTATGGGTTTGCCATAAGTATACATTGTCGTTATTGTTGTGATCATATTGACGTTGTCATATGAGTATGCATTTGTAGGTCTTGTGTTAGGACCATGTCCGTATGTTATGTTGATCTGATCTCGGATTAGACTGACGTGATTATCATGGTATTTCGTAATCTTGAGGTATGTTCCGTATTTCCTTGGTACTTGTCTTTGATGGACAATCGATTATCGTATTGGAATTGGCGATGTTATCCGATGGATTGAATTGGCCAGAGTTGGTATAATTTCCGTATCGCGAGTTATGATAATGTTTTGAGAACCTTGAGTATTGTTGAGATACCGTACATATATTTCAGTATTATTTTAATGTGTTGTTAAGGATACGAATCGTGGATTCTCGTAAAGTTACGACGGTAAGATTACATTGGTCGTATTCTTACTTAGTATTTCCATTGTTATGTAATTATTGACGAGATGTGATGGTTATCATTGTTGGATATTATGGCTGACCCCGTCGCGGGCTTTCTTTTTAGGTTCTTGGATTATCAAGCTTGTAGCGGTCGTGGAGAGATGAACTTCCCGGAAGATACTGGCAAGGGCATGTATTTGTGTTTTAGTTTCTGATCAGTTGTTGTATTCCGCTGCTAGAGTATTTTAATTGTTTGTCTTTATCCGCTGCGTGAGTATTTTTAAATGGCCTTTTTGGTATCCGGTAACTTAGGTTACTTTGGCAATCATTTTCTAAATCTATTTTGTCGGTACATGTAAGCGAGAGCTTAACGTATGTTTTTAAACTGTTGAGTTTTGGCATTTTGGGCCTTATGGTTTCAAATGAGTTTTTACGACGGTTTGATAAACGAGTTTTATAAATCTTCGAATGTTTTTAATAGATAATACCGTTGTTAGCCTCTTGGGCGTTTGTAAATGTTTGCGAAAATTTCCTTCAGCCTTGTGGGTTTCATCTCGGGGCCCACGACGCTGTAATATTCCCGGTCGGATCTGGGGGTGTTACATGAGTGGCTCAGCCTATCAGTTTTTTGTTATGTTATTTCCCTCGCTTTGTTGTTTCGATATTTTGGAAATAAACTTCTTTCATTAGAAGTGAATCGGATTGTTGAATTTCTGTATGCCCAGTCTTGTCGACTCGTTTGTGCTCATTGATATTTTCTGGACTCGTTTTATTCCTCACTTTTCATTGTTGGACGAGTTGTGGTACTGTTTCGGAGAAATTCGTTCTCTTTGTGACTTTTTCCGAATTCGACTCCATTCGCAAGGATCATATGTTAATACATATCTTGTCGTTTTTACCAGACCACCTATTGTCTTGACTCGAGGTGTAGACTTCAGAATGGTTATTTGATTTTGTCGTCCGTTGTGATTTGAATATGATTGTTCGACCTATGTGTCTCGATCGTTGTGGTTCGATCGCTTGTTGTCCAGTCTTATTGGTCTTGTATCGTGATTTTTGAACGTTTAGGTTTCTTCGTAATTTCCTTGAGTTCGAGAGATTCACTTCGTTTTCGATCTTCCAATCCTTGTGTGTAGAATTTCGTATTTTGTACAGCGCTTGGATCGCATTTTGATTAACGTACTGTTCGGGCTTGTCAACCATATTGATTTTGTTCGTTGCGTTTCGTTATCATTCTGGCATAGCGATATGCATAGTAGTAGCCACGTGCTACATGCGATTCATTGCAGGTTGTTGGCAACGTATAGCTAATGTTATCTGGAATTGTTTTGCGTTAATCGTTCTATGTTTCAAGTTTCGGGGACGAAACTTCTTTTAAGGAGGGTAGAATGTAATACCCGAGAATTTTGTTCCAGATTCGTTGAGTTTTCGGGGTTTTATCGGATTGTTATTGCCCTCATCGTTGGAATTTTGTGCCATGTTTGGGTGTGCCTTGTTGGGACATGTGTTTGGAGGTGTTTCGGATCACTATGTGAGTTTTTGGGTTTTTTGGTGTAGCGCACGCTAATGCTTGTGGCATAGCGCACGCTACTGCGTGGTGTTTAGCGCACGCTACCGGATGAGTAGCGCACGCTAATGGCGATCCGAGGCGATCCGAGAGCTGCGGGTGGGGCCCGGGCTTCGTTAGCGCACGCTAAGGATGATAGCTAGTGCACGCTATCTACTGCATAGCACACGCTATTTCTTCTTCCTAGCGCATGCTACCCGGTAGGTGCAGATCTGTCCAGGGGCCACTGGACTGGTTTCGTGACCCGTTAGCGCACGCTATGCTCATAGGTCTAGCGCACGCTAACAGTATTATTTGCGGTAAGTTCTGCGCGTTGACCTCGTTAGCGCGCGCTAATGCTGTCTGGTTAGTGCATGCTAATTACTGTCCAGTATAAATACTGGAGAGCAGGCTTCACTTCGTCATTTCTCACTTTTCTTCATCCCTACCGACGGGAGCGAGCTCCAGAGGCGATTTTGAGCGACCTTCTTCCTCAAGATTCATCTCGGAGTGGATTTTTAGGTGTTTAACAACATCTAATCATCTACTTTGCTCAAATCAAGGTAATCTCTTCTTAGAACCCTAGTTTCTTGAATTTGGGGGTTTTCCTTGGATTTGTGATTATTAACCGATCTCATCCGATCGGTTGTGTATTCTTGTTTTCTTGACCATAATCTTCATATGTTGTTAACCGTTCATCGATTTTTATCGCCCGGATCAATGATTCTTGAATTCTTTGAGAACACTTAGATCCTTGTTGTTTTTAGGATCATTTCGGACTCCGACTAGTGTTATTGATTCGTGGTGATGTTATTTTCGTAGCATTCGTGGGATTGCTGAATCCTTGGTCGTTTTTGGAAGCTCGAGAACTATCCAACCATGTCCGTTCGTTGTTTGGTTGCTCGTGGTATCGAGGCAAGTAGCTTGCCCATACGTTTCATGTTTCATAGGCATAATTGTTCATAAATGATTTTTATACGAAATCCAAATGTTTAATGAACGTTAAAAAGTATCGGTATGTTCTCGATAAATATTGTCTTTCAACGATAATTCGTATACTTCGTGAATAGATGTGTTCTCGGATTATGTGTGTTAGTTTCGTATGTTGAAAGATGTTGTGATCACATTTAGTGAATGTATCAAACCGTAATCATTTACCAAGGATTACGTGTTGTTATGTGTGTTTGTTCGGCGAATACGTGACGGGTGATATTGGTTGTTACTCCTTTGAAAGGAGGTTGTGATGCTTAATGTTGTTTGGCTTGATAAGTGATTATGGTTGTGTGCTTGTTGTATGTGATGTGCCTCCGGGTAGGATTGTTGAATCTCCGGGATCCATACTTGCTAGTATGGGTTGGGCGTGGCCGTAGGGTTATCCACCGAGTATGTCTTGCGGGTACTTCGAGGTTCGTGGCTTGTTAGCCCGATGCTGGGATAACTGATGGGGTTATCATCGGGTATGTCTTGCGGGGACCCCGAGGTTCGTAGCTTGTTGGTGCGATGCCGGGATAATTTATGATTGTGGTTTGGTTAAGTGCATATCTATGCTTGTTGTCACGTGACTGTTGTTACGGTGACATGTGATTTGATATAGTTTCCCTGTGGGTTATTCACTCGGTTTGTTCTACGGGAGCATCTGAGGTCCGTGGCTTGCTAGCACGGGACGCGGATAATATGTGGAAACAGGTTGTTATGGTATGATCGGGTCGTGGACCCCGTGTGTTGTTATCGTAATTTTTTTTTTTGAGAAAATGACTTTTGGACTGTGTCCCTAAATGTTTTTGAAAGGCGTGAGAATTTTTAAAATCCCAAATGTACTCAAAACTCCCGAGATCGTAAAATGTTTTTACAAGATGTATATCAGGTTTACCCCTATCTTTCGATTTAACCGTTTTGATCAAGTGATTTACCTCGGGAAGTATGTTTATGATTTCTAATTCTTTAGAGTATGATATGTATGGATTGTCTTCATATTTTATACTTGTACTAGCAAAATAGTGGAGTTTTGCTAACCCCCGAGTATTCGGGGGGTGGATGTCTGTATTGCATTCAGGTTTTGGAGCAGAGCATAGGGTCGGAATGAAGGATGATGAAAGATGAACGATACTAATCACACGAGGACCCGTTGATGTCGTATTGGTTTAGTTGTATTTTATTTCCGCTGCAGTATTTCTCTCCCGTTGCACAGGAGTGTGTTGTATTCGACCCCTGCATGGGCATGTAATGTGTTTGAGTTGTATGTGTTTATTGAAAGACCAAATCAGTATACTGAGTCATTTTAGCCTTAAAGGCATTGCTGGGATGTTCAATGTTGTTACCAGCCTGGTAGATCCTTGAGGAAAGGTTCTACGACGTGTAATATCCCTGAGCGGATTGGGAGTGTTACAGTGGAAGGGGAAATGGCCGACATGGAGGGCCACCGTACTGTGGGGATGGAGCCTAAGCCACTGCTTCATGCTCACCATGAAGTCTTTATTCTTTAGTATGGATGCACCAAAGAACTTCCATCTAGAGCCCACATATACCACCACCAACCAATAAACCACCACAAGTAACATACGTTGTACATGGAGATATCTTCCTCGCTCAAATATATGTAGCTAGAAATATTTATATCTCATGTTCGACATGGATCTGTTCACTTCTATGACGCCTTCCCATCTTAGGCAAAGACGAAGAGGTTTTATCGTCACCATCACCAATTGTATTTGCCTAGTTTTTGACATCACAATCATTCATCCTTGCCCGTAATCCCTGACATACACTTACGTTTACCTCACCGACTCTCGTGTTTTGGGGAGGGGGGGCTAGGCCAGGCATTCGCATACCTACTGACATGCAACACAACATCATAATCACATGCACACTTGCAAGGAAAAGGATAAAATGCATAAATTCGGCTACCAAAAACGTGTTGGAAAAAACCAGTTTCATTTAATTTTTTAATGGCTAAAATATTCAATTTATGTGTCCAGTATTAATTTACGTTCGGAGTAGATAATCGTAGTATATTTAATTTCTCAAAATTGATTTTTAGTAAGTGAGAAATTAATGAATGAAGTTAGCCATTTGAAAGGGCATTTTGAAATGAACGGGAATATGAAGAATTCCATCTCACATTGGATATGTGATGAAGGTTAATGCACTTAATAAAGATAGTGTACAATATGACCAAAACTATGCACCTAGACTTAGAGTTGACTAGACCACAAGCACGCACATGTGCGCCCGCGCGCCCGCCCATCCGGCCAGCTGGCTCGGGTAGGGGCTCGGGCTCGGGCTCGTGGACCATGGACCATGGACCTTAAATCTTGAATCTTGGTTCTTGATTCTTGGCAATTGGTCTTTGGGTGGTCGGGTCTTGGGCTTGGGCACAAATATTAGTTTTTAGTGCCTAGCAGACCTTAATTTTAAATGTTTGAACTCCCCCTTGTGACTGTTGAAATGAAACGGTCAGTTACGGTGCATTGAATGTGTGTATTATACCCGTCTTAGTACAGCAATTTTATGGTCATAAAACCTGTCTTAATGAACAATTTTATGGTCATAAAACATGTCCTAATGCTGCAGTTTCATTTGTCTTAATGCCTGAGTTAATACCATGCATGATGGAGAGGCCTATATATACAAACGCATAATAGGATGCATACCACCATCATATCATGTCCCATACTTGAAATTCTCAGAAGCATACATACACTCATACAGTTTGCTGAGCTCTCGTACAGTTCAAGTTTGCCGGAGCTTTTTTCTGGTGTGCTGCAGAGCAGAAGACGTTAGCCATTGTATCTTTGGGGATAATACGTCTAAAAACTATCAACACTATACGAGACGTAATTATTTTACAGAAAGATACCAATCACATCAACTTACACAAATTTTACGTGTACTTTTATTTCGTGTGTCTAGTTATATTATGTGATCGAATTATACGAATAGTAGTACTTTTCAATAAACTTTCTTTTTTTCCATTTTATTGTAATTTTCAAAACCACTCACACTAGTAAAATGTGTAACAGATCATATAAATAGCCCCACACAAGTTATTGCAGCGGACTCCCCCAACTGCTAGGCGAAACTATTTGCCACCTGTCTCGGTAGTTTCATCATAACCGCCAGAATATTCTTTTATACTTAAAGATTCAGTACTTCAATTTATTGTGCAAGAGTAATTGTACACAAAAAATGTACTGTACAACCTCTATCAATTTCAATCTAGCCTACAATTCATTGAATTGAATGTGACTTAATTTAATGTGGAATAAATGTATTGTTACAGAACACAAAAGGTCTACCCTTTTGCAAAACGAGCCTTCAATTCAATTCAATCCAAAGAATACAAACCATCTGTGGTTAGTCCTTTAGTTTGCTAAAAGCCTTTTCATATTCATCTGTTATATAAAACTTTTAGATAATGAGCAAATATAAATATGTATTCTGATTCCCTATTGTCCCAAATTCAACAACCCAGTCCGTGCGTCATCACCTTCTTCTCGACCGCACAATTAAAAACCGTTTTTAGCCCGAATCGCACTAACCATGTAAACCCGAATTAGAAAGCCGAGAGCAGAATCGGAGCCCTACATTCGATTCACCAGAACCCGACCAAAATATTTTTCCCAGCCCGAATAGGAACCAGAAACCAGGCCTCAAACCTCTGAAAACATCCCGAATTGAATCAAATTCGAAGCCTCACCTACGACTCGCTGGAATCGCCGCCGATGCAAGTCGCGCATCACTGCCGGACATGCTCCTTCACTGGCGAGCCTTTGCCGCCGCCATAGCCTGGAATCCTGTGACTGGTATAGTCCAAGTTTTGGCGAGCTGGAGTGTGAGTGAGTTTATGTCAGCCGACTCCAGTGTGTGTATGTGTGTGTTTCTATATCTGGAGGTTGAGGGAATTTTTGAATCAGAACTGTGGAGAGAGAGTGAGAAGATTTTAGAGAGAGAGAGAGAGAAGAGGATAGAGAGAGGCGAGAGGAAGAAAGCGAGAGTTCTGTCAGCCGACCCGTGAGGAATAAGGGTTTATATACCCGAAATTTGAGGTTAAAATTTCCAAATTCATTCAATTTCACTCCAGACATCTTTTAATTGTTACAATTGACCCCCACTCCTTTTTCTAGTCCTTCAATTTCAGTCCCTAATTTTTAATTCCTGCAATTTTACCCCAATCATCTTTCAACATATAAAGTTAGACCCTTTTTGTTACTTTGACTTTTTCAATTAGTTATGTTCCTATTATATATTTAATTTATTTAGTTTGCTTTAGTAATGAATGTATTCGAATATTCATTCAAAGAACATAAGCACAAGAGATTAATCATCAGAGATCCTTATGAAGCCTGGCTTCTTTTTATATCCAAAAAAGAAGAAAGAATCATAACAAACCATCACGGTAACAACTCAGTAATTTACTCAAACATTACGCAATCAACAATTAGATACAATTTATGCAATGCACGGGTTCGTCATGCCTCGTGCCTTGTATTCTTATGTGATTAGTCTTTAATTATATATGTAAATTCATATCTAAAGGATTGCCATACAAATATGTACGTCCTTCATGAGATACACGAATAGATACATTGGTGGTTGGTCACAATAAGAAGAATGGTAAATAATTATTTAGATATAGAATCTAGCTTTGTGTTTCTAAATATGTCCAATCAAAGTTAATTGAATTAATGAGGACATACGCGTTTTTGTGACAATTCTTTATATATTAATCTATAATACTATAAGATCCAGTCCTATAATTTAAGGTGGAGTAATGATGATAGAGGTTTTAGAGTTAGAAACAAGTTGGAGTCGTTTAGTATTCTTCTAGAGTTAATTCCTGCTTATCAATGCCTTACCTGTGTATCAATGTAGCCATATCAACAGTCCTATGCCTTACCTGCGTTGAATGCTGGAGTCCTTTAGTATTCAGGTCTGTTGTTACAATGGTTGCTCCTTAATGGAGCAGTTATTGTCTGATCATAGTTACTCCTTAATGGAGGGTTTATCAACAGGCATGTGGTTACAATTTTCTAATCTAATGATTATAAATACACTATGTTGGATTCTATCTATCACCATAATCATAAAGAAAAATAAAACTGATCCAAAAGAAAACATGTCCAACAAGGCTTCAGGTAGCAAGTCGACTCCAGGTAGGAAGTCCATCCAGTTTGCCGACCGTAATTGTGATTTATTCTTGGAATAGCTTGATCCGGGTGTTAGTGGTAGCATAGTTGTTATGATTTGTAGGATGTGGGATGTGAATGCAACAACTGGGAGGTATTTGAGCACTGATTTTGTTGTTTGTGATGCCAAGGTAAGATAGAATTATTGTTAAGCATAGAGTATGGGTATTTTCAATTCTAATGTAATGTTTTGCAGGGTAAGGCGATACATTGCACTGCAAGGAGCAATATAGCGCACAATTTTGTAGGTTTAAAAGAAGGTGCTGTTTACTCTATTAAGAACTTCATAGTGCATCCAAACAAGGATGAATATCGGATCATAAGGCAGGATCCATTCATGCTTGAATTTGATGGGTCCACACGAACTAGAAAAGTTTCTGTTAACACTGAAGGTTTTAACAGATATCCTTTTGAACTTGCTGATTTTGATGATCTTGAACCTACAAACAATAAGTATCTGATAGGTGAGCGTTTCTGCTTATACACTTTTTAGTGGCACACTTTTTTGTGAGATGCTGTAATGTAACTATTCTCATACCTTATTGGATACTAGCAGATATTGCAGGCTATGTTACAAATGTTGGGAGGACAATACATCAGAAAAGTTGCTCGCGTACCCTGGATTTCTATTTGGCTAACAAAAGGTGTTTTGATTCCCAGTTTTTGTTGTCCAAACAAACCTGAAGATTAAGTTAGTGTTTAATGATTAATTATTTATAATGTTCAAGGGGATTATTTCCTTTTTGATTTCCTAAAACGGGGGTTAGTCAATTAGGGTGACACTGTGGGGGGAATTGGGGGACATCATGATAGTAAAGAAAACAAAGCATGTTGGTCTGTGTCCGATTGTTATAACTGCTCTTAATGTCAAACAATACAACAGTAAGTATCTATAGAACATTGTTTAGTGGCCAACGTTACCTCATTGCGAAGTTGCGTTATAAATTCTGATCTTGCAGATAAGCTTTACCTCTCGAGCGGCTCCTCCACCATGATTTGTGATAATGAGGACATTCCTGCATTGATAGATTTAAAAGTTGAGATGAGGTAAAGCATACTACATAGTTTATATGTATTTTGACCCACAAACTATGCCCTAATGTTAAGCATGCATATTAATTATAGTTCTGTGGAGTTGAATAAAGCAATAGTGCCTGTTGATTTGTCGGAGGCCAAGGATGGTGTAACACCTCCAATCCACTCAGGGATATTACATGCCATAGACCCTTTCCTCAAGGATCTACCAGGCTGGTAAACAACGTCGAACATCTCAACAATGCCTTTAAGGCTAAAAATGACTCAGTAGACCGATTTGGTCTTTCAATAAATACATACAACTCAATAAATGCCCACGCAGGGGTCGAATACAAAATGCTCCCGTACAACGGGGAAAATATACTACAGCGGAAATAAAATACAACTAAACCAATACAGCAATGTACGGGTCCTCATGTGATTAGTATCGATCATCTTTCATCATCTTTCGTGCTGACCCTGTGTTATGCTCCCAAAACCTGAATGCAAAAACAGACATCCACCCCCCCGAATACTCAGGGGTTAGCAAAACTCCACTGTTTTGCTAGTGCAAGAACAAAGTGCAAAATACGAGTCATACAATTCACATTCCACGAATAACAATAACTAGGAATCCTCAAAGATCCAAATGAAACGAAAAGTACTCCCGAGGCAAGAGTTTGGGAAAAACATTCCAAAACCGAAAGATCATAATTCAAGGGAAACAATTTATAAAACAGTTTAATAGACAGGGGTCACAGCCCAAAGGTTTTAATAGAAAACAATTTACGATTTCAGAATCCTTCTCTTTCCAAAATCAACAGGGGTCACAGCCCAAAGGTTTTGTTTGCACAATTGAAACCAACAACAATACACAAGGTTAAAACCCATGTCACGCGTCCTCGACGGACATAAAATACACATGCACCTGTGAAGTTTCACTCGTGAATCCAGGGCAAAACCATTGGACTCCCTTCGTGGCCCCGTCGAACCCTCCCGAGGTGAGCAAACACATTCACAAAACATACACACGCACTCGTGAAGTTTCACTCGTGAATCCAGGGCTATACCATTGGACTCCCTCCGTGGCCCCGTCGAACCCTCCCGAGGTGAGCAAACACATTCACAAAACATACACACGCACTCGTGACAGTCGTGAATCGAGGGCAAAACCATTGTACTCCCTCAGTGGCCCCATCGAACCCTCCCGAGGTGAGCAAACACATTCACAAAACATACACACCAACCTGTGAATTTTTTACTCGTGAATCCAGGGCTATACCATTGGACTCCCTCCGTGGCCCCGTCGAACCCTCCCGATGTGAGCAAACACATTCACGCACAAGCATCGCCTAGGACCAAGACGAAGCCACGAATCCCACTCGTGGCCCCGTCGGACCCTCCCGAGATGGCTTGCGAAACAATCAAGCACACACGTCGCCTAGTACCAGGACGAAGCCACAAATCCCACTCGAGGCCTCGAAGGACCCTCCCGAGCTGGCTAGCGAAACAATCATGTACAAATAACATATCACACCAAGGATAACCAAATAATTCACCCAGAGGCATCAAACACTTAGCAAAACAGCACGTCAAACCATAACGCACCGAAAAGAGATAATATGTGTATATATATTATCAAAGCGTAACAACATCAACAACAACAAGCGAATTCATAGGGTTCACTTAATCATTCACGGGGCACAATATTCACAAAACACATGCGTTTTGAAAGTGAGCCTTTAACGAGGCTAAACCGAATCTTTTGAAAGTTCAATTCAAATGATCAAACAAACACATAGAGACGATCACTAATTATCATATCCGCAAAACAAGAATTGTATGGACAAGGTACTTACCTCGAATAACCACAACGCGGAGAATCGACCGAAGTAGGTTGGCACGAACCGACTACGAACTCTCCGACTCCACTGAACGACAACCCGTAACAATAAACTACGAACGACAACAATAACAACGAAAATGAATTCTAAAGTACGACTCAAAGCCGCTGAATTCAAGGAATAAACGATGAAAGTTCAAGGGTTTCCCCCAAAACGGCTAAGAACACGAATCAACCCGACAAAACATGAAAATGGAATTCCCAACCGAAATATGGATCTTCAATCCATAGGATATGTTTAAAAATCCTTTTACAACAATCGGTTCGTCAAAAACGGATGGAAAACGAAATCAAGAACAAAAATGCAAAAAACCCCAAATTTCTCCAAATAGGGTTCTAGGAAATCTCACCTTGATTTGCTGGATCAAAGGATGATATAGGATGATCAATCAATGATATTGTTGTGCGGCGATTAATACGCCTCGATGGCGATCGGCATAATGATCCGAGAGCCAACCATAGAAGACATACTCTGGGCAAACACCCAACAGTCGGCACCTATGGCGATCGTATTTTGGTATCCGGCGATCGTCTTTTGGTATCTGACGATCGTCTATGATGTCCGACCAGAGACGATCGTCTCGTGCCACGTATAAATCCAACATCCGTCAAAGTCGTCGAATACCGAATCTTGGACGGTGACCCACATACAGATCCGCAAAAGGCGCCGACAGATAAGACCTTTGACCCCAGCCTGTCACCTACCTCACCTACCGATAGGGCCGCCGAAAGGTACAAAGTGGGTCCTCCCCGGACAGCGACTCAGGACGCGTGCAGGCTTCCCATTGGCTCGCACGGTGGCCGCGGCAATGACCTCGGACTTTAAGGGAGGCCCATTTACGTGACGGTACGATCGGCCATCTTATTATAATATAGAAAACGGCGGTCGCCCGCGATCGCCGGAGAGGTCCCAGCAACCTTGTCTCCTATAAATAGGAGGCTCACAACAATGGTTGAGGGATCATTAAATCAGCATCAAAATAATCATCGTGAATACAGTGCAAAACATACCGATAGAGATACATTCTCATACACTGAACTTCAAAAGCAAGAACTCACAGATCTCCCTATATGGTTCTTCCGGCAATCTACACGATCTACAGCTTAGATAACTAGAAGTCTTTACACTCATTGTAATAGATTCTAACATTAATATTTGTACTCCACAGTATATTTATTAATAACATCTCGCGAGAGCATTCAAGCCCGGGACTAACAACCCCGGCAAGTCTTGTGTTATTTATTTTCTCACGAAAGTGTTCTCACATTTGTTTGTAACTCGATCATTCCAGCAATACTATCTCCGGATAATATTTTGGGTAACAACAATTGGTGTTAGAGGAAGGGGATCTATACCTTCATTTTTATTCCTACCGTCTTGAAGAACACTCACTGTTCTCCGGACATATACTTGAAGAAACACTCACTGTTCTTCAAAGAAAACTCTTCAGAACAATGACATCTGCCACGACTTCCAAAAGAGCCACCCTGCAATCTGCCAGAAATCTCATTCCGGCCCAGACCGAATCCCAGCCTACGGCGGAACGTGGCCGCAGCGACGCCAGGCTCTCACTCCCGCCCCCGAGGGATGGTCCTAGCCTCTCACTCGATCAGTTCCAGACCGCGGAACAGATTGATGAGGCTATAGCCATCCTCAGGGAGCGACGGAGGACATGCGACTCGCCCACCATCACTCCGTCAACCATCCGTCGAGCAGGCAAGCGGAAGCTCAAGGGGATATATGTTGAGATATCAACAGAAAGCCCCGATCCGCAAGAAAAGGCTCTCGTAAGGCGGGATGATTCTGTCTTCAGCCGCCTAGGGAGCGATCCCTCATAGCGACCCAGGCGCTCGGGCCCCAGCCAGGAGACATCAGAGTCTGAATCCGTAACCACGAGTTCGGCATATCCAACTCCCAGAAGACAAACCGGCCATCGGGTCCCCGCTCATCCGAGGACTGAGCCCGTTGGCGAAGAACTCATCATCTACCCTGGGGCGAGGGGATCAGTACACGATCGTCTTGGCTCGCGCTCCGGGAGCCAATCAGCGAGCAGTCAGGCTACGGCGATGGCTGCCATGCAGCGCCAGCTCGACGAAATGAAGGCGCTACTAGAAACTGGGGCAGGCGCCAGGAGATCGACCGCTGGACCGAGTGAACCACTCGCGATCCAGGTCGAGCTCGCCTAGTTCAACCGAAGATCGCTCCCCCACAAACACCTCTATATGAGGGGAGATCGGATCCGGAGACCCATTTGAGCAAATTCCGGATTTACATGACCGGATGCGGGGCATCAGATGCGACGAAGTGTCGAATGTTCCCATTAACTCTGGGCGACCTTGCCCACAGGTGATAGATCTCACTACCACCTCGCTCAATCAATTGCTTTGAGAAGCTGGCGAACAACTTCACGTCGTACTTCGCCGCCAAAGTTGCTCGGCCAGAAGGTCCCCACCGCATGATGAAAATCAGGCAGGGGAAGGACGAGCCCGATGAAGATTACATCAACCGGGTGGACAAAATAGTCCTCACCGGCGAGCCCATTAGCGACGAGCTCGCTCTATACTCAGTCCTAGGGGGATTCTATGGCCACTCGCCCATGTTCAGGCACCTCACAAAGGACATCCCCCCGAAATACTCGATCTTCCGCGCCAGGGCCACTGATTTCCTGGCCAGGCAGAGGATGCTCTCCCTCCGCTTAGGCGATGGATCTACTGGAGAAGGGAAGGCGCCATCCCACATCTAGAAGAAGGCGGTCGCCAAGCCCAGAAAGGCAGTCGCAAAGCCGCCTGGTGAGTTCAAAGCCTTCGAGGATGTGGAGGTTCACCTCCTCCGCAACCTCAACTTATCTCCGGCCCACATCTTTAACGCCATCAAGGGGCGCGAATGGCTCAACAAACCAAAGCCGATAAGGGACAACGGTCATCTAGACCGCAACAAATTTTGTGCCTATCACAAAAGTCCCGGCCATAACACCAGCCAATGTCACGACCTCCTCAGACAACTCTGGAGATTGTTTGAGGAAGGCAAATTGGATAACTTGGTCACCAAACCGGAACCTCGAACAGAGAGGACTGGAGGGCGCGAGCGGTGACAAAATGATGGAATCCCTCCCAATCCGGTCCCAAGGATCAAGCAGAACGAGCCAGAGTACTCCGATGAATCGATCCCTCCGATCAACCCTGGCGGCCGGATTAATATGCTTCAGGCAGGGGGCAGAAACCTCGGAGGCCTTTCCTCGGTTTCCACTCTGTCGAACAGAAAGAGTAAGGCCGAACTAAGGGCGTTCGCCGGGGTCCATGTCGTGGTACCCCCAGAGCCGACCATCTCCAAAGACGCGCTCATCACTTTCTCCAACAAGGATAGGGAGTGAGTGCCCCAAAGAGGATGCATTGGTGATCTCTGCGTGTATCCTTGGGAAAATGGTCGATCGCGTGCTGGTTGACAACGGGAGCTTCTGCAATATCATATTTAAATCCGCTCTTAACCAGCTTGGCAACCTGACCAAGTTCATCAAGCCGTTCGACACCGTCCTCCAAGGGTTCGGCGACAGCACAGTCCAAGCCTATGGAAGGATCAAGCTCTATGTCGAGCTAATATGCTACTACGATCCCAAGGTTAGGATTACTAGGAACCAAAATTTTGTAATCATAGATAGGCCCAACATCTATAATGGGTTCCTAGGTCGTCCATTTTTAGAAACCTTCGAGGCGGTCGCCTCTTCTTTCTTTTACTGTATCAAATTCCCCACTACCGATGGGACGATCGGTACTGTAAAAGGAGATCAGCTAATGGCAAAGAAATATTTGAATTACTCCTATGTTGTAACTTCTTTCAATACTTCCCATACAATTTGTAACGTCGAGGCAATCGCCAATCAACCGATGGAGATCGACGAGCCAAACACATTGTACCAACCCGACTCAGAGGACGCCATCTCACGTCGATTAACGAACGACATCGAGCCAAGGATCGGTTTTGAGCCAAGCCTCTACATCGATCCAAGGATCGAGTCCGAAAATCGTTCCAAACGAGAAGCGACTGTCCCCATTGAAGAGTTGGAAAGTGTAACGATAGATCCGGCTCGCCCGGAGCGGGAAGTACAGATCGGCACAAGCGTCGACCTCAAATTAAAAGAGGATCTGATCAATTTACTACGTAAGAACATCGGAGTCTTTGCCTGGTCGCATCAAGATATGGTAGTCATAAGTCCTGAACACGCTTGCCACTATCTAAAGATCGACCCGGCAAGGAAGCCTGTTCACTAGAAACGTAGAAAATTCGGTCCTGAGAAGTACGCAGCACTCGACATAGAAGTCAAAAAGCTACTCGATAACAAACTAATCGGGATAGCTACAGACGAACCACAGTGGGTCGCCAATGCTGTGCTCGTCAAAAAGCCGAACAGCTCATGGAGGTTATGCATCGACTTCACCGACCTCAACGCGGCATGCCCAAAAGACTACTTTCCAATGCCTCATATTGATCACTTGGTCGATAGTACGACAGGTTGCGAAATGATGTCGTTCATGGATGCCTTCGCCGGATACCATCAAATCCCAATGGCGGAGAAAGACATAAAGCACACATCTTTCCACACAGAGAAAGACATACTTTTGGGTCCGAATGCCGTTCGGTTTGAAGAACGCAGGGGCAACCTACCAGCGACTAGTCAATGGAATGTTCGCCAATCAGATCGGCAAGACCATGTAGGTCTACATTGACGACATCGTGGTCAAAAGCCTCAAGAAGGAAGACCACCTCAATGACCTTGCCGAGACATTCGCCATCCTCGAGAAGTTCAACATGAAACTGAACCCCAAGAAATGCAACTTTGGGGTGAGCTCTGGAAAATTCCTGGGCACATCGTGAGCCAAAGAGGGATCAAGGCGAACCCCACCAGGATTCAGGCGATCCTCGACATGCAGGAGCCACGGAATGTCAAGCAAGTGCAACGCCTCACAGGTTGTTTGGCTGCCCTCAACCGTTTCATATCTCGGCTCGGGGATAAAAGCAAGCCTTTCTTCGCGACCATAAAGAACAAGAAGTTCGCATGGACGAAGGAGAGTCAAATACCGTTCGCCAAAATCAAGGAGTACCTATCTAACCCCCAAATCTTGGCAAAGCCGATCCCCGAAGAGGAACTATTCCTTTACCTGGTGGCCTTAGAGGTCGCGTTCACAAGAATTGAACCGAACTCGGAAAAGTTACAGCGATAACCAGATCGACCCAAAACAAGATCACAGCTCGTTCGAACGATGAAACCGAAATACAGAACAAGTTCAGAAAGTATCAACGAACATGAGCGTATCGATAGACTGGAGAAAGAGAAAATATATAAGCCAAAAATAATACGGGTATTATATTCGACCTCTTCTAAAAGAAGTGTCGTCCCCGAAACTCACAACAACGAAATCAAGGAGACGACACAACAGGCAATCGACAGAAACATCCTTCAAAGGCCTCTCAAGGCCGATTCTGATATCTGTGCTGAAGCGCGAACTCCGAAAGTCTCGGTAGCCAATTCGCAAAACTGAATTCGGTGACCCTCGAGTCCACACTCGAAATGTGTTCTTGTGAGAAGGACAAATTGCACGTACATTCCCCGGCACATCACGGTTGAAATGCCTCGGCTCGGCATACGAAAATACAAATGCTAGATACAATGGAACATAACACCGCAAAACAACATCTAGGAGATGCCAACTCAGCACAACAAGGAATCATAACACATATCATATACAACGATTACCATCGTAAAGTAATACACACACAAACACTACAACAACGACGGTATCGTTTGGCGACCTCAATGGCCCGAACGATAACTAGCACGTAATACAAACATCATGAAACAATCACATATGTACACCAACGTACAAACCCAAGCTTCAACATCTCACACTCGTGTGGCACACGCAATCCACCACGAGACGACAACCATTAAGTACCAGTTCACACCTCTCACAGAGGGCTAGTACAACAAATACGTGGCAACGCCTCAACGTTCATGCCACCAACTCGATCATATTCGGGAGTTAACATCATAGCGACAAAGCCAACATCATACATACATGCCCAGCCCTCAAACGGGAATGGATAGGTTTTAAAAACGAAAACCTCATTTGGAAAATAATTTAGAAAAACACCGGTCGATCTTGAGTATCACCTTTCCAAAAAAGTAAAAACGTGAAACATCGTTATCGAGACTTTGGAAAACCATTTCGCATTTGATAAAAATGAGGACACTTTCTTTTAGTGAAAAGCTTTCAGAATATTCGACCCTCGGGTCTAAGTAAAAGTGTTTATAAAACATTGAAAATATCTCAAAACATTTTGGTCCTCGAGGTAGAAGAATTTTGAAACATATTTTGGCACCTTGGAAGTACCGCGAGAAAACAATTCATTTTAAACGTACGTCTCGAAATTTATTTCTAAGATACTCAAGTTTTTGAAAATAATTCAAAGCCAAAAAAGGACGATGACAAAAAGTCTGGAATGCCCAAAAATCTCAGGTAATTACACAAAACTTTATAGCGCCGTGGGTCCCGCGCCGGAATCCACCAGGATAAAACCATTTACAAAAACGCCAAAAAGGCTGATGACGGTAATATTTCAAAAACTTACAATAGCCATTTAGAAAATACTAAATACCGTCATAAGAATTTCGCCAAAATGATCAAGGCCATAATGCCAAAAACTCAGTTAATGGAATTGATTTTCGAAATAAAACTCAGTCGGTAAAATACCGAAAGTCATTACAAAAGAACTCACGCAGCGGATAAAAGAAATAAAGTCAAACATGCACAATCCAGCAACACTACTCCTCATATGAACGAAATATGAGGGTCAAATAACCACATATCAAGAAATCAAAATCCATAAGAGGATTCCAATACTTAACAAATAATCATAAAAATAGCTCGTGTCACACGAGGCACAACACAAAGAAGGGAGACTTACATCCACAGGTCGCACGAAGATGATGATCGCCCCACGATACTAATCACGACCAACAAACTCAGACGACGCGTCGCGACACATTTCGATCGGACAAAATCCGACGAGACAAAACTCAACAGACACCACTGACCCGACAGCCTAGGTTTCCACAACCTAATCTCCGATACCATTTATGTAACACCCCCAATCCACTCAGGGATATTACACGCCGCAGAACCTTTCCTCAAGGTTCTACCAGGCTGGTAACAAAACCGAACAACTCAACAATGCCTTTAAGGCTAAAATGACTCAGTAGACCGATTTGGTCTTTCAATAAATACATACAACTTAATTACAATACATGCCCACGTAGGGGTCGAATACAACACACTCCCGTACAACGGGGAAAGAATACTGCAGCGGAAATAAAATACAACTAAACCAAAGACCTCATATGGATCCTCGTGTGATTAGTATCGTTCATCTTTCATCATCCTTCGTGCCGACCCTGTGTTATGCTCCCAAACCTGAATGCAAAAACAGACATCCACCCCCCGAATACTCGGGGGTTAGCAAAACTCCACTGTTTTGCTAGTGCAAATACAAAGTGCAAATACGAGCCATATAATTCAAGTTCCACGAATAACAATAATCAGGAATCCTCAAAAGTCCAAAGTAACTAAAAGTACTTCCCGAGGCATGAGTTTGGGTAAAACATTTCAAAACCGAAAGATCACAAATCAAGGGAAAACAATTTATAAAACGGTTTAAAATGCCATCGAGAGTTTTAATAGAAAACAATTTAGGATTATCAAATCCTTCTCTTTACAAAATCAACAGGGTCACATCCCAAAGGTTTTATTTTCGCAAATAGAAAACCGACAACAAATCACAGGGCCAGAGCCCAACATCACGTATCCTCGACGGATATAAAATCAACACAACGTAATCACGCACAAGCATCGCCTTGGAAACAGGGTAATACCATTGATCCCGCCCGAGGCCTCGAAGGACCCTCCCGAGCTGGCTAGCTAAACAAATCACAACACATGCATTGCCTTGGGAACAGAGTAATATCATTGATCCCGCCCGAGGCCTCTAAGGACCCTGCCGAGCTGGCTAGCTAAACAAATCACACACATCTCACGGTTGGATCAATCGCTTGTTGCATCCTGGCCACATGATCACATGCCATGTGCCACCGTAGATTATCTCAGGCTCTCACGGTTGGATCAATCACTTGTTGCATTCTGACCACATGATCACGTGCCATGTGTCACCGTAGACCTTCAACCATATCCACACATTCACACAAATAACATATCACATCAAGGATATTCAAACAATTCGCTCAGAGGCATCAAACACTTAGCAAAACACCACGTCAATCCACAACGCACCGAAAAGAAATAATATACGTCCACACGCAATACCAAGTGCAACATCAACACCAAACATATCCATAGAATTCACATAGTTATTTGCAAACCACACCATTCACAAAACACACGTGTTTTGAAAGCAAGCCTTTAATAAGGCTAAACCGAATCTTTTGAAAGTTTAATTCAAACGACCAAACAACCACATTTAGACGATCACTAATTATCGTATCCACAAAACAAGAATTATATGGACAAGGTACTTGCCTCAAAATCACGATCGCAACGAGACGACGGATAGGACGTGGTCGAATAGCCCCGAACCCCCGAACAATATCAAGAACGCGATAGCACCACGAGTATTACGAGTATAACACCACACGAATCATCAATCACCAAACGGGATTCAACATCGGAATCCTCGAACACCTATAAACCTCCGGAAGGAACAATAACACATGGTTACGACGAGAATCAAGGCCAAAACAACGGAAATCCCAACAAACTATCGAAGGGAAACTCATTGGGACATTTAATCGAACACTAAATGTTCAATAATTCCCAAGAACACTCGAATCGTCAATCGAGTTAAACAAACTCGATATATGGATATAAAACCCATAGAACACGATTAATAACATCATACTACACTGACCGATGTGTCAAAATCGGATTAGAAACGAAATCAAGAACAATTTCTCCAAAAAGTCAACTTGAAGGAAAATCAAGAATATACCTTGATTCGACGAAGAACACGGATTGGATGATGATATAATCAACAAGAATCTTCCAAAATGCCTTGGAAATGATTATAATCGACCAAGAACTCGATTTCCCGTCGCACCCGTCCGACAGCCACAAGAAAAGTGAGGAAATGAACAAAAATGGGCTGCTAGGCCTTATATAGCCGGTCACTGCCGGACACTTACGGCCGTAACCGGCAGTGACTTACGGCCGTAACTCGGCCCATACGGCCGTACTCGGCAGTCCTTATGGCCGTAACCGGCATTCATCAAAAAATCAGCCCAGCACCTGTCGGACACTTACGGCCGTAACTGGCACACATCACAGCCGTAATCGGCCTTCGTCACGAAGATGCCCAGCGCATGTACGGCCGTACCCGATCGCGCCTTATGGCCATAACTGGAATTCGTCCGGAAGCTGCCAGGCGCCATACGGCCGTAACTCTCGCCCCTTACGGCCGTAACTCGGCCAGGCCAGGCCCTGCTCCGGCCGTGACTCGGCCGTGGCCACTCCGACGGCCCGGACGACCCCGAAACTCGAACCTGAGTATAAATCGAAGGTACGGTTACGACGTACTCGCAAAGACGAATCTAAGAGCTAAGAGGACACACGATTCCGACTACCCGAAGGATCGAAATTCGACAACGGGAGTAATTACCCCAAACTTTGGGAAATTACAAAAATGGCCCAAAACGTCCGAAATACACGATACATGATCGAAACACCAAACCAAAGCTCGCAACCTGAATAATAACATTAAATGAACTTACGAGAAACTCGAAACAACAGTTTCGGACGAGATTCGCAAGAATCGAGCTCAAGTGTGGAAAAGTCGTCAAAAGACACGGAACTCAACAAAACAACACCGAAACGAACTCGGATGACAAAAAGTGCAGAATTAATCATTCTCGGAATGACGAAACGGTCATGAGCGAGCCGTCAAAATGGACTTCCGCCGAAAAAAAGATAATTACCGAAATTCGAAATTGCGGATATTACAGCAATGAACACAACATTACCAGAAACACAGTCACACACAAAATATAGAGGCCCATAAAAGGCAAAGGATAGTTGTTGTTCAACTTGTGCATCTTTAGACTATCAAGTGATTGCTTCCATAATATGCCAACTCTATATGTATGTCTATCAGATATAATGAAATATAAACTGAAATCATGTAAGCTCATAAGAAAACGCCCCCTAAGTTATTAGTTAATTGGAATGGGCTTTTAATATTTCTTTTTCTAGGTTATATATTCTTATCATAACATGGAAACTTACATTATCAACAAAATAATACACATATGCCTTCGTTCCTTTGCATACAAATTAAAAAGATAGAAAATTAATTTGGCATATTTGGATATCATATTTCAGCAGTCACTTGGCATCCTAAACATGCTATTAAGGGCTGTTTGGATAGCTTATTTTCAGCAGCCCTTTAGGTGCCTTGACACGTTAATAAAGTCTATTTGGATAGCTTATTTTCAGAAGCCCTTTAGGTTTCTTGATATGTTAATAAGGGTTGTTTAGATAGCCTATTTCAGCAGTCACTTGGTTTACAAAACATCTTATTTAGGGCTCTTTGAACAGCTATGATTATTGATAGTAGATTTTGTATGTACATATGAAACACTATACTAACTTAATAAATTATGCGACATACCTGTAATGGTTTCATTCGTAGTGGCTGAAGTTGGATATATCCAACACACCTTCTGAACCACACCCTTTGAACCATGGCTCCTGAATCAAAGCCCCTGACTTCTTGATAAATGATTAGTAGTTATTGCATATATAGGGGCTGTTTATGACTGTTTCAGTGAAGTTGTTAAAGTGTTTTAAAAATTTATTAATTTTTATGTGGTGGCTGGATTCTCAGGATTTGGGTGTGGGTGTGCTGGAATTACGAATTTGCAAAAGTATTCAGAATTAAGGTGATTTGATACTCATTTTTAGGATTTTGTGTATTTTAAGGTTGTTTCTAATTTCTAGCCCTTATTCAAGTTGCCTACTTCTTTCATTATATTTGTGGATATAATTTCCATGATATGATAATTAAATCCATTTAAGGTTGGGGTTTGTTTAATCGCTTAAGGGTTTAACTGAAATGACTAATGAATTCCCTCTTATTTACAGATTTGTATCAGTGAAGGAATGTTCTTACCCTCTTATTTACAGGTTTGTAATATATTCAGATAAATTTTTATTGTTTTTTTTGTTTCTTTGTTGGTATGATAAAGACTGAAAGAAGATGCACATTAGAAAAACATTACTTTTTATATTGCTGATTCAAGTGTTATAAAAAATTTGATGGTTTCTGTGTTTGTAAACTTTATATTACATTGATTTTTAGCAAGTTACATTAAATGGTTATGTAGTTTGTATGTTAAGGGAGGTGTTTGTTTAAGCCTATATATTTTGGCTTATATAAAATAAGCCCAGGTTTGCTTGCTTATTAAGACCTAAAGATGAAATATAAGTTTATAATCCAAAAAAAAAGAGTTCGTGATGGGATTGTGCAGAAGGGCCTCCATGTGAAGCTCATGGAATTTGATGAAGGTCTATCTGATGTTGAATGAAAGTCTTTAATTATGGATGTCTTTTGTGGTTTTCTTTTGGTAGTATTTTGGGTTATTAGTTTATGATTAGTTTGTGTAGAATGATGATGTAATGAAGTGTCATCAGGTTGTTTAAGATTATCTTTTGATGATGTAAAACTTTATCATGAATCAATGAAAATGATGTTTTTGCTTATATTTATTTATGTATATTTTTTCCCTGTTTTACTTTTTATAAAAAAAAAGTATTTGCCATTTCTCTCACACACACATGAGTCAACACACGTACTCCTTAGATTAGGCGATTAAAAATTAGGGTTTATTTCTAAGATTAAGGTTCTTCAATTTCACAATAGTTTAATTAAATTAAAACATATTATCAGTTTGTTTAAGGAGTGTGAATCCATTTGTTATGAAATGATGATTTAGTATTTGTTTGTTGATATTGAAAGGGTTGTCAGATGTTCATTTGATGAATGATTGGTGGAATTTGGAGCTGGATATAGATGGGATTCGAAACCGAAAGAGTATAGGCTCAATCAGGTTAAAGATTCTTTATTGTTCATATTGTAGTTTTTTGTTTGTGTGTTCAGATTAGTTAGTTTTATTGTTTATTTAGTATTTGTTTGTTGATTTTGAAAGGGTTGTGAGATGTTCATTTGATGAAAGATCAGTAGAATTTGGAGGTGGATATAGGTGGGAGTCGAAACCGAAAAAGCATAGGGGCAATCAGGTTAAATATTGTTTATTGTTCATATTGTAGCTTTTGGTTTGTTTGTTAAGATTACATAGTTTTTTAGTTTATATATTGATCTGCTCCACCTGGAGCAAAACCAAAACCTGTCAAGTAAGCAAAACATGCTTAGTTTCAATAGCCATTCTCTTTTAAGAGTGACATGGTTTCAGAAAAAAAATTAATGGCTATTCGGGTATCTTGAAGCGTTTATGAGGCTGTTTGGATATCATAGGTACCAATCAAAAGTGATATAAAATATTTAAAATGGAAATACAATTACTAAGATAAGTTGTTGAATGTTTCTCTGTAAACAGAGTTACGGGTTCGAAACTTGAATTCACTTTCTTCATCTCCCACCATTAGTATCTTCAGTCCATTAGGGCTTGTCACCCTAGAAGCTGCCACATAAAGTTGCCCGTGACTAAACACGGGATTTGGCAAATAGACACCTACATGTATAAGTGACTGCCCTTGGCTTTCGTTAATGGTCATTACGTAACATGGTTTGACTGGAAACTGCCTGCACTTCATTACGAATGGCCATTATGTTTGGGTAGATGTCAGTGTAATTCTTGGTATTAAGATGGTGTCCCCAATTTTTGACCCAGTTAGAATTTTGGCACATAGGAGAAACTGGCCTAGATCAGTGATGATTAGCCGAGTTCCATTACACAATCCCTGTGCTGGATTAACATTCCGCAATAGCATAATTGGTAGTTCCTTTTTTAAATTCAGCTCATGTGGTGGCATCCCTTGGAAATTTAGTGAATTCAAAAACTCTGTTGGGTACAAATTTTGTTGATCCAAATGATCAGTTGATGCTTTACACACCTCATATGCACTCTTGTAGTTTATAGTTTTCCTTTTAACTCTTCAAACATGTATGCGTTAATTGCATCAGCGTCATCATTTCTCGGTGTTAGTATTGCTCTTTCATTGAGATATGCATCTTCAGTTTGCCTAGTAGTAAAGTCAGGGTACGCTTCTTTAACTATCTGCGCGATAGGAGAATTGCATGTTTTGATAATGATATCCTCGGGAATTTCAATCCAAGTAGGCTCATGTTCATCGTCTTTGCTTATTGCTGGCAAGTTTTCATCGCCCAAGTTCAAAACCCATTTGTTGAATTCCTGCTTGCGGGAATCGATTGAACCATCCAGAGTGATTTCATTTACTTTCATGCTGCGTGTGAGTGTGAAAACTTTGCAATATTTCCACAGATGGGAATGTTTATGCAGGCCTGCACGACTTCTTGCCTTTTCCCTTTTGGAATGACCGGTAGTATTTGTCTGAAGTCTCCTCCAAGTAAGACTGTCAGGCCACCAAAAATTTTATTTCTTTTTCCTGTGTTTTTGAAGCCTAATATATCCCTTAATTTTCTGTCCAGCATTCAAAAGCATACCTCTGAGTCATAGGTGCTTCATCCCATATAATTAATTCAACCTGCTGTAACAGCTCTGCTAAGTACGTATTTTGTTTAATCCCGCATGTGCTATTTTCCATTAGCTCAAGTGGTATAACAAATCTACTGTGAGCGGTTCTTCCTCCAGGAAGTAGTAACGACGTGATTCCTAGTAAAATAATTTGAATTAGTTATAATTGTAATAATGTAAGTGTTAAATATTAAATCAAGCATTTTGTATTTGTAAAAATATATACCTGAAGATGCAACGGCTAACACAATTTTATTTTCTGATCTTAACCTTGATCTAATCGTTTTATATAAGAATGTTTTTACTGTACCTCTGGGTCCGTAAACAAAGTAAAACTCACCTTTTTAGAATGCACAGATTCAATTACTTGCTCGTATATTAATTTTTGCTCGGGGTTTAACAACGAATGCAGTTGGTCGTGTTCAATCTTACTTTTTTTGGAATCAAAGTCGAGTGCTTCTCTAATCAAACGATTATCCAAATTCGTTAGAAGCCTTGGATTAGGTTATGGATGATCAGGAAAATCTTTTAGAGATCTCCCGCTTCTGTTTAACAACTGCTGAATTTCTACCATGTAGTAGTTTTTAATTTGTTCCTCCGTTAACTCCAACTCTGGGTACTTGAAAACTTTCCGCTTGTTGTGTAAGATATCTTCTAACAAAGCCTCCCGGTTTTCTTCCCATAGTTTCAATGGCTTACTAACGTCACAGAACAAAAAAATTGTGACGAATAGGTCACGTAGCTAAGGGCCCAATGCCTAAAACCTTGCCTCGGTTATAGCTTATGTCCATTATTTGTCATCGTTGAGAAGGCCGTACGCGAAACACACTTCTTTAAAAGTTGCATAAACCTTTTTGTTAACTGTCATTAGCTTTTTAAAAGATGTAGGTCCTCTCACAACATTAAGCAACATTCTGAGATAGTAGCGCTCGCCTGAAGCTGGGCTTGAGTAAAAAATTCGACGAATACTTTTTTTTCTGTTTCCATTGTTTCCAAACCTTTTGTTGTTCATGCCACACATAGTGTTTGGGTAATTCAGTGTAGGTCAGTTTTCTGGCTTCTTATCCTACTTATTTAGCTCACACCACTCCGTAAACATCATTTTCTTGATACCTTCCCTTTGAAGTAGTGCTGGCAAACTCTGCGAATCACGTAATGTGATTGAATTTTGATTTGGTAAGTGGAAGTTTAGTTTGATGACTGATGGGTAGGAGTAGTGGATATCGAATGAGAAAAGGCGCCACACTGTAACACCCCCAAAACCGTATGGGAATATTACACGCCGTAGACCCCTTCCACAAGGATCTACCAGGCTAAACATCCATAAACGACTAAATGCTTGCCCGGCCAGGGTCAAACAATATAATAATACAGACCGTTAAGGTCACTTACACATAAACACACAGACCGATGAGGTCACACAACTCTATGAACAGAACTGACTAACAACATTACCCACACAGGGGTCGAAACACAATACAGCGGAAGACTGAATGAACTCTAACAATACAACCAAACTCTACCAACTCTCGACTCTTCATTAGTATCGCAGATCGTCATCCTCTTGTGCCAATCCTGTGACTGCTCCCCTGAATCTGCATGTACCTGGACGCAAAACAGACATCCACTCCCCGAATACTCGGGGGTTAGTAAAACTCCACTGTTTTACTAGTGCAAGTATCAAACCATACGAAATATAACAAGCAAATAGCAACTACGAATTTAATACGGAAATCAATTATCAAAATGTTCCCGAGAAGTTTTAGAATTTCGAACTCAAATAAGAGATATTTGAAAAGGAACACATCATCTCGGGGATTTTTAAAGCAGAAATTCTTTTGGACCTCGAGTCCCAATTTACAAAACCTTTTCGTAAACATTAGGGCCTTAGCCCGATTCTCGTTTCAAAGCATACTAAATAATATATCATTATGAGTCCGAGATCCATATTTAAAATGTTACCCGAACAATCACTGCTACACGATCATTGTTCGTACACATCATGTACCGAACTCCGGAGGCCTCGACGGACCTTACCCGGACCACACACACTGTTCGTACACATCATGTACCGAACTCCGGAGGCCTCAACGGACCCTACCCGACCACACATACTGTTCGTACACATCATGTACCGAACTCCGGAGGCCTCAACGGACCCTACCCGGCCACAACATCGTTCGTACACATCATGTACCGAACTCCGGAGGCCTCAACGGACCCTACCCGGCCACAACATCGTTCGTACACATCATGTACCGAACTCCGGAGGCCTCGTCAGACCCTACCTGGATCACACAACTTGTCCGTACACGTCATGTACCGGACTCCAGAGGCCTCGTCAGAACCTACCTGGATCACACACTTTGTTCGTACACATCATGTACCGAACTCCAGAGGCCTCGTCAGACCCTACCTGGAACACACACACATCGACACGACACAATTCATAATCATTAAATGTCAAGCCATTCCACATTACAATGAAATGTACAATCAAGTATGTAAACCAAAACAACACAAATATCATGATCATCACAACGACTCTTAACCAACATAACACACATTCGGTACACAATACATTGAACAACCACGTGTACAACCATCTCATATGTACATCGCAATCCTGCACAAATGGCACAACGCCTAACACGGATACCAATATATCACTATTATCACAAAGCCTTCAAATTTCGGAAAACACAACCAACTCAAACGGAACATATTTACGGAGGCAAGCAAAATCATCATACATATCATACGTAATTACTAGTCACAAGATACAAGTCGTATAATAAGATACTTGCCTTAATAACCGCTACCAAACGCTCCGAAGAACACGATTCGATCGGGAAGCTCGGACCCCGAAGGAGACAACGAACGGAAGGGTTCCGACTCGAGTTCTTCACAAGAATTCGACCCTAACAACATATAATCAATAAATCATCGATCATACGAGGAAGAATAATCGTAGAACGCTCGAATTCTCTTTGTCACATTTTATCGAACACCTTCAAGGCGTCGATAAAATACTCATTAAAACGACAAATCCGTGGCAATCCAACCGTGGAATAACAAGGAATTAGATATAATAAAGCTTAACAATCATCAATACATCAATATTCTGAGTTAAAACGGATTAAACGGACAAATCGAACAAAATCCCCAAAATTATATTTTAAGAAAACTTGCCTTGATTAGGTCGATCGGAGCAAGTTATGGAAGGATTAATCGATGTTATGAACTTAAAAACTTCATGGATTTAACCCCTAACAACATTCCTCCATGATCATTAAAGTTCCAGCCGCGGAAGAGGAAGAAACGAGTGAGAAAAATGAAGAAAAACCCGACTGCTCTGCCATATTTATAGCCTGCCAGGACACGGCGCAAAGCAGCCCGGACAGCGCCGGGTGTCTCGGCCGTGTCTCGGCAGCTGCTGGTCTGGCCGACCAGCGCAAGACACGGCGGCGGCGCCGTTTCGAGGCCGTTTCGCCTGGTCCGGCCGACCATGACTCGGTCGATCCGGTCCGAAAAATCCGAAACTCGGACACGAGCGTGGCAAAGCACGGTTACGAAGTACTCGTAAATACGAATCCGAATCGAGAGAACACCTGATTCCGACCACCCGAAGGCTCGAAATTCGACAACGGAAAGTAATTACCCAAAACTTTGGGAAATTACGAAAATGGCCCAAAACGTCCGGAAATCACGATACGCGATCGAAACACCAAACCAAAGCTCGCAACATGAATAATAACATTAAATGAACTTACGAGAAACTCGAAACAACAGTTTCGGACGAGATTCGCAAGAATCGAACTCAAGTGCGGAAAAGTCGTTAAAAAGCTCGGAACTCAGCAAAACGATACCGAAACGAACTCGGATGACAAAAAGTGCAGAATTAATCATTCTCAGAATGATGAGACGGTCCCAAGCGAGTCGTCGAAACGGACTTCCGCTGAAAAAAAGAAAATTACCGGAAATCCGAAATTGCGGATATTACATTCTACCCTCCTTAAAAGAAGTTTCGTCCCGAAACTTAAATCAAGTAGGGAGAAGCAATATCGCGCCAGGAAAACTCAACAAGATACACAAGAACCGAAAAAAATTCGTGCCCAACCGGCGAAACGTTACAAGCAACGCAAGGGAATATACGGCGCAAAACACGCCCCACGACGACTAACGCAACGCCACCGACTATGTTTCAAACAACAACGAGCAATTAACGACGCATCACATACCACATCACATGCACACATTTAATCGAAGAAACGTACGCTACAACAAGTTTCACCCGACTAAAACGGCTATGCGATAGAAACAAATAGAGTATCACGATAGAAATCATTCCGATTCTCATCAATAAGAAAATATCCGACGTCAAAACACAAACAATTCAAGATAACGGAAAACGAGAATACCGGACATTACATTCTATCCAATTTAAAAATAATTTTCGTCCCGAAACTTAAAATAAAACTTCATGGTAGAATACAAACAAAACCAAAAAGTCCACGCAACAAATATTAATTTCTACACGAATTACAGCACGAAGTACGATACACAACTACATCACGGGACACCACCAGGCACTCCCCGAGTAGGAACGAAAACCCAATTCCCGAACATCGTGGCAACGGTCTCACAATGCACCGCTCGGTGACCCACTTGGCCACACTCGAAACAATTGACTAACGGTGAACGACAATTCTTTGCAGTACGAGATCAGGCAATAACAGTCAGACAACCCCGTTCGAACAATAACGATCGAACAACAACGATCAAATAACAATGATCGAACAACAATGATCAAATAACAATGATCGAATGACAACAGTCGAACAATGACTCCGAAGTCCCCACTTCAACTCCAGACATTAAAAGAACTGGTAGAAAGTGAAAGATGTTACTTCCAAACAAGGCTCACAAGAATCGAACCGAACTCGGAAAGGTCACGATGACAAACAGGTCGATCTAAAACAAGGTCACAACCAGTTCGAATGATGACAACTGAGACATCAAACAAGTTCAAAAAGTATCGACGAACACGTGCAAGTCGATAGAATTTAGAAGGAGAAACTGCAGAAGTCAAATATAGTACGGGTATTACATCCGACCTCTTATAAAAGAAATGTCGTCCCGCAACTCACAACAACGGAAATAAGGTAACAACACAAAAAGCATCCGACAGAAAATCTCCCATGGGTCTCTCGAGTTGATCACGATATACGTCTTGAAGCGCGAACTCCGAAAGTCTCAATAGCCAATTCGCAAAGCGGGTCGGTGTCCTCGAAACGCGTCAGCGGCGAGAAGGACAATTTACACGTGCATGCCCCGGCACATCACGGTTGAAATACCTCGGCTCGGCATACCGAAAATATAAATGCTAGATACAATGGGGCATAAAGTCGCAAAATAATATAGCGGAGATGCCAACTCAGCACAACAAAGAATCACGACGGTATCGTTCGGCGACCTCAACGGCCCGAACGATAACCAGCACCTAATTACAAACATTATGAAACAATCACACATGTACACAAACGTACAAACCCAAGCTTCAACAGCTCACACTCGTGCGACAACACGCAAATCACCACGAGGCGATAAACAGTAAACACCAGTTCACACCTCTCACAGAGGGCTAGTACAACAAATGCGTGGCAACGCCTCGACGTTCATGCCACCAATTCGATCATACTCGGGAGTAAACATCATAACGACAACGCGAACATCATACATACATACCCAGTCCTCAAACGGGAATGGATAGGTTTTAAAAACGAAAACCTCCTTTTGAAAATAATTTTGGAAACACCTATTGATCTTGAGTATCAACCTTCAATAAAAATACAATCGTGAAACATCGTTATCGAGACTTTGGAAACTATTTCGCATTCGATAAAAATGAGGACAATTTCTTTTCGTGAAAAACTTTCGGAAGTATTCGACCCTCGGGTCTAAGTAAAAGTGTTTCTAAAACATTGGAAAATATCTCAAAACATTTTGGTCCTCGAGGTAGAAGAATCTTGAAACATATTGTGGCACCTTGGATGTACCACAAGAAAATAATTCATTTTAAAAGGACGTCTCGAAATTTATTTTCTAAGGTACTCAAAGTTTTCAACGATAATTCAATGGGCTAAAATGCCCAAAAATTTCAGATAATTACACGGAACATTATAGCACCGTGGGTCCCGCGGAATCCACTGTGCTAAAAACCATTTACAAAACGCCAAAAAGGTCGATGACGGTAATATTTTACAATGTCCGAAGTATTTCAAAACACATTTTTCAAATACCGCCTGATTGTGTCATTTGAAAATACACGGCCCATTTGTCAAAATTTAACAAATTTTAAAAATCCATATAAACCATGGTTTGACCGCACCACCAAAATATTTTCCAAAAATCGATTTCTACAAAATTCTCAAACTAACCCATAGCGGACAAAAATTACAACATTCCAAAAACAGTCGAATTTAAAACCATATACTCAAATGGAAACCAGGGTTGCCAATTCAATCAAATGCATCTCGTGGTATCAAGTTTAAACACTCAGCAAAATCATTCCTCGGAGTTTCTCACAACTCTACCGTCGGTACCTATTCGAAACCCATCAAGGTTTAAAACTTTCACAACCTACCACCCCACCCGGTGGTTCAAAGATAAAACAATAACGTGCCCAGTTCTATACACATACTATGTGTCACAAGTATTAAACACAACTATATTACACAATACTGTGTAAATAAAATTATGCACCGCAATTAACTCACTAAGATAAAATCGAGATACACAGGTATTACGCATAAAAGAGGAGACTTACATCAACAGGTCGCACGGAGGTGACGGTCGCCCACGATACTAATCTCGTCCGACAACATATCCGACACGTTGTGACTACGCACAACTCAACTTGTCACGTGACGACTCGAACGACAAGACCACACATTACTCGACAAACCAGGACTCGACTCGACCCGACAACCTAGGTTTCCGCAACCAAAGCTCTGATACCATAAATGTAACACCCCCAAAACCGTATGGGAATATTACACACCGTAGACCCCTTCCACAAGGATCTACCAGGCTAAACATCCATAAACGACTAAATGCTTGCCCGGCCAGGGTCAAACAATATAATAATACAGACCGTTAAGGTCACTTACACATAAACACGGACATGAGGTCACACAACTCTATCAACCGACTAACAACATTACCCACACAGGGGTGAAACACAATCTGACGGAAGGCTGAATGAACTCTAACAATACAATCAAACTCTACCAACTCTCGACTCTTGATTAGTATCGCGGCTCGTCATCCTCTTGTGCCAATCCTGTTGCTCCCTGAATCTGCATGTACACGGGCCAAAGCAGACATCCACCCCGAATACTCGGGGGTTAGTAAACTCCACTGTTTTACTAGTGCAAGTATCAAACCATACGAAATATAACAAGCAAATAGCAACTACGAATTTAATACGGAAATCAATTATCAAAATGTTCCCGAGAAGTTTTAGAATTTCGAACTCAAATAAGAGATATTTGAAAAGGAACACATCATCTCGGGGATTTTTAAAGCAGAAATTCTTTTGGACCTCGAGTCCCAATTTACAAAACCTTTTCGTAAACATTAGGGCCTTAGCCCGATTCTCGTTTCAAAGCATACTAAATAATATATCATTATGAGTCCGAGATCTATATTTAAAATGTTACCCGAACAATCACTGCTACACGATCATTGTTCGTACACATCATGTACCAAACTCCGGAGGCCTCGACGGACCTTACCCGACCACACACACTGTTCGTACACATCATGTACCGAACTCCGGAGGCCTCAACGGACCCTACCCGACCACACACACTGTTCGTACACATCATGTACCGAACTCCGGAGGCCTCAACGGACCCTACCCGGCCACAACATCGTTCGTACACATCATGTACCGAACTCCGGAGGCCTCAACGGACCCTACCCGGCCACAACATCGTTCGTACACATCATGTACCGAACTCCGGAGGCCTCGTCAGACCCTACCTGGATCACACAACTTGTCCGTACACGTCATGTACCGGACTCCAGAGGCCTCGTCAGACCCTACCTGGATCACCCCATCTGTTCGTACACATCATGTACCGAACTCCAGAGGCCTCGTCAGACCCTACCGGAACACACACACATCGACCACGACACAATTCATAATCATTAAATGTCAAGCCATTCCACATTACAATGAAATGTACAATCAAGTATGTAAACCAAAACAACACAAATATCATGATCATCACAACGACTCTTAACCAACATAACACACATTCGGTACACAATACATTGAACAACCACGTGTACAACCATCTCATATGTACATCGCAATCCTGCACAAATGGCACAACGCCTAACACGGATACCAATATATCACTATTATCACAAAGCTTTCAAATTTCGGAAAACACAACCAACTCAAACGGAACATATTTACGGAGGCAAGCAAAATCATCATACATATCATACGTAATTACTAGTCACAAGATACAAGTCGTATAATAAGATACTTGCCTTAATAACCGCTACCAAACGCTCCGAAGAACACGATTCGATCGGGAAGCTCGGACCCCGAAGGAGACAACGAACGGAAGGGTTCCGACTCGAGTTCTTCACAAGAATTCGACCCTAACAACATATAATCAATAAATCATCGATCATACGAGGAAGAATAATCGTAGAACGCTCGAATTCTCTTTGTGACATTTTATCGAACACCTTCAAGGCGTCGATAAAATACTCAATAAAACGACAAATCCGTGGCAATCCAACCGTGGAAAAACAAGGAATTGGATATAATATAGCTTAACAATCATCAATCCATCAATATTCTGAGTTAAAACGGATTAAACGGACAAATCGAACAAAATCCCCAAAACTATATTTTAAGAAAACTTGCCTTGATTCGGTCGATCGGAGCAAGTTATGGAAGGATTAATCGATGTTATGAACTTCAAAACTTCATGGATTTAACCCCTAACAACATCCCTCCATGATCATCAAAGTTCCGTGCGGAAGAGGAAGAAACGAGTGAGAAAAATGAAGAAAAACCCATTTGCTCTGCCATATTTATAGCCACTGCCGGACACGGCGACAAGCGGCCCAGGACGGCGCCGGGTGTCTCGGCCGTGTCTCGGTAGGCTGCTGGTCCTGGCCGACCCGGCGCAAGACACGGCGCTGGCAGCGCCGTTTCGAGGCCGTTCGCATGTGTCCGGCCAGCCATGACTCGGTCGATCCGACGGTCCGAAAAATCCCGAAACTCAAACCTGAACGTAAACCGAAAGCACGGTTACGAAGTACTCGTAAATACGAATCCGAATACTGAGAGAACACCTGATTCCGACCACCCGAAGTCTCGAAATTTGACAACGGAAAGTAATTACCCAAAACTTTGGGAAATTACGAAAATGGCCCAAAACGTCCGGAAATCACGATACGCGATCGAAACACCAAACCAAAGCTCGCAACATGAGTAATAACATTAAATGAACTTACGAGAAACTCGAAACAACAGTTTCGGACGAGATTCGCAAGAATCGAACTCAAGTGCGGAAAAGTCGTTAAAAAGCTCGGAATTCAGCAAAACGATACCGAAACGAACTCGGATGACAAAAAGTGCAGAATTAATCATTCTCAGAATGATGAGACGGTCCCAAGCGAGTCGTCGAAACGGACTTCCGCCGAAAAAATAAAATTACCGGAAATCCGAAATTGCGGATATTACACACACTGCCTCACATGGTGCTAAATATCGACAATTTAAGTAGTTTTTGATCTCATCAACAAATACTATTCTTTTGTCCACCTTATTGTTGTTTGTCGCTACATTTTCTTGTATAACAACAGTTGCTCTATCTGGCCCTTTGTTTAAGTACTTGAATAAGTACTTTATTGCTTTAGATCTATTACACCACTCAACGTTGATGTGAGCATTATATTTTAACATTAAATATCGATTATAAGGGACTACATTTCTGTTATCATAAGTAAATTTTCTTTTCATAGCAAATACTTTGGTGTCCCATCGTCGATATATAGGGTACCCATCTTCATCCACCATTGTTTCTGCATAGAATGATTTTGGATAACGTTTTGTACATTTTCCTTCAATTGTTCATGGAGCATATTTGGCGTCTTTACCACACGGACCATGCAACATATACTCGGTGACTACTTTGTATCCTTCTGGATCATTTGTTGGACATGGTATCTCTGCAGATATCATAGCATCCAACTGACTTCCAGTTTTGCATTTGCATTCATATTCCATCCTGAGGAGTATATGTGCGTGCGGGAGGCCTCGCTTTTGAAATTCAATCACATACACGACTGCAAGTATATATTATAAGTAAATTTAGGTTTCATGATAGATATACTAAGAGAGTGGAAATAATTTTTGTATATTAGGTAATTAGTTACCTGCACGGCTTGGGCCAAAAACATTATTCTTTGTAAGATCATCCAATAGTTGAGTTAGCTTCATTTTGAAAACACGCGTCCCTATTTCCGGCCGATCATGTGGTTTGTGTCCCGGAATAAATGCAAACATTTCATCAATTTCCGGCCATTTCGGATTGGAGGTGAATGTGATAAACAAATCTGGATTCCCATACGTACGACATAGAGCCATTGCATCTTGGTAGTTTTGCATCATATAATGTGGTCCGCCAGTAAAACTTGAGGGTAACACTATCCTTTTCCCAAGGCCTACTGCATCTGTGTCACCCTTTGTAACTGCATCCTGCAAATTATGATACAGATCTACACGTAGACTGTCTTGGTTATGCCTATTCTATTTTAGTCTTTGCTCCTCAACTGTTGCGAATGCGTCAACCAAAAATTGCTGGAATAGCCGGCCTCCTTTCACCAAAGTGTTGCCTTGGTTATTTCGATTGTGGATCACATAAGCGTAATATTCCTTCATTGATACATAGCCACGTTGAGTTTTTATGGCACCTGTATTGTTACTATATGGTATCTTTTCATGATATCCATATTCTCCATAAGGAAACAACAAAGGATATTGTAATGCCATGTAGGATGGAAGCAATTCTGATATTCGATTCGGACCCGTTTCTTTGCAATTAACAATGATATCCTTTGTAGGAATACCATCTCCAAAATCATTTGTTATCAAAGCTGCTACTTCTGGTACAGTTGGCACGTTATACTGCCTCGATGTTCTTCTCTCACTAATTAGGCGCAATTCAAAGTTTACAGAGCCATGGGAATGGCACCAATCTCTTGCCATTCAGAATGCCTTGGCAATTGCACTCGATTCATCCAACATGGCAATCAAACTTTTGACTATGGATTCATCCCCTTGATCACCTGTTCCGTTATCTAAGAAGGCAGCTATACAATTTCGAGCTTCATTGTGAGTGTCAAAAAAGTATAGCTGAGCATACCTGGGTTGAACACCTTTTACAGGAAGGAGTGACCCGATTAGATGATAATTATGGCCATTTATTCTAAAGGTATATACCCCTCTACCGTTATTTATTGAATGATCTATTCTTGCTCCAAAAGATGTGAAGGTGAACATCCCATTGTACACTCTAATCTGGTCTCTAAATCTTGCTGTGGTAGGATTTGTAAAATCAAGCAGACTCTTTAGTGCCAAAGGTGTTTCTTTGAATTTCGGTAGCAACACTTTTCCTTCCTGGCAACATAGGGAAAATAATGCATTCACAGTTGTTTTTGCTTTGTTAACTCTCTTCATACCACATGTTTGCATCATAGCTTGAACATTTATACGACGGTGGACCAAGCTTAGCGTAAGAAATAGAAACATCTAGTAAAGAAACGATGAGTAGTTGTCAAATTTTAAATAAGGTGGTTACTTTCTAGAGAACCGTAAGGTAAAATTCTTGTTTTTATTTTGTTTTTTAGAATTACCTGAGGATGTGAGTGCTGCGTGTTTTGCTATTTTCCTTGATTGACGTACCCGTTTTCGAGCTGAAAAAAGTACAGGGGTGAAAATTGTTTTCATACAAAATAAAAACTTTAATGAATACATAATTTTTTAATAGAGGTAATTTAGGGACAATTTTATAATGTTAATACCTGCAGCTCTCATTGCTGATGTGGGAGGTTGATTGTTAGAAGTATAATATGGTCTTTCTTTTCTCTGAGATGTTTGTGTAACAACTGGGTGGGATGGCTCGCCTAAGACAAAATTGTTGAGTATTATGGTAAAACAAATAATAAATAATGCAAGATAGGAAGAGGCTTGGGTTTTTACCTATCTCTGGAGAGAGTATGTTTATTAACTTGAGCCCACAGTAACTCTGCAATCTCCCATGTTCATTAATAGTTGTATGTGATTGTATGATCACATGATTATTGAGGATGTTGGAGAAAGTTGGAACATTGTTAGCATTATTAAGTTCAGCACTATTCATATCTAATTCAGAATGTCTTATGGATTTTTTTTTCATTTCAGGTTATAGAATTGAGTAGAAGAGGTGAGAAGGCAGAAGTCCAATATATTGATGATTCAGGGTCTTGGTATTCCATAACTGCAACACTCTCTTTAACATGATAATAAATTAGTAATTATTTAATATGTACATTAATGTTGTTTTTAAAGATCAAAAGTTTTACAACTCATTAGTAGTTAGATAGTTAGTTAGATTTAGTTGAAATGGTCACTTTTATTAAACACATTGCGATATGAAACAATGTTGTAGAATGGACTCATGTGAAACTGAATGAAAAATTAAGTTTGATTTACTTAGGCTTGCGAGAATTAGTTTTTTGGATGGATCAACTATGTACATAGTTTCCACGTTTCAACAAAATAGATTGATAGTTGTTGTTGTCTAATTTTAGGATTGTATATAGATGATAAGATTGAGTGATTGTATTAAGCATATGTAACCATTACTTAGCCACTAACAACCTTCCATTTATTAATAACTAATATTGTAAACTCTAAGATTTCAATATCATTTTTTAACTATTCTTCTCTATCATTGTCACCACCATAATCACCATCCATCTCTTCAGAGCCTCAGTTATTAGTTGGATATATAGCGTCCAATGGTGTAACTTCAATTGCTGTTGTATGGTCCAAATTCAAGTTTTTCCTTCTTTTGTATCTAGCTTTAAAGTTTCTCTGTCTCAACTTTTTCGTGCTTGGAACAAGTTTGTAATCAGGATTTTCTTGTACTCGCCTCCTTTCTTCTTTCAACCTTGTTATGATAACATTGGTGTAGTCATCAACTGTTGCACCTCCATTTTCAGCCTATAATGCAAGCGAATTTTATCAATAATATAAGATTAACTTTTTTATTTATAAATCTCCACATTCATTTTGCCAAATGATATACTCGGATTAGAGATAACATTAGTAAACATAAACATAAAATTTTAGCTTCATTTGAATTCTGACCTAGAGAGTAGTGATTAATAAGTCTAAACTATTCACCTTACGATGTGGCCAATGCTTAAAACCCATATTTCTACAGCATCTTTTCAAAACAGTCAAACCAACATTAAGTTCGTTGGCAGCCTGCGCTATTGGAAAGTGAAAATACTGGGCAATCACTTCTTTGCTGAATTCCATGAAATAAGAATATGGATAATAAATATGTGTTTCTGAAGAAACAATGTGATATGTGAGTGTAGAAGTTAGAATATGTCATTTTAAAGATTTACCAAGCAATTGAACTTTTCTGCAGTTACAAAAAAAATTTATAACTTCCACTCACTCATAAAGTTTATTTATTAGGCATTTATAAGGTTTTATAACAAAAAACTCATAAGATAATATATCATTCATTAAATTAAAATAGACACATAATTTGTGTTATCAATTTTTAACTGTTATATTAGTGTTATTGAGATGCTTACATAGATTTAGTTTGGTAAGAATGGTCACTTTAATTAAACACATTGCTATTTAAAAAAATGATAAGCGGAATTAAGTTGCTAAATCTGAATGCTCTGTTTTCGTTACAGCGTTTTGTTTATCAAGTTAATGTATGAGAAAATATACTCATTTGTAAAATGGTAAGTGAAATTAAGCTACTAAATCTGATTGTTCTATTTTCGTTAGAGTGTTTTGTTTGTCAAAGTTAATGTATGAGTAACTATAGTCAATTGTAAGCTATCTATTTTTCAAGCCTGAATTTCAGTGTATCTGTAACCTGAAGCTACTTGTTTTGTTGGTCTTTTTGTATGTCTCAAATATATGTTATGGGTTATAATCGTAAGGAATATTTTATAATTCATCACCAAATAACAGTAATATCAAATATTCAATGTATTTAAAACATCAAAATTATTTTGGAATAACAGAGGGCAAACAAACTTGTTTTTCTAAATGACAAACATCCACAAACAATTGTGGTTGTGTTCACTTTATTTTCCTAAATACTTGATCACTAAGAAGTGGCTTCCTCATTGTTTGCAATTTCTTTCGTACGTTGCACTTTTTTGAGATGCCTTCCTCTTCTGACTCTGAGTCACTCACAATGTACATGAAAAAGTAAGATGGACAAAGAACATTTTTTAATATTTTGATTATATAATAATTCAGTTTGTATCCATTTACTACATCATTACCTTCTTCGTTTCGTTTTACCAGAAGCAGATCCATCTCCGCTCCCAGCTTGTTCACCATCTGCTAACTCCGGCTATGAATCTTCATATTCCATACTACAATAATAACACAGTAAGTAACATATTAGCAGTAAGACTCTTTCGTTTATTGATAACATAGGTTGGGATTGTTCATACCATTTCTTTTTTTTCCCCTCCACAAATTTCAATGGAGTAGGCACACTTGGGTCCTTGGACAAACTTTTCTTTGACAATTTTTTCATAAGAGGGCTTGCAGACCCGCTTGACCCAGTTTCAATCTCAGGAGTGCTTGAACATGCGATTGCTCCGTATACTTGGTTTATTTCCCAGTAGGTGAAGCTCTCGAAAGTGCCGTGTTCAAAATATGTGTGTAACTTTAGCTCAAAAATGTGAGATGTCCCTAGTAGAGCTGATATGGCGCGGGGTAAGTTGAAGCCTCCATCCACCTCAGGGTCACTCTCCAACAGTGATTCTGGTGAGCACTCCAATAAGTCCTGCACAATTTCATCAAACAGAACCACCACTATTTGTGCGGTATGGTCTGACACATCAAGCTCAAGTCGGAATCTGTTGAAATCGCGGCGTACACATAAGGTAAAGAACATTTTGAAATCTAATTTTATGCATTCAATAGGCAAGTCTAAAATAGTGTTACCTTAAAATTGGGTACTGAATTGGTTTTTCACACGCATCACACCAAAATCTACCACCCTTTCGGGTGGCTCCTATTTTGCACTTATTGTCACCACATGATGGGTAGTTCCAACCCTTTCTTGTTCTAACATTGTTGATCATGACCTTATAGTTGTAAACCATGGACTACAAACATGCATACATTATGAATAAAAAACCATTGATTCATATAACAACATTAGCAAGTGGTAAATATAGCAACTTACATTGTTTCTCTTGTTTCTACTCCAAATTAGCAAGTTCTCAAGTGTACCATCTGTAATATCCGCAAATTCGAATTTCCGATAATTTTCTTTTTTTGGCGAGAGTCCGTTTTGACGACTTGCTTGGGACCATTTCGTCATTCTGAGAATGATTAATTCTACATATTTTGACATCGAAGTTCGTTTTGGTGTCGTTTTGTTGAGTTCCGTGCTTCTTAGCGACTTTTCCACACTTGAGTTTGATTCTTGTGAATCTCGTTCGAAACTACTATTTGGAGTTTCCCGTAAGTCCTTTTAACTTTGTTAGACGTGTTGTGAACTTCGGTTTGATTATTCGATCACGTATCGTGATTTTCGGGCGTTTTGGGCCATTTTGTAATCTAGCCAAAGTTGTGGGTATCCGCATTCGTATTTGTTGTCTTGACCCTTTTCATGGTCGCGTGTGATTAATTGTCCCATGGTACTTCATTTCGGGTCAATGATGTTGCCCACAAGCGTTTTTTCGTGTTCGTTCTGTGCGATTTCGGATAATCGAGTTGTAGAGTCCTGGTGGTCGGGCACTGGCCGGACGGTTGCTGGCACTGGCCGGCCGATTGCGGGCACTAGACGGACGGGTGTGGTAGGAACCGGCATAGCGCATGCTACGGCCGGAAGGTAGCGCATGCTACGGCCGGGTGGTAGCGCACACTACGGCCGGTTAGCTGCGCATGCTAGTCGGACGAGACACTAGTAGCAGTGAGGTTCTGGACTCGGGTGGGTCGGCAGGTAGCGCACGCTACTGTCGGACACTGCGCACGCTACGACCGGCAGGTAGCGCACGCTACGGCCGGAAGGCTCCACACGCTACCTGGCCGAGCAGTCGAGTCAAGGAGGTCTATGGATTGCGGCCCGGGCCGATAGCGCACGCTAGCTCGGTAGCCTACCACATGCTAGTCCGGCCCAGTATAAATGACAGAGCAGTTCAGTTTCGGTCATTTTTTTCATTTCTCTTTTCTCTTCCGCGGCTGGGGCCTTGGGGATCTTGAAGCCATGTTGTTGAACAACAAATCCACTAAGTTCTTGAGTTCATATCATTGATTGATCATCCTATATCATCCTTTGATCCAGCGAATCAAGGTGAGATTTCCTAGAACCCTATTTTGAGAAATTTTGGGGTTTTTGCATTTTTGTCCGATTCGTTCTGAATTGTTAATTAATCCATGATGGGTATGATTAATCTTAATAGTATTCTTGTGTTAAACATCATTTAATCCATTGTTCTTCGTCGAATCAAGGTATATTTCTTTATTTCCTTCGAGTTGACTTTTTGGGGTATTTGTTCTTGATTTCAATTTCCATCCGTTTTTGATGAACCGATTGTTGTAAAATGATCTTTTAAACATATCCTATGGACTGAATATCCATATTTCGGTTGGGAAGTCCATTTTCATGTTTTGTCGGGTCGATTCGTGTTCTTGGCCATTTTGGGGGAAACCCTTGAACTTTCGACGTTTGTTCCTTGAATTCAGCGGTTTTGAGTCGTACTTTGGAATTCATTTTCGTTGTTATTGTTGTCTTTCGTAGTTTATTATTGCGGGTTGTTGTTTAGTGGAGTCGGAGAGTTCGTAGTCGGTTCGTGCCAATCTACTTCGGTCGATTCACCGCGTTGTGGTTATTCGAGGCAAGTACATTGTCCATACAATTCTTGTTTTGTGGATATGATAATTAGTGATCGTTTCTATGTGTTTGTTTGATCGTTTGAATTTAACTTTCAAAAGATTCGGTTTAGCCTCGTTAAAGGCTCACTTTCAAAACGCATGTGTTTTGTGAATATTGTGCCCCGTGAATGATTAAGTGAACCCTATGAATTCGCTTGTTTTTGTTGTTGTTGATGTTGTTACGCTTTGATAATATATATACACATATTATCTCTTTTCGGTGCGTTATGGTTTGACGTGGTGTTTTGCTAAGTGTTTGATGCCTCTGGGTGAATTATTTGGTTATCCTTGGTGTGATATGTTATTTGTACATGATTGTTTCGCTAGCCAGCTCGAGAGGGTCCTTCGAGGCCTCGAGTGGGATTTGTGGATTTGTCCCGGTCCTAGGCGACGTGTGTGCTTGATTGTGTCGCTAGCCAGCTTGGGAGGGTCCGTCAGTGCGTCGAGTGGGATTCGTGGCTTCGTCCCGGTCCTAGGTGATGTATGTGCGTGTGTAATATCCGTATTTTTCTTTCCCTTGTATTTTCGTTTTTGGTGTATTTCTCGATCTTAGTGACCCTCGTGTACTTCTCAGCGTGTCCTTCCTGTCAAACTGTTGAACTGTATTCTCGTTATTGCTGTGCGGAACCGCCGTTTCGGGGTTGCCGTGGATCCATTTCGTGTTGTTGGTTCCCAAATATTGATTCCTATCGTTTTATTCTCTTTCCGGATCATTTTTATCATTTTGGAACCCAAAAGGGGGTGTGGGCCGCGGCACAAGGTGTGTGCGCCGCGGCACAAATCCTTGATTGTTGGTCGGACCAATCTGCGTGTGCCGCGGCACACCCATCCGTGCAGCGGCACGGTGCCGAGCAGTGCCGCGGCACGTCGGTGCCGCAGACACTCGTGTGTCTTCTGCGACCAAAACTTAAGCTGTACTGTGTGCCGCGGCACACGCGGTATCTTGGCGGCACAATGCCGAAACACAGGAGTAAATTTTTGGCACGTGCGCGGCACACCTAAGCTTGCCGCGGCACACGGCGGTCAAGCGCGCTTTCGTCTTTATTAGACGAAATCGGCCGTCTTCTTCCTCATTTCACTGCGGTAGCGAGAGAGGGTGAGAGAGAGGGGAAGAGTTCTTCATCCTTATCCATTGGGGGTCGATTTTCACCATTTTTCTTGGTAGTGAAGCCGGGCAATCAATCTAACGCGTGTTCTACGGATCTTGGTACTTGAATCTCCTAAGGTAATATTTCTAGAACCCTAGTTTCAATTAATTTGGGGTTTTGGGATTTTCTTCCGATTAGTTCCGTTTGTTGATGGATTCATGATGTATACGATTGATATTGTTAGTATCTTTAGTTTTCCTACGGATTCATGGATATTTTGTGGATTTTTACGGAATCGAAAGGGTTTGGTTGTGGTCCGCCCTCGTTGTTATTTTTGGTATGAATATACATGAATCGTAGGCGGGTTTCCGGGTGTATTCCATTTCCGTAATCGTCTAGAGTTGGTTGTGATTGTGTTATTCGAATCGTTAGGTTCAATCGTCGGTTCCTCACGGTCGTGCTTGATTCTTCCGTTCCGTTCGCGTCACCGTCTATTAATCGAGGCAAGTATCCTTATGAACTTACAATCTTGACATAGTAGTTTTGTATGAGAAATTGTGTGGGTGTGTATGCTCACTACGGGTTAGACTCGACGGGGTCTCGGTAGGTGTCCACGGAGGTGTGGATCGACGAGCTTTGCTTTTAACCACTATGGGTTAGATCCGACGGGGTCTCGGTAGGGGTCCACGGAGGTGTGGATCGACGGTTAATTGTGGTGAATTTTACAAATGTGATTTGATATTGGCATTTCCGGAAATGAGTGTTTTCGAACAGTTTTCTCTATTGCATACATTTACTATATGTGTAAGATGTAAGTTGTTCATCTGGTTACTTGTACTAGCGTAATTGCTAACCCCTCTGGGGACCCGTTTTGGGGAAATTCGTTTTATGAATTTCAGGTCAGGTTCATCGAGACGAGCGGGCGCTGGACCAGTACACAGATGATGGCCGTGCGTGATGATTGTGCACGTGTGACGTTTTAGTGTCTTTTACCTTTTCATCTTTTGTGGTTTTGAACTAATAGTTGTACTCGAGTACTTAAGGGGTTCTTGTTCGTTGGATTGTATTGTTGCTTATTATGTTGTGTTGGATGATTATGTTATATTGACCGGTTGAACCGGGTGGATTATTATGTTTTGCGTCTTTATGACATGGTATTGTTCTGTCGTTTATATGAGTCGATGAGTATGATGCTGTTCAGCCTGGTGGGTCCCATATAGGAATTCACGGCGCTGTAATATACCTCGAATATCTTGAGGGTGTTACAGAAAATGGTATCAGAGCGCTAGGTTTATGGATACCTAGGCTTGTCGGTTTATTGGGTCTTGTGGTGTTTTGTTTTGCACATCATCGTCACGCTGCCATGATTCCGGTACTACCAGTGTCCGTAAGTTTTTCCTTCCTCTGTTCATTATTTCCTTGTATCGTACCTTTGATTCTCGACTTGTGATTGTTCTTTTCTCGTACTTACCCTCATATGGCTTCTGCTACTTATTCAACTCCAGTATGGATGCTGGAAGAGGTTGTGGTCGTGGTCGTGGACGCGGCCGGGGACGTGGGGCAGCCGGTGGGGCGGCCACGTCACAGTCTTCGGGAGCCGGCAGTACCGGCGACCGTCATAGCCATGCTTCTTCTCAGGAGCGTGCCGATCTTGGTATTGCGGCCGTTATGCAGCAAATGGTGAACCAAATGGCGGCAATAGCTCAGGCGGTTCAGAACCCGGATCAGGCCCACGCTAATCGGGGCGGAGCGGATCGTTGGCTCCAAGATGTTATCAAGATGCATCCTCCTCCGTTTTCGGGAGCTTCAGACCCGATTGGCTGGGAAGGGTGGATCAAGGAGATATCTAAGGTCTTCGTTGCCACTAACTGTCCCGAAGACCGTAGAGTCCCTATTGCTCAATACTTTCTCACAGGGGACGCCACGGACTGGTGGGAGGCCGTTGGGCCCAAAGACCATGTTGCTTCGTGGGCTGAGTTTCAAGAGTTGATGGAGACCGAATATTGCCCGTGGCCAGTCAGGCAGGCTCGGGTGCATGCTTTTTATGATGCTCAACCGCGGGATATCCCCGTAGCTCAAGCTATTGCTGATTTTAACAAGGAGTTGGGTTATGTGAAAACCCAAGTTGTCGAGGAGAGCGACAAAATTTTCCATTTCTCCAGACGGATGAAGTTGCCGATTCGGGACTATATGTCGGGACTTGTATGCACTACCTTGAAAGATTACCAGAGCATGGCCCTTGCTTATGATATGTCCGTGACGGCGAGTGAGGCGGCCCGCGAGAGTAAGAAGCAGAAGTCCGCTGGGAACTTTTCGGGCCACAAGAGTGGGGGTCAGCAGAGATCCCAATCTGCTAACTTCCCCGCCGGCGGTGGTCGGCTCGTTCATTGGGGTCCTCGTGGAACTACCAGTGCTCATTTTCGTGATGTGAAGTTTTTCAATTGTGGTCGTACAGGCCACATCGGTCGTACTTGTTTGAGCCCTTTCCGACGTGTAATCAGTGTGGCCGGTAGGCCACAAGGTGCTTCTGTCTTGAGAGGGAGAAAATTCTTGGTGCCCGGGCTTCCATTCCAGCGCCTAGGGAACCAAGTGTGAATCGAGGATCGTTTTCTCCTCAATCCCCGCCGAGTGCTAGTCGGGGAGAGGTCGGGGTCAGCCCTCTAAGGGGAGCTTCGTGTCGGCTCGGCCCACCCGCGTGTCTATGAGATGCGGAAAGCCGATGATCCAGCTCACGTGGCGGCAGTACCGTTTATATTCTTTCTCATCCTGTCAGTGTGCTTTTCGATTCCGGTGCTACGCATTCATTCATATCTTTGGATTGTGTACGCCGTTTGAGTCTCGACTGTTTGATGCCTTGTGAACCGTTCATCGTTAAGCTTCCTAGCGGTGATAGGATCGTTGGTGATCAGGAGGTTCGAGACTGTTCTGTACTTATTTGTGAGAGGACTTGGCCCTCTAATCTTATTGTTGTGGATATTGAGGGTGAGGATTTGATTCTCGGGGATGATTGGCTCGAGCGGCATGGCGCAATCATGAACTACCGCACGAGGATCATCACCATATTAGCCGAGGATGGCACCGAGCACTCTTTCGCCGGGCGAAAGAGGGGGAACCAGAAATTCTTCATTAACGCCTTGAAGGCGATGAGTCTCCTGCGAAAGGGGTGTACTGTTATTGGTGCTATGCCTTGAAGGCGGAGGATGGTGGAGTCGAGCTTTCGTCGATTCCAGTCGTTAATGAGTTTCCGGATGTATTTCCTGACGAGCTACCGGGATTGCCACCGGAACGCGAGGTCGAGTTCGCTATAGAATTAGAGCCGGGTGCGGCTCCTATTTCGAAGGTGCCCTATCGCATGGCACCTTCAGAGATGTCCGAGTTGAAGAAGCAGTTGAGTGAGCTTCTTGAGTCGGGGTATGTTCGACCGAGCGCCTCGCCTTGGGGCGCACCGGTCCTGTTTGTGCGGAAGAAGGATGGTTCACTACGTTTGTGTATCGACTATCGCGAACTAAACAAGGTGACCATCAAGAACAAGTATCCTTTGCCGAGAATTGATGACTTGTTCGATCAGTTGTAGGGAGCTGCAGTATTCTCGAAAATTGATTTGAAATCGGGGTACTATCAGCTCCGGGTGAGAGAGTCCGATGTGCCGAAAACAGCCTTTCGGACGAGGTACGGACATTATGAATTCGTAGTCATGCCTTTCGGGTTAACTATTGCGCCGGCGGTGTTCATGTAATTGATGAACAAAGTCTTTATCAAGTATTTGGATAAGTGTGTCGTCGTCTTCATTGACGATATTCTTATTTATTCGAGGAACGAGGAAGAGCATGCCCATCATTTGCGGATAGTGTTAGACATTTTGAGGGCCGAGCAACTCTATGCGAAGTTCTCGAAATGTGAGTTCTGGCTGAAGGAAGTGATGTTTTTAGGTCACGTGATTTCGGTAGGGGGTTCGTGTGGATCATGAAGATCGAGGCCGTGTTGGATTGGGCACCGCCAAGAATGTGAAGGAGCTCCGTAGTTTCTTGGGTTTGGTGGATACTACCGTAGGTTCGTCGAGGTTTCTCGGCGCTCGGCCACTTACGCAGTTGCTCCAGAAATCCGAGAAGTTCGTCTGGAATGACGAGAGGCAGTCGAGTTTTGAGGAACTGAAGAAGCAGTTGACTTCAGCCCCGGTTTTGGCGTTGCCATGTGGCAACGAGGGTTTTGCCGTTTATAGCGATGCTTCGGGTCAGGGTCTTGGGTGCGTATTAATGCAGCACGACAAGACCATTGCCTTTGCGTCGAGACAGTTGAGGCCGTATGAGCTGAACTACCCTACTCATGATTTGGAGTTAGCGGCAGTCGTATTTGCGCTCAAGATTTGGCGTCACTATCTTTTCGGCTCTACATGTTAGATTTTTACCGACCATAAAAGTCTGAAATACATATTTACCCAGCGAGAATTTAATATGAGGTAGAGGAGGTGGTTAGAGCTGATTAAGGATTATGACCTCGAAATCCTTTATCATCCGGGCAAGGCGAACGTCGTGGCCGACGCCTTGAGTCAGAAACCGATTGCATTGCGATCGCTTGAGATCCTTACGTCTCAGTCCGAGCTTCGGCGAGCCATAATCGAGTTAGATGTTGAGGTTCTGTTGCCGGGAACTGTCAGACAATTTCATGCTTTGGAAATTTCGACGTCTTTGATCGATGAGATTAAGCTGAAGCAGTCAGAAGATCCGATGATTACTCAAATCCGAGAGAACGTTCTTAAGGGAAAGTCTCCTGGGTTTGTGATTCACGAGGATGGTGTTTTGAGATTCCAGAGTCGGCTTTGTGTGCCGAACGATTCAGAGTTGCGACAGAGTATTTTGCGTGAGGCCCATTCCACACCCTATTCCGTTCATCCTGGTTCGAGTAAGATGTACAAGGACCTGAGGAGGAACTTCTGGTGGAATGATATGAAGGATGAGGTCGCACAGTTTGTAGCGAGATGTTTGACTTGTCAGCAGGTCAAGATCGAGCATCAGCGACCGGCTGGGCTTTTGCAGTCACTTCCCGTTCCGGAATGGAAATGGGAAGATATATCGATGGATTTCGTTACGAGTTTGCCGAGATCGAGGTCGGGCATGAATATGGTATGGGTGATTGTTGATCGCCTGACCAAGTCGGCACATTTTCTGGGCATCAAGGACACTTGGGGCCCGGAGAAGTTAGCTCGTGTGTTTATCGCGCAGATCGTGAGACTTCATGGTACCCCGAAGTCTATTGTTTCGGATCGTGATGGCCGTTTTGTATCGCACTTCTGGCAGGCGGTGCATAAGGCGTTGGGTACCCGGTTGCGTTTGAGTACCTCTTTTCATCCCCAGTCAGATGGACAGTCGGAACGAACTATCCAGACGTTCGAGGACTTGTTGCGTGCATGTGCTCTCGATTGGAGTAGTGACTGGGAGGAACATTTGCCGCTGATCGAATTCACGTACAACAATAGTTGGCACGCGTCGATTCGGATGGCACCGTATGAGGCACTTTATGGGCGGCGATGTCGATCACCTATTTGTTGGAATGAGGCGTCCGATTTGGTCGGGACTGAGCCGGATGTCGTTCTAGAGACGAGGCGGAAGATAGAATTAATTCGGGAACGGATGTTGATCGCCCAGTCGGCCAGTCGTATCTGCGACCGTCGTCGACCTTTGGAATTCGAGGTGGGAGACCACGTTTTGCTAAAGGTGTCGCCGACGAAGGGAGTTTTTCGTTTCGGGAAGAAAGGGAAGCTGAGTCCGAGATTTATTGGACCCTTTGAGATTCTCGAGCGAGTCGGTGAATTGGCGTACCGTTTGGCGTTACCTCCAGCCTTGAGTCATGTTCATAGCATTTTCCATGTTTCCCAGTTGAGGAAATATGTCCCGGATCCTAGTCACGTCATCGATTATGGCGAGATTGATATTGCTGAAGATATTACTTTTGAGGAGCGTCCTTTGAAGATTTTGGAGCATCATGAGAAACGATTGAGGCATAAAACCATCCCTTTGGTCAGAGTGCAGTGGTCGAGACACGGTATCGAGGAAGCAACTTGGGAAACCGAGGATAGCATGCGTGCTAGGTACCAGGAGTTGTTTGTTTCTTAAGTTTCGGGACGAAACTTATTTTTAGAGGGGTAGAATGTAATATCCGTATTTTTCTTTCCCTTGTATTTTCGTTTTCGGTGTATTTCTCGATCGTAGTGACCCTCGTGTACTTCTCAGCGTGTCCTTCCTGTCAAACCTGTTGGCGTATTCTCGTTATTCTTTATGCGGAACCGCCGTTTGGTTGCCGTGGATCCATTTCATGTTGTTGGTTCCCAAATATTGATTCCTATCGTTTTATTCTCTTTAGGATCATTTTTATCATTTTGGAACCCAAAAGGGGGTGTGGGCAGCGGCACAAGGTGTGTGCGCCGCGGCACAAATCCCTTCGATTGTTGGTCGGACCAATCATGCGTGTGCGGCACACCCATCCGTGCCGCGGCACGGTGCCGGCAGTGCCGCGGCACGCCTGTCCGGTGCCGCAGCACACTCGTGTGTCTTCTGCGACCAAAACTTAACTGTACCGTGTGCCGCGGCACACGCAGGCTGTGCGGCGGCACAATGCCGAAACCTGGGAGTAAATTTTTGGCCTGTGCCGCGGCACACCTAAGCTGTGCCGCGGCACACGAAGCGGTCAACTGCGCAACTCGTCTTTATTAGACGAAATCGGCCGTCTTCTTCCTCATTTCACCTGCAGCGCGAGAGAGGGTGAGAGAGAGGGGAAGAGTTCTTCATCCTTATCCATTGGGGGGTCGATTTTCACCATTTTTCTTCGGTAGTGAAGCCCGGGCAATCAATCTAACGCGTGTTCTACGGATCTTGGTACTTGAATCTCCTAAGGTAATATTTCTAGAACCCTAGTTTCAATTAATTTGGGGGTTTTGGGATTTTCTTCCGATTAGTTCCGTTTTGTTGATGGATTCATGATGTATACGATTGATATTGTTAGTATCTTTAGTTTTCCTACGGATTCATGGATATTTTGTGGATTTTTACGGAATCGAAAGGGTTTGGTTGTGGTCCGCCCTCGTTGTTATTTTTGGTATGAATATACATGAATCGTAGGCGGGTTTCCGGGTGTATTCCATTTCCGTAATCGTCTAGAGTTGGTTGTGATTGTGTTATTCGAATCGTTAGGTTCATTCGTCGGTTCCTCACGGTCGTGCTTGATTCTTCCGTTCCGTTCGCGTCACCGTCTATTAATCGAGGCAAGTATCCTTATGAACTTACAATCTTGACATAGTAGTTTTGTATGAGAAATTGTGTGTGTGTATGCTCACTACGGGTTAGACTCGACGGGGTCTCGGTAGGGGTTCACGGAGGTGTGGATCGACGAGCTTTGCTTTTAACCACTATGGGTTAGATCCGACGGGGTCTCGGTAGGGGTCCACGGAGGTGTGGATCGACGGTTAATTGTGGTGAATTTTACAAATGTGATTTGATATTGGCATTTCCGGAAATGAGTGTTTTCGAACGGTTTTCTCTATTGCATACATTTACTATATGTGTAAGATGTAAGTTGTTCATCTGGTTACTTGTACTAGCGTAATTGCTAACCCCTCTGGGGACCCGTTTTGGGGAAATTCGTTTTATGAATTTCAGGTCAGGTTCATCGAGACGAGCGGGCGCTGGACCAGTACACGGATGATGGCCGTGCGTGATGATTGTGCACGTGTGACGTTTTAGTGTCTTTTACCTTTTCATCTTTTGTGGTTTTGAACTAATAGTTGTACTCGAGTACTTAAGGGGTTCTTGTTCGTCGGATTGTATTGTTGCTTATTATGTTGTGTTGGATGATGATGTTATATTGACCGGTTGAACCGGGTGGATTATTCTGTTTTGCGTCTTTATGACATGGTATTGTTCTGTCGTTTATGTGAGTCGATGAGTATGATGCTGTTCAGCCTGGTGGGTCCCATATAGGGATTCACGGCGCTGTAATATACCTCGAATATCTTGAGGGTGTTACAGAACATGGTATCAGAGCGCTAGGTTTATGGATACCTAGGCTTGTCGGTTTATTGGGTCTTGTGGTGTTTTGTTTTGCACATCATCGTCACGCTGCCATGATTCCGGTACTACCAGTGTCCGTAAGTTTTTCCTTCCTCTGTTCATTATTTCCTTGTATCGTACCTTTGATTCTCGACTTGGATTCACGGATGGAATCCAATGGTATGGCCCTGGATTCACGAGTGCGTGTGTATGTTTTGTGAATGTGTTTGCTCACCTCAGGAGGGTTAGACGGGGCCATGGAGGGAGTCCAATGGTATAGCCCTGGATTCACGAGTGAAACTTCACGAGTGCGTGTGTATGTTTCGTGAATGTGTTTGCTCACCTCGGGAGGGTTCGACGGGGCCACGGAGGGAGTCCAATGGTTTTACCCTAGATTCACGAGTGAAACTTCACGGGTGCATGTGTATTTTATGTCCGTCGAGGACGCGAGACGTGGGTTTTAACCTTGTGTATTGTTGTTGGTTTCAATTGTGGAAACAGAACCTTTGGGCTGTGACCCCTGTTGATTTTGGAAAGTGAAGGATTCTGAAATCCGAAATTGTTTTCTATTAAAACTCTCGATGGCATTTTAAACTGTTTTATAAATTGTTCCCCTTGAATTATGATGTTTCGGTTTTGGAATGTTTTTCCCAAACTCTTACCTCGGGAAGTACTTTTCATTTCATTTGGATCTTTGAGGATTCCTGGTTAATGTTATTCGTGGAATGTGAATTGTATGACTCGTATTTTGCACTTTGTTATTGCACTAGCAAAACAGTGGAGTTTTGCTAACCCCCGAGTATTCGGGGGGTGGATGTCTGTTTTTGCATTCAGGTTTTGGGAGCATAACACAGAGTCGGCACGAAAGATGATGAAAGATGATCGATACTAATCACATGAGGACCCTTACATTGCTGTATTGGTTTAGTTATATTTTATTTCCGCTGCAGTATATTTTCCCCATTGTACAGGAGCATTTTGTATTCGACCCCTGCGTGGGCATGTATTGAGTTGTATGTATTTATTGAAAGACCAAATCGGTCTACTGAGTTATTTTTAGCCTTAAAGGCATTGTTGAGATGTTCGACGTTGTTTACCAGCCTGGTAGATACTTGAGGAAAGGGTCTACGACGTGTAATATCCCTAAGTGGATTGGGGGTGTTACATAAATGGTATCGGAGCTTAGGTTGAGGAAACCTAGGCTGTCGGGTTTAGTGATGTCTGTTGAGTTTTGTCTCATCGAATTTTGTCCGACTGAGTCGTGTCGCGACGCGTCGTCTCAGTCTGTTGGTCGTGATTAGTATCGTGGAGCGATCATCATCTTCGTGCGGCCTGTGGATGTAAGCCTCCTTTCCTTGTGTTGTGCCTCGTGTGACATGAGCTGCTTGTTTGATTGTTTCGTTGATTGATTAAATCCTTCTGTGGATTTTGATTCCGTGATATGTGGGTATTCGATTGTTATATTTTAATTATATGAGGAGCGGTGTCGCTGCTAATGTATTTTCGAACTTTATTTTATCCGCTGCGTGAGTCCTTTCAAAATGACTTTTAGTATTTTGCAAACTGAGTTCTAATTTGTAAAACCGATTCCCTAAATCGAGTTTTGGCACTTTGGTCTTGAATGTTTTATGACGGTTTGATAAAGGATTTTTTGGGTTTGGGGCATTCTGGCCTATTGAATTTTTGAAAACCTTGAGTATCTTAGAAAATTAAATTTCGAGACGTACTTTTAAAACGAATTATTTTCTTGCGGTGTTTTAAAAGTGCTTTATAGTGCCGCAATATATTTCAAAAAAAATTCCAGTTGAGGACCAAAAATATTTTGAGATATTTTCAATTATTTAGAAATGCTTTGCTTAGACCCGAGGGTCGAATATTTCTGAAAGTCTTTCACCAAAAGGGAAGTGTCCTCGTTTTATCAAGCGCAAGATGGTTTTCAAAGTCTCGATGATGGTGTCTGTGCTGCTTTTTGAAGGGTGATACTGAAGATCAATTAGTGTTTCCAAAATCATTTTTTTTTCAAAGGTGGTTTTCATTTTAAAAAAAACCTATTGTTCCTATTTGCGGTTCGGTAATATTTGTATGATGTTTTGTGATAATGTGCTGGTTATTGTTCGGGCCATTGAGATCGCCGAACGATGCCATCGTTACTATGATTCTGTGTATGCGGGCTACCATACGTTGATATGTTGTGTGGAATTGGCATCTCTGGTTTGTTGCTTTGTGATGTTATGTTCCATTGTATCGAGCATTTGTATATTCGGTATGCCGAGCCGAGGTGTTTCAACCGTGGTGTGCCGGGGGCATGCACGTGCCAATTGTCCTTCTCGCCAGTAACGCATTTCATGTGTGGACCCGAGAGACACGGGATCCAGTTTTGCGAGTTGGGTTCCAAGTCTTTCGGGACATGAACTTCAGCACAGATATTAGGATCGGCTCTAAGAGGCCCATGGGAAATGTTTCCGTCAGCTGCTTTTATATTGTTGCCTTGTTTCCGTTATTGTGAGTTGCGGGGACGACCTTCTTTTATAAGAGGTCGAATGTAATACCCGTATTATATTTGGACTTCTGCATTTCCTCTTCCTCAAGTCTATCGACTCGCTCGTGTTCGTTGATATTTTCTGAGCTTGTCCTGTCCCTTGTTTTTGTTGATCGAACGAGTGTGGTATTGTTTCAGAATAACTCGTTTGTCGTTGTGACTTTTCAATTTCTATTCCATTTCCTGTGGATCTTATGTGAATGCACATCTTGTTGTTTTCACCGGATCATATATTGTCTCGAGCCGAGACGTGAACCTGGGAGTTGTTGTTTGAATTTTCTTGTTCTTCGTGATTCGAACATGGTTGTTCGGTTTTTGTTGTCTCGATCGTTGTGGTTCGATCGTTTGACTATTCGGTTTTTGTTGATATTGTTTCGTGATTGTTTAACGTTCAGACTCCTTCGTAATTCCCTTAAGTTCGGGAAATTAGTCTCGTTTTCGATTTTCCAACCCTTGGGCGGTGGAATTCCGTATTTGTTCAGCGATTGGCTCGCGTTTTGATTGATGTACCGTTGGGTTGGTCAATCATATTGATTTTCATTCGTTGTGTTTTATGATTGTTCGGATAATCGACTTGATTGTATTATCTATTTGATGACGCTTGTCACTTGTTGGTTTTATTATGTGTCTAACGGCGACGTTGTGTTGGTCGTCGGGGAGCATGTTTTCACGCCGTATATTCCTTTGTGTTGCTTGTAATGTTTCGCCGTTGGGGCATAAGTTACGCGTTTCTTGTGTATCTCGTTGAGTTTTCCTGGCGGGATATTGCTTCTCCCTACTTGTTTTAAGTTTTCGGGACGAAACTTCTTTTAAGGAGGGTAGTATGTAATATCCGCAAATTCGAATTTCCGGTAATTTTCTTTTTTTGGCGAGAGTCCATTTTGACGACTCGCTTGGGACCGTTTCGTCATTATGAGAATGATTAATTCTACACTTTTTGACATCCGAGTTCATTTCGGTGTCGTTTTGTTGAGTTCCGTGCTTCTTAGCGACTTTTCGGCACTTGAGTTCGATTCTTGTGAATCTCGTTCGAAACTACTGTTTCGAGTTTCCCGTAAGTCGGTTTAACTTTGTTAGACGTGTTGTGAACTTCGGTTTGGTTATTCGATCATGTATCGTGATTTTCGCGCGTTTTGGGCCATTTTGTAATTTACCCAAAGTTGTGGGTATCTGCATTCGTATCTGTTGTCTTGACCCTTTTCATGGTCGCGTGTGATTAATTGTCGCATGGTATTTCATTTCGGGTCAATGATGTTGCCCATGAGCGTTTTATCGTGTTCGTTCCGTGCGATTTCGGATAATCGAGTCGTCGAGTCCTGGTGGTCGGGCACTGGCCGGACGGGTGCGGGCAGTGGCCGGAAGGTTGCGGCACTGGCCGGACGTTTGCGGGCACTGGCCGGATGGGTGCGGCAGGAACCAGTGTAGCGCACGCTACGGCCGGAAGGTAGCGCACGCTACGGCCGGGTGGTAGCGCACGCTACGGCCGGTTAGCTGCGTGCGCTAGTCGGCCGAGACAGTAGGGGCAGTGAGGTTCTAGACAAGGGTGGGTCGATAGGTAGCGAACGCTACTATCGGACACTGCGCACGCTACGACCGGCAGGTAGCGCACGCTACGTCCGGAAGGCTGCGCACACTACCTGGCCGAGCAGTCTAGTCCAGGAGGTCTCTGGATTGCGGCCCGGGCCGATAGCGCACGCTAGCTCGGTAGCCTAGCGCACGCTAGTCTGGCCCACTATAAATGTGACAGAGCAGTCCAGTTTCAGTCATTTTTCCCATTTCTCTCTTTCTCTTCCGTGGCTGGGGCCTTGCGGAACTTAAAGCCATGTTGTTGAACAACAAATCCACAAAGTTCTTGAGTTCATATCTGTTGTTACCCAAAATATTATCCGGAGATAGTATTGCTGGAATGATCGAGTAACAAATAAATGCGAGAACACTTCCGTGAGAAAATAAATAACACAAGACTTGCCGGGGTTGTTAGTCCTGGGCTTGAATGCTCTCGCGAGATGTTATTAATAAATATACTGTGGAGTACAAATATTAATGTTAGAATCTATTACAATGAGTGTAAAGACTTCTAGTTATCTAAGTTGTAGAGCATGTAGATTGTCAGAAGAACCAGATAGGGAGATCCGTGAGTTCTTGCTTTTGATGTTCAGTGTATGAGAATGTATCTCTCTCGGTATGTTTTGTACTGTATTCACGATGATTATTCTGATGCTGATTCAATGATCCCTCATCCATTGTTGTGAGCCTCCTATTTATAGGAGACAAGGTTGCTGGGACCTCTCCGACGATCGCGGGCGACCGCCGTTTTCTATATTATAATAAGATGGCCGATCGTCCCGTCACGTGGGGCTGTTCCCTTAAATTCTGAGGCTGCCGCTGGCGGCCAGCTGTGCGAGCCAATGGGAAGCCTGCACGCATCCTGAGTCGCTGTCCGGGGAGGACCCACTTTGTACCTTTCGGCGGCCCTGTCGGTAGGTGAGGTAGGTGACAGGTTGGGGTCAAAGGTCTTATCTGTCGGCACCTTTTGCGGATCTGCATGTGGGTCACCGTCCAAGATTCGGTCTTCGACGACTTTGACGGTTGTTGGATTTATACATGGCACGAGACGATCGTCTCTGGTCGGACATCATAGACGATCGCCAGATACCAAAAGACGATCGCCGGATACCAAAAGACGATCGTCGTAGGTGCCGACTGCTGGGTTTTTGCCCAGAGTATGTCTTCTATGGTTGGCTCTCAGATCATTATGCCGATCGCCATCGAGTCGTATTAATCGCCGCACAACAATTGCCCCCCAACTCGCTTCGATGTTGAAAACACGGGGTGAGGTGGCACTGTTGGCGATCGCCCGTGTTTAGACGATTGGCTCGTTTGTCTATGATAAGGACGATCATCAGGACGATTTGATTTCAGATTTGGACGATCTCTTTTTGCGCTGGAATCAGCGGGAAATGAAGGCGGGCTCTCGAAACGTTGTAAGGACACGCGTCGCGCTACCATTGGGGGAGTCCGACGGTTTTGTCAGTCCTGTCGCCTGGCGTGCCCTCGAAAAGACGCGTACGCGGGATTCGAGGGCTGCATTTAATGTGTCCCCCTCTGACGGTTGCACTCCAGCCCTCGGGGTTTCGCCTATTTGCACAGAGACCCCTGATCCCGCCTATAAAAGGGGCTAGGGCTACTTCATTTCTACTCTTCACGCATCCTTGCTTTCTAGCCGAGACTCTATAGAATTTTTCCGACGATCCTAGTGCCGACCGTCCTTCCTTTTAGGTAAGAACATAAATCTTCTCTCCCCCTTTACTTTTTAGAACATGTCTGGAGGATCTAAAACCTTCGAGGCCGGAAGCTGCTGCGCCGCCGCGACTTCGCCGGACCGGGAGGAAATTCCCATGGGACTCCATATGGAAACGGCCGTTGAGGCTATTCGTGCGGGGATTGCACCCGCAGAACTTGAGGAGCTCTTCAATGAGGCCGAAGAGGCGAGATCTGCGGCGACGGCGAAGCGAGGGGGTTCGCCGGTGGATGAAGATGAACTGTTGCGGTTGTCTTGGGAAAAGGATAGCGTATTCGGCCCCGCCTATATGGATTTTGCTAGGCTCATGGATGGGATCACCGGACCCTGTCCAGAATTTGATTTCGAAGCATACTCCGCCGCCCACCCTTATGAGCACGTGAAGCGGACGGCGTTTCGAGCCGCTGACCCTTCTCAGTGGACTCTCGGTCAGATTCGGAGTTCGGCGACCCGAAAAGATTTGAGTCGCTGGAGGGCGAAATATCACATTCCTTCTGATGTTTCGCTACACGTGCCCTCGGAAAATGAACGTGCTGATCAACCTCCTGAGGGTCTGGTCGCCGTTAGTGAGATGATTATGGAGGCCGGCCTGCGATTCCCCTTGCCGTTCGTCGTATCCTATTTATTGATCGCCTGGAATTTGGCGCCGCTCCAACTGACGCCGAACTCCTGGCTACAGATCATCTGTACTTTGACACTTTTCGGCGGTCACCGGTTGTTCCGTCTTCTTTCTGCGATGGAAATGAACTATCTCTTCAAACTGGCTGTGCAGAAAGGGTCGATCGGCGGTAATCACATTCAAGGTCGAATGGGAAGAGTGGTCCTTGGTGTGCCGAACAAGACCCGGGGCGACCTGGCAAAATGGTGCTGGATCGGCGGAGCGTGGTGATCGGCTTCGAGTGATAGGCCGGAGGAAGAGTTGGAGATCCCCACCAATTTTCGGGAGAGGAATCCGAGTAAGGGTTTTAACTCTCCCTTTGATCGGATACGTCTTGGACTGATCTAATTTGGTTTTCATTTTGAAGGACTCCCTGTTCCAGCGATCGGCGATCTCCCCTTTGATTTCTTGATCGTCTGGGAGCGAATTCGCGCCTTGCAAGTCTCCTACATAGACGTTCGCTCACTCGGTCATGAACTTCATCGATTGGGGGCTCGATTGTTTCGCTTCCCACGTCATCTGAAAGTTCCAGGTATAAATTTTACTTCTTCTTCCTTGCTTGACGATCATGTGATTGAAAGAGGTGTTTAACTTGTCTGCATTTTTTCTTTGGCAGAGATTCATTTTCCCCGCTTCACCGAGCCACCGAAAGAGATCGCCATGTCTAACCCTGGTCTTATCGGTCGACTTCATCAGGGCAAGAAGACGGGTAACGTTCCTGCATCGACGTCTCGCCCCGTTCCTGCGGTGAGGCCCGCTGTGGCGCCGGTCGCCGAGCCGGAAAATCAGGAGGAGGAACAACTCCAGCGCACCCGCAAGAGGCGGAGGCCGGAGGGGTCCCTGTCGACAGCTGAGGCGGATGTATCTATCTTGGAACCGCCGCTTGCCGCTCCACCTATCTCCACCGTTCCGATGGTAGAGGGGTCTGGCTCCAGGCCCTCGGCCGGCTTCTTGAAAACTACGGTGATCGCCGAAGCTGAAACACCTCGGGGCAAGCCCTATTTTGGCCGCGACCCCGAGTTGGTCAATAGGTAAGACCGGTTGGATCTTTCCGAGTTAGGAAATTTGTGTAAGGTATATACTAACTCCTTTGTTTCTTTTTGTTTGTGTCGCAGGGTTCGTCTTGCTGATCCGGACGGCTCGCCAATGGTGCTGGATTTCCTAGCGAGCAAGGCTCCGCAAAAGTCCCTTGATGTCCCTTCCTATGTCTTCAAGGCTATCGCCTCTCTTCCTAAGGCTTGGACGACTGATCTTGACGCGATCGCTCGTCGGTGATCTGGAGATGCCATGCAGGCGACTATCGCCCTGACTCTCCAAGCGGCGACGATGGCCGTCCAAGCCGCCAAGGATTATGAGGGGTGGCCCTATAATGTTCGCCTCCATCAAGATCTCGAGGCAGCTCGGAACCAAAACATTGATTTCGCCAACCGGATCCAGGCCATGGAGAAGGAATATTTAGAGACGGCCAAACGAGCTAAACAGGACATCGATCGGATGAAACAAGAGCTGAGCCGCTCCAAGGAAGTGGCCGATCGGTTCCGCGACCAGGAGAAGGAAGCTCTCTGGATGCATGTGGCCTCGCAGGAGGAGGCGACCGGGATGAAGGCGACGGTGGATCGGCTCAACAGCGAGCTGGAGAAGGCAACGGGAGATCTTGAGAAGGCTAACGGAGAAATGGCCACCAAGGTGGTCGAGCTAGTGGAAGTTGAGAAGACGACCACGGAGTTTATAGGGCAGCTAAAGGCGATCGAGACCGATCCCTACCTCAATGTGGCACTCGTCATCGAGTTCGCCTATTATGTGGCCTACGCCGACGCTGTCCGAGCCGCCAAAAAGGTAGGGATCGAGATCGGTCCTATGATGGAGAGCTTCAAGGCCTATGCAATCTAGCACCCTTTGCATCCAGAGTTTTCTCTGCCGATCCTTGACCTCATCGACTTGGGGATCGACTTGAGTTGGTATCCTTTTCCGGATAAACTCATTTATCCTGAGGCCGATGGGGGAGCGCGTGCTGATCCGCCACCTGGGGGCGAAGACCAGCCGTAGGGACCCTGAGAGATTTCTTTGTCTTCCTTTACTTGTAAATTTTTGCTTTTTCTTTGTATTGCCTTCGGGCTTCGTATTGTACGAACTTCTTGATTGTAATAAAATACTCTTTTTTCGCATCTGATTCTTTACGTGTACGATCACCTTTGAATGTTTGCATGTGAATTTTTACAAGTGTGTATATACTTGCTTCTGATGCCTTGTTCGCCTGATCGATTGTTTGAATGTTGAATGTATTGACATACTTGGAAATTCTTACTAGTAAATATTGTCGAACAAAATCGATCGTCCAGCGTGTGTTTGAACGAAGCCGATCGGGTACGGTCTCTTCCTTCCGATCGCTTTTAGGATTAGCTCCACTTCTATGCCCCTTGTTTTTGTTTACTTATTGTAAGTGAGGGAACAAAAATAATATGTTTGCTGAGCTATCTTCAGTTTTGCCGATTTTGAGGAATCATGCACGGTTGCGGAGTTCGATGGACCGACCTCCACAACCGCGTCTTTGTGTGCGAGGGACATTCCCGCGACTCACTTTATTATGAGGGTCCTCTGTTAGGCTGCGCCCACCTTGTATTTAAACAAAAGGTTGGGCGATCTTGGTCTGGAGGAGTCCTTGCATGGGGCGTCGTCGGTCTTATTCGACTCCACGTCCGCAGCTTGTTAGCACTTTTCTACCTCGGGTCGGCATGTTAGATGGCGACCCTCGACGGTATACGTAGTGATGGGGTAGGGACGCGCTGCCTTGTCCGGATCCATCATGTTAGATGATGTACCTTGAGGGCGTGCGAACGTGTCCATAGATTAGTTTGGAGGGTCCTTCAGCTACGCTCGCCTCGTATTTAAATGAAAGGCGAGCGATCGCAGCCCAGAGGAACCTTGCATGGACGAAGCTGTCGGTTCCATCGACATCCAGGACCACGGATGCACTTTTCTACCTCGGATCGCCATGTTGGATGACGACCCTCGATGGTATACGTCGTGCTTGGAGGGGCGATCGGTTGCATAGGTCTGTCAGGTTTAGACGACGACCTCTTGTAGGGCGAGCGATCCGTCCTCTTTTTTGTTTGTTTTTGTCGAGGTGCATCATATATATGGGATTGGAAAATCTCATTATACTCTTTTTACATTGTGTAATTGAAACTGGATACAAAGTTCTCACTGATAGTATTTCTTCAAATGTATGGCGTTCCAGGGATATTGGTCCGGAGTGCCGTCAGGATGTTCAAGTTCGTAAGCTCCCCTACTTAGCCATTTAGATACCCTAAAGGGGCCTTCCCAATTTCGGCCAAAGACTCCAGTGTGGGTCTGGACCTTTTTGAGGACTAGGTCGCCTACTTGGAACTGTCTTTCCTTGACTTTCGAATTGAAGAACTTCTCGGATCTCCTTTTGTGGATTGTGTTCTTCATTTCCGAGGTCAGTCGTCATTCTTTGAGCATGTCAAGGTCGATCCGTCGGGCCACATCATTGTGTGTCGTCATCTCTTGTTCGGTTCGATGGTTGAGGACGGCGATCTCTGAGGGGATCACCGCTTCTATTCCTAAGGAGAGGGCGAATGGGGTTTCGCCAGTTGAATTTCGGGTCGTCGTTCGATAAGACCACAAAATGTCTGGGAGCTCGCTCGCCCATCGTCCTTGCCTGGATTCGAGTCGTGCTTTAATCGTGTGTTTGAGGATTTTGTTTACGGATTCTACCTGCCCGTTCGTCTGAGGGTGGTAGGGGGCCGAGAACAACTTTTGATTCCCCACTTCTCGTAGAATTGCATGAATTCTAAGCCGTCGAACTGCTTTCCGTTGTCGGAGATGATGGCCTGGGGTAGACCGAATCGGCATATGATGTTTTTCCAGATGAACTTGATTACTTGCTCTTGGCCGATCTTGTTGAGCGGTTCGGGCTCAGCCCATTTAGTGAAATAATCGACCCCTACGATGGCAAACTTACAGCCCCTGGCGCTGTCGGCAAGGGACCTATAAGGTCGATCCCCCATTGGGCGAAAGGCCATGGGCTGTACATTGAAGTGAGCTGCTCGGGGTAGAGCTTGATGTTTGGGCCCATTACTTGACACCTGTGACATGATCTGGCGTAGGCGATCGCATCCTTATGAAGTGAAGGCCAGAAAAAACCTTGCCTGGTTGTTTTATGGATGAGAGGTCGCCCGCCAGCATGGTTTCTGCAGATCCCGTCATGGATCTCGGCTAAAACGAGCTGACCTTCCTCCGGTGTAATACACTTGAGGAGGGGAAGGCTGAAAGCTCGTTTGTAAAGCCGGTCGTCCAATACGGTGTATATGGTCGCACATAGCTGGAGTTGGCGAGCTTTGATACGGTTGTCAGGGACCATTCCGTCCTTTAAGTATTTGATGAATGGAGTCATCCAGTTCTCCTCGGCAACGACAACTGTGGTAACCAGGTTTCTGTCGATCGCCGGCCTTGCTGATTTTGTGATTTGGATATTAAAGAAATCGGCTGCCCCATCTGACGACGCTAGCTTGGATAGGGCATCGGCCTGGGAGTTGTGCTCTCTCGGGACTTGTTTGATTAGCACTTCCTCAAATTTCGTGCATATTTGGGCGACCAATTCTTGGTATTTGACCATCTATTCACCGCGCGCCTCGTATTCTCCCTTGACTTGGTTCACGACCAAGAGGGAGTCCATGAAGATATGGAGGCGACGAACATCTAGGGCGAGGGCTAGATCGAGCCCGCCTACCAAGGCTTCATACTCGGCTTCATTGTTGGTCGCACGAAACCCGAAACGCACAGAATTTGTGAAACTTTGCCCGTCGGGGCTGATGAGGACAATCCCTGCCCCTGCTCGCGAGTTGGTCACCGAGCCATCTACGTACAGCTTCCAGGCAGGGCAGCCGATCTAGGTTGGACTGTGAGGAAATGTTAATTCCACCACGAAGTCTGCCATAGCCTGGCCTTTGATCGCTGTGCGAGGAGTGTACGTGATACCGTATTGGGCGATCTCCAGTGACCACTTGAGGAGTCGCCCGTTGGTGTCCGGTCGGTGTAGAACTTGCCTTAGAGGGAGAGTTGTCAGAACCTCCACTTCATGTTCGAAGAAGTAGGCTCTTAGCTTGCGAACACTCATGACTAGAGCGTAGGCGATCTTCTCCAGAGGTGTGTATCGCGTTTCCACGTCGTGGAGCGCTTGACTAACGAAGTAGATCGGAAAGTGGACTTGTCCCTCCGCTCGCACCAAAACGGCACTCACAGAAGTAGCATCTTTTGATTCTACTAATTCTTTTATTCGAAGTGGATCGGATTTGGAACTTCTGTATTTTCGACTCTGTCGACTCGTTTATGTTCGTTGACATTTTCTGAGCTTGTCCTGCCCCTTGCTTTTGTTGATCGAACGAGGGTGGTATTATTTCGGAATTACTCGTTCGTCGTTGTGACTTTTCAATTGTTATTCCCTTTCCTGTGGATCTTATGTGAGTGTGCATCTTGTTGTTTTCACCAGATCATGTTTTGTCTCGAGTCGAGATGTGATCCTCGGAGTTGTCGGTTGAACCTTATTGTTCTTCGTGATCCGAACATGATCATTCGATTTTTGTTGTCTCCATCTTTGTGGTTCGATCGTTTGATTGTTCGCTTTTTGTTGATCTCGTTTTGTGATTGTTGAACATTCAGAATCCTTCGTAATTCCCTTAAGTTCGGGAAATTAGTCTCGTTTTCGATCTTCCAACCCCTGGGTGGTGGAATTCCGTATTTGTTCAGCGATTGGCTCGCGTTTTGATTGATGTACCGTTGGGTTGGTCAATCATATTGATTTTCGTTCGTTATGTTTTGTGATTGTTCGGATAATTGACTTGACTATATTATCCATTTAATGACGCTTGTCATTTGTTGGTTTTATTATATCCCTATCGGCGACATTGTGTTGGTCATCGTGGAGCGTGTTTTCACGCCGTATATTCCTTTGCGTTGCTTGTAACGTTTCGCCAATGGGCGTAAGTTACATGTTTCTTGTGTATCTCGTTGAGTTTTCCTGGCGGTATATTGCTTCTCCCTACTTATTTTAAGTTTCGGGACGAAACTTCTTTTAAGGAGGGTAGAATGTAATATCCGCAATTTCGAATTTTGGTAATTATCTTTTTTTCGGCGGAAGTCCGTTTTGACAGCTCGCTCATGACCGTTTCGTCATTCCGAGAATGATTAATTCTGCACTTTTTGTCATCCGAGTTCGTTTCGGTGTTGTTTTGTTGAGTTCCGTCTCTTTTGACGACTTTTCCGCACTTGTGCTCGATTCTTGCGAATCTCGTCCGAAACTATTGTTTCGAGTTTCTCCTAAGTTCATTTAATGTTATTATTCATGTTGCGAGCTTTGTTTCGGTGTTTCGATCATGTATCGTGTATTTCGGACGTTTTGGGCCATTTTTGTAATTTCCCAAAGTTTGGGGTAATTACTTCCGTTGTCGAATTTCGAGCCTTCGGGTGGTCGGAATCGCGTGTTCTCTTAGCTCTTAGATTCGTCTTTGCGAGTACGTCGTAACCGTACCTTCGATTTATACTCAGGTTCGGGTTTCGGGGTCGTCCGGGCCGTCGGAGTGGCCACGGCCGAGTCACGGCCGGAGCAGGGCCTGGCCTGGCCGAGTTACGGCCGTAAGGGCCGAGAGTTACGGCCGTATGGCGCCTGGCAGCTTCCGGACGAATGCCAGTTACGGCCGTAAGGCGCGATCGGGTACGGCCGTACGTGCGCTGGGCATCTTCCTGACGAAGGCCGGTTACGGCCGTAATGTGTGCCAGTTACGGCCGTAAGTGTCCGACAGGTGCTGGGCTGATTTTTTGACGAATGCCGGTTACGGCCATAAGGCCTGCCGAGTACGGACGTATGGGCCGAGTTACGGCCGTAAGTCACTGCCGGTTACGGCCGTAAGTGTCCGGCAGTGACCGGCTATATAAGGCCTGGCAGCCCATTTTTGTTCATTTCCTCACTTTTCTTGCGGCTATCGGACGGGTGCGACGGGAAATCGAGTTCTTGGTCGATTATAATCATTTCCAAGGCATTTTGGAAGATTCTTGTTGATTATATCATCATCCAATCCGTGTTCTTCGTCGAATCAAGGTATATTCTTGATTTTCCTTCAGGTTGACATTTTGGAGAAATTGTTCTTGATTTCGTTTCTAATCCGATTTTGATACATCGGTTGGTGTAGTATGATGTTATTAATCGTGTTCTATGGGTTGTATATCCATATATCGAGTTTGTTTAACTCGATTGATGATTCGAGTGTTCTTGGGAATTATTGAACATTTAGTGTTCGATTAAATGTCCCAATGAGTTTCCCTTCGATAGTTTGTTGGGATTTCCGTTGTTTTGGCCTTGATTCTCGTTGTAACCATGTGTTATTGTTCCTTCCGGAGGTTTATAGGTGTTCGAGGATTCCGATGTTGAATCCTGTTTGGTGATTGATGATTCGTGTGGTGTTATACTCGTAATACTCGTGGTGCTATCGCGTTCTTGATATTGTTCGGGGGTTCGGGGCTATTCGACCGCGTCCTATCCGTCGTCTTGTTGCGATCGTGATTTTGAGGCAAGTACCTTGTCCATATAATTCTTGTTTTGTGGATACGATAATTAGTGATCGTCTAAATGTGGTTGTTTGGTCGTTTGAATTAAACTTTCAAAAGATTCGGTTTAGCCTTGTTAAAGGCTTGCTTTCAAAACACGTGTGTTTTGTGAATGGTGTGGTTTGCAAATAACTATGTGAATTCTATGGATATGTTTGGTATTGATGTTGCACTTGGTATTGCGTGTGGATGTATATTATTTCTTTTCGGTGCGTTGTGGATTGACGTGGTGTTTTGCTAAGTGTTTGATGCCTCTGAGCGAATTGTTTGAATATCCTTGATGTGATATGTTATTTGTGTGAATGTGTGGATATGGTTGAAGGTCTACGGTGACACATGGCACGTGATCATGTGGTCAGGATGCAACAAGTGATTGATCCAACCGTGAGAGCCTGAGATAATCTACGGTGGCACATGGCATGTGATCATGTGGCCAGGATGCAACAAGCGATTGATCCAACCGTGAGATGTGTGTGATTTGTTTAGCTAGCCAGCTCGGGAGGGTCCTTAGAGGCCTCGGGCAGGATCAATGATATTACTCTGTTCCCAAGGCGATGCATGTGTTGTGATTTGTTTATCTAGCCAGCTCGGGAGGGTCCTTCGAGGCCTCGGGCGGGATCAATGGTATTACCCTGTTCCCACGGCGATGCTTGTGCATGATTACGTTGTGTTGATTTTATATCCGTCGAGGATACGTGATGTTGGGCTCTGGCCCTGTGAATTGTTGTCGGTTTTCTATCTGCGAAAACAAAACCTTTGGGCTGTGACCCTGTTGATTTTGGAAAGAAAAGGATTTGATAATCCTAAATTGTTTTCTATTAAAACTCTTGATGGCATTTTAAACCGTTTTATAAATTGTTTTCCCTTGATTTGTGATCTTTCGGTTTTGAAATGTTTTACCCAAACTCATGCCTCGGGAAGTACTTTTCGTTACTTTGGACTTTTGAGGATTCCTGATTATTGTTATTCGTGGAACTTGAATTATATGGCTCGTATTTGCACTTTGTATTTGCACTAGCAAAATAGTGGAGTTTTGCTAACCCCCGAGTATTCGGGGGGTGGATGTCTGTTTTTGCATTCAGGTTTGGGAGCATAACACAGGGTCGGCGCGAAGGATGATGAAAGATGAACGATACTAATCACACGAGGATCCATATGAGGTCTTTGGTTTAGTTGTATTTTATTTCATTTGCAAGATTCTTTCCCCGCCAGACGGAGTGTGTTGTATTCGACCCCTGCGTGGGCATGTATTGTAATTAAGTTGTATGTATTTATTGAAAGACCAAATCGGTCTACTGAGTCATTTTAGCCTTAAAGGCATTGTTGAGTTGTTCGGTTTTGTTACCAGCCTGGTAGAACCTTGAGGAAAGGTTCTGCGGCGTGTAATATCTCTGAGTGGATTGGGGGTGTTACAATTGCATTCATACAACGGAAAAATAATGTTGTTTGTATTCATTCAACATAACTTTCAAGTATGAACGTTTAGCAACCGAATAATAATAATAATGATGATAATAATAATAATAATAATAATAATAATAATAATAATAATAGCTGTAACACTAATACTAGAAGTAACAACAATATCCATGGGGAGAAGCAGCAACTAAAAAGCAATGGATTAACCGGAAAACCAAACTTGCTAACTAACAGGATATATGTATTCAATCATATTATCAAAGAAACATAGTAAGAAAAGGCGTGTCAAAAACATACGCTATATCCCCAGCAGTAGATGGTGATCCATACTCATCAAAAATCGACATAAGATCCCCCAATTGCCCATGCAAATCACCAAATATCTTAATAGGAGCCTTCAGCTGTAGTACACTAGGTTCACTTTCAAATATTCTCTCAACACTATCACAAAGATCTGCAATCTCATTGCAGTCCAAGAAAAAGTGTCTGCAGACTGGAGGGTTCCAACCACGAGGTTTGAGAAGATAAACAAGCACCTGGGAGATGGACAAAGCGCAGTCAGGATGCTACAACTTCAACAATATAAAGGGCAATGGTCATGATTTCTGATTTATTACTTTCGACCATTAATTCAAATAAATTCTAAAAGAAACGACAGAAAACGAAAATTTTATTTTTCAATTGATTTTTAGTATCACAATTTTTTTAAAGAAGCTAACATAGAACTTCATTTGGTTTATTGAACATTCACATTTTCAAGAAACAAACTTCCTTATGCTGTTCTACAGAACATGATGGCATCAAAGTTCATATTGATCAGAAACTGTGCCATCTAGGAACTTGAAGGTAGAAGGAAAGATGAACCAAGCAACAATATTTTATAATTCATCACTATTTTTACATATATATATATATATATATAACCCAGATATTATTTCTAGAGTATCATTTACATGGGAAGGATACCGTATTTGGTACACTGTTTATAGACATTTGCCGATCTAAAAGCTTCCTAGCTGCCGTTACACATTCTGAAGATCCATAACTGACCCACCTGCCCTCACTTTCGAACTGATCAATCGAAAGCTGTCTGACCATATCACCTAAAGCACCACCAGTCTCTGTAGCTACAACTACCTACAAATGTATACATAACAGATAACTGATCAACAACTCAACTCTAACCGAATTTAATGCATTCATTATCATGACACTGACAGCACGATGATGAAGCCTAACTCCAGCAGGGGCAGAATTGTTCGACATTACAGAATGTGGATTGATCAAGGTAGATATTTGTTTTCAACTAGGGGTAGCCTCGGCCCCACAATCTCTATCGGGCAGCTCAACTTCTCCATTAACTTGCCGAGCCTTAGCAGCCGTCAATGCGGCAGTAATAGCTCACTTCATGCGAAATTTCAACCAAGTACTCAACGCCTTTGGTCATTCTTCTCTACATTATTAGCATACTTAGTATCAGAACAAAAGCAAACATCATAGCCAAATACAGAATTATGCAGCCCGACAAAAGGCAAGGGAAGATTCATTTATCGGTAACCTTGCATCGTTGCATTTTCTATGCTTATATCTGTATAAATATCACCATTTATAGGGGGACAATAGGGTTTCCTACCACAACAGCACAATCAGATTATGAACTTATATTTCATCTTTAGGTCTTAATAATCAAGCAAACATGGGCTTATTTTATATAAGCCAAAATATATAGGCTTAAACTGTAATATCCGCAATTTCGATTTCCGGTCATTTCTTTTTTTTGGCGGGAGTCCGTTTTGATGACTCGCTTATGACCGTTTCGTCATTCTGAGAATGATTAATTTTGTACTTTTTGGCATCCGAGTTCGTTTCTGTGTTGTTTTGTTGAGTTCCGTGCTTCTTAGCAACTTTTCCGCATTTGAGTTCGATTCTTACGAATCTCGTTCGAAACTTCTGTTGCGAGTTTCCTGTAATTCAGTTTAACTTTTTTAGACGTGTTGTCAACTTCGGTTTGGTTATTCGGTCACGTATTGTGATTTTCGGGCATTTTGGGCCATTTTGTAATTTACCCAAAAGTTGTGGGTATCCGCATTCTTATTTGTTGTCTTGACCCTTTTGTCCGATTCGTTCCGTATTGTTGATTATGACATGATGGGTATGATAAATCTTAATATTATTCATGTGTTTAACATTATTTAATCAATTGTTCTTCGTCGAATCAAGGTATATTTCTTGATTTCCTTCGAGTTGACTTTTTGGGGGATTTGTTCTTGATTTCATTTTCCATCCGTTTTTGATGAACCGATTGTCGTAAAATGATGTTTTTAAACATATCCTATGGATTGAATATCCATATTTCGGTTGGGAATTCCATTTTCATGTTTTCTCGGGTCGATTCGTGTTCTTGGCCGTTTTGGGGGAAACCCTTGAACTTTCATCGTTTGTTACTTGAATTCAGCGGCTTTGGGTTGTACTTTGGAATTCATTTTCGTTGTTCTTGTTGTCGTTCGTAGTTTTTTGTTGCGGGTTGTCGTTCGGCGGAGTCGGCGGGTTCGTAGTCGGTCCGAGTCTCCTCACTTCGGTCGATTCTCCGCATTGTGATTATTCGAGGCAAGTATCTTTCCCATACATTTCATGTTTCATAGGCAAAATTATTGGTAAATGATTTTATGTAAAATCCGGATGTTTAATGAATGTTAAAAGTATCGGTATGTTCTCGATAAATGCTATCTTTCAACGAAAACTCGGATGCTTCGTGAATAAGTGTGTTGTTAGCCTTTGTGTGTTAACTCTGTTGGTTGAAAGATTTATGATCACATTTAGTGAATGTAATAAACCGTAATCATTTCCCAAGGATAACATGTTGTTATGTGTACTTGTTCGGTGAATATGTGATGGGTGATAGTGGTTGTTACTCCTTTGAAAGGAACTTGTGATGCTTAATGTTGCTTGGATTGATAGTTGATTATTGTTGTGTGCTTGTTGTATGTGATGTGCCTCTAGGTAGGATTGTTGAATCTCTGGGATCCGTACTTGCTAGTATGGGTCGGGCATGGCCGTAGGGTTATCCACCAGGTATGTCTTGCGGGACTCCGAGGTTCGTGGCTTGTTAGCCCGATGCCGAGCTAACTGATGGGGTTATCGTCGGGTATGTCTTGCGGGGACTCCGAGGTTCGTATCTTATTAGCGCGATGCCGGGATAACTTACGGTTGTGGTTTGGTTAAGTACGTATCTGTGCTTGTAGTCACGTGACTATCGTTACGGTGACATGTGGTTTGATATAGTTTCCCTGTGGGTTATTAACTCGGGTTTGTTCTACGGGAGCATCTGAGGTCCGTGGCTTGCTAGCACGGAATGCGAATAATCTGTGGAAATAGATTGTTATGGTATGATCGGGTCATGGACCCCGCGTGTTGTTATCGTAATTTTGTTTTGGGAAAATGACTTTTGGGATGTGTCCCTAAATGTTTTCGAAAGGCTTGAGAGTTCTTAAAATCCCAAATGTTTTCAAAACTCCCGAGATCGTAAAATGTTTTTACAAGATGCATATCGGGTTTACCCCTATCTTTCGATTTAACCGTTTTGATCAAGTGATTTACCTCGGGACGTATGTTTAGGATTATCTTGTTCCATGGAGTATGATATGTATGTCTCATTTTCTTATTTTATACTTGCACTAGCAAAACAGTGGAGTTTTGCTAACCCCCGAGTATTCGGGGAGTGGATGTCTCTATTGCATTCAGGTTTTGGAGCATAGCACAGGGTCGGCATGAAGGATGATGAAAGATGAACGATACTAATCACACGAGGACCTGTTGATTTCGTATTGGTTTAGTTGTATTTTATTTTCCGCTGCAGTATTCTTTCCCCGTTGTACGGGAGTGTGTTGTACTCGACCCCTGCGTGGGCATGTGTTGTGATTGAGTTGTATGTATTTATTGAAAGACCAAATCGGTCTACTGAGTCATTTTATCCTTAAAGGCATTGTTGAGTTGTTCGATGTTGTTACCAGCCTGGTAGATCCTTGAGGAAAGGTTCTACGGCGTGTAATATCCCTGAGCGGATTGGGGGTGTTACATAAATGGTATCAGAGCTTAGGTTGTGGAAACCTAGGCTGTCGGGTTTAGTGGTGTCTGTTGAGTTTTTGTCTCGTCAGATTTTGTCTGACTGAGTCGTGTCGCGACGTGTCGTCTGAGTTTGTTGGTCGTGATTAGTATCGTGGGGCGATCATCATCTTCGTGCGACCTATGGATGTAAGTCTCCCTCTTTTGTGTTGTGCCTCGTGTGGCATGAGTTACTGGTATGATTATGTGTTAAGTGATGGAATCCTTATGCAGATTCTTGTTTTTGTGATGCGTTTGTGTGACTCTCATATTTCGTTTATATGAGTAGTGTTGTCACTATTTATGTCCTGTTGACTGTGATATTTGACTGTTTGTTTTCCGGTAAAAGACATGTGCTATCTTGATTTTGAGCAAGTTGATGCGTGTGTTGTGGTGTATGTAAGTGAATATTGTTACATGTGAGTTTTTAGGCATTCTAGCCTAATAGATTTTCGAAAACCTTGAGTATCTTAGAAAATAAATTTCGAGACGTACCTTTAAAATGAATTATTTTCTCGCAGTACTTTCAAAGTGCTTTCTAGTGCCGCAATATATTTCAAATTATTCCAATTGGGGACCAAAATATTTTGAGATATTTTCAATTATTTAGAAATGCTTTGCTTAGACCCGAGGGTCGAATATTTTCGAAAGTTTTTCACTAAAAGAAGAGTGTCCTCATTTTTGTTCAACGCAAGATGGTTTTCAAAGTCTCGACAATGATGTTTGTTCAACTTTTTGTAAAGTGATACTCAAGATCAACTAGTGTTTCCAAAAAATTTTACCGTTAGTGGTGGTGTGAGCATGGAGTCGTTCGCCACACAGTTGTTGTATTAGCCCTCTGTGAGAAGTGTAATGTTGGTATTGAATATTGTCGCTTTGCGATGATTTATGTGTTATCGCACCCGTGCGAGCTGTTGAAACTTGAGTTTGCATGATTGTGTACATACGTGGTTGTTTCGTGATGTTTAGTAATTATATGCTGGTCATCGTTCGGGCCGTTGTAATCGTCGAATGATGCCGTGGTTGTTGTGATTTTAGTATGTGTTGATATGTTATGCCAAGTTGGCATCTCCGGTTTGTTGTTTTGTGATGTTATGTTCCATTGTATCTAGCATTTGTATATTTGGTATGCCGAGCCGAGGTGTTTCAACCGTTGTGTGTCGGGCGCAAGCACGTACCAATTATCCTTCTCGTCAGTAACGTGTTTCAAGTGTGGACCCGAGAGACACAGGATTCAGTTTTGTGAGTTGGGTTCCGAGTCTTTCGGGGTGCGAACTTCAGTACAGATATCAGGATCGGCTCTAAGAGGCCCATGGGAAATGTTTCCGTCGACTGCTTTTGTGTTGTTGCCTTGTTTCCGTTATTGGGAGTTGCAGGGATGACCTTCTTTTATAAGAGGTCGAATATAATACTCGTATTGTTTTTGGACTTCTGCATTTCCTCTTTCTCAGGTCTGTCGACTCGCTCCTGTTCGTTGATACTTTCTGAACTTGTCATATATTTCGGTTTCATCGTTCGAACGAGCCATGATCTTGTTTTGGGTCGATCCGGTTATTGCTGTGACTTTTCCGAGTTCGATTCGATTCTTGTGAACCTTGTTCGGAAGTAACATCTTTTGGTTCTACTTGTTCTTTCGATGTCTTGAGTTGATGTGTGAACTTCGGAGTCATTGTTCGACCGTTGTCATTCGATCATTGTTGTTCGATCGTTGTTATTCGATCATTGTTGTTCGATTGTTGTTGTTTGATCGTTGTTGCTCGATCATTGTTTTTCGATCGTTGTTGTTCGATCGGGATTGTCTGACTATGGTTGCCTGATCTCGTACCGCGAAGAATTGTCATTCACTGTTAGTCAACTGTTTCGAGTGTGGCCAGGTGGGTCACTGAGCCGTGCATTGCGAGACGGTAGCTGAGAGATTTGGGGATCGAGGCTGCATTTATGCTCCGAAAGGACACGTAGATGCCTATTGTGGTTTTGAGGATTTCGGCGTAGTCCGAATTGTTTGTGATTGTCCTTGTGGATCGTTTTGTGTTTATTTCTGTTTTCTCGACTGTGCGTGTTTCCTTGTAATAGGTGCTTTGTGTTTTGGGATTGTTCAGATAATTGATTTGATTGTATTATTTGTTAGATGATGCTTGTCACTTGTTGGTTTTATTATGTCTCTACCGGTGGCGTTGTGTTGGTCGTCGTGGAGCGTGTTTTCACGCCGTATATTTCTTCGCGTTGCTTGTAACGTTTTGCAGTTGGGCACGAGTTCTAGATTCTTTTGTATATCATTGAGTGTTTCCTGACGGGATATTGCTTCTCCGTACTTGTTTTAAGTTTCGGGAAGAAACTTGTTTTAAGGAGGGTAGTATGTAATATCCGCAATTTCGATTTCCGGTCATTTCTTTTTTTTTGAAGGAGTCCGTTTTGATGACTCTCTTGTGACCGTTTCGTCATTCTGAGAATGATTAATTCTGCACTTTTTGGCATCCGAGTTTGTTTCGGTGTTGTTTTGTTGAGTTTCGTGCTTCTTAGCAACTTTTCCGTATTTGAGTTCGATTCGAATCTCATTCGAAACTGCTGTTTCAAGTTTCCTGTAAGTCCGTTTAACTTTGTTAGACGTGTTGCGAACTTCGGTTTGGTTATTCGGTCACGTATTGTGATTTTTGGGCGTTTTGGGCCATTTTGTAATTTACCCAAAGTTGTGGGTATCCGCATAAGTATTTGTTGTCTTGACCCTTTTCATGGTCGCGTGTGATTAATTGTTGCATGATATTTCATTTCGGGACGATGTCGCTGTCCGCGAGCATTTCTTCGTGTTCGTTCCGTGCGTTTTTGGGAATCGAGTCGCTAGGCCACTACAGCTGGGCGCTGGCCAGACGGTTGCGGGAGGAACCAGCACGGCAGTTGGGCGCTGGCCGGACGGGTGCGGAAGGTACCGGCATAGCGTACGCTACTACCGGGAGAATGCGCGCGCTAACCGGCAGGCGTAGCGCACGGTATGCGGCATCCAGTGCGCGCTACCTCGGCCGGGCAATGGGGCACCTGAGGTTCTGGACTCCGGAGGGTTGGCAAGTAGCGCACGCTGGGGCCGGTCTCTGCGCACGCTAACCAGCAGACGTAGCGCACGCTGCTCGGCAGCCAGCGCGCGCTACCGTGGCGGGGGGATCGGTCCAGGAGGCTCTGGATTAGACCATGGCCGGCCCGCTAACGCACGCTGCCGGCACCCTAGCGCACGCTAGGGCGGCCAGCCTATATATTTGACCGAGCAGCCCTGTTTCCAACCATTTTTCATTTCCCATCTTTCTTTTCCGCGACAAGAGATTTTTAGAGCGAGGAGACATGTTGTTGAACAACAAATCCATGAAGTTCTTGAGTTCATATCATTGATTGATCATTCCATAACATCCTTTGATCCAGCGAATCAATGTTAGATTTCCTAGAACCCTATCTTTGGGAAATTTTGGAGTTTTCGGGTTCTTGTCCAATTCGTTCCGTATTGTTGATTAATACATGATGGGTATGATTAATCTTAATATTATTCATGTGTTTAACATCATTTAATCCATTGTTCTTCGTCGAATCAAGGTATATTTTTTGATTTCCTTCGAGTTGACTTTTTGGGGGATTTGTTCTTGATTTCATTTTCCTTCCGTTTTTGATGAACCGATTGTTGTAAAATGATGTTTTTAAACATATCCTATGGATTGAATATCCATATTTCGGTTGGGAATTCCATTTTCATGTTTTGTCGTGTCGATTCGTGTTCTTGGCCGTTTTGGGGGAAACCCTTGAACTTTCATCGTTTGTTACTTGAATTCAGCGGCTTTGGGTCGTACTATGGAATTCATTTTCATTGTTATTGTTGTCGTTCGTAGTTTATTGTTGCGGGTTGTCGTTTGGCGGAGTCAGCGGGTTCATAGTCGGTCCGAGTCTCCTCAATTCGGTTGATTCTCCGTGTTGTGATTATTCGAGGCAAGTATCTTTCCCATACATTTCAGGTTTCGTAGGCATAATTGTTGGTAAATGATTTTATGTAAAATCCTGATGTTTAATGAATGTTAAAAAGTATCGGTATGTTCTCGATAAATGCTGTCTTTCAACGATAACTTGGATGCTTCGTGAATAAGTGTGTTTTTGGCCTATGTGAGTTAACTCCATTGGTTGAAAGATTTATGATCACATTTAGTGAATGTAATAAACCGTAATCATTTACCAAGGATAACGTGTTGTTATGTGTACTTGTTCGGTGAATATGTGACGGGTGATAGTGGTTGTTACTCATTTGAAATGAAGTTGTGATGCTTAATGTTGCTTGGCTTGATAGTTGATTATTGTTGTGTGCTTGTTGTATGTGATGTGCCTCCGGGTAGGATTGTTGAATCTCCGGAATCCGTACTTGCTAGTATGGGTCGGGCGTGGCCGTAGGTTTATCCACCGGGTATGTCTTGCGGGGACTCTGAGGTCCGTGGCTTGTTAGCCCGATGCCGAGATAACTGATGGGGTTATCGTCGGGTATGTCTTGAGGGGACTCCGAGGTTCGTAGCTTGTTAGCGCGATGCTGGGTTAACTTACGGTTGTGGTTTGGTTAAGTACGTATCTGTGCTTGTAGTGACGTGACTGTCGTTACGGTGACATGTGGTTTGATATAGTTTCCATGTGGGTTATTCACTCGGGTTTGTTCTACGGGAGCATCTGAGGTCCGTGGCTTGCTAGCACGGGACGTGAATAATCTATGGAAATAGGTTGTTATGGTATGATCGGGTCATGGACCCCGCGTGTTGTTATCGTAATTTTGTTTTGGGAAAATGACTTTTGGGCTGTGTCCCTAAATGTTTTCGAAAGGCTTGAGAGTTCTTAAAATCCCAAATGTTTTCAAAACTCCCGAGATCGTAAAATGTTTTTATAAGATGCATATCGGGTTTACCCCTATCTTTTGATTTAACCGTTTTGATCAAGTGATTTACCTCGGGAAGTATGTTTAGGATTATCATGTTCCGTGGAGTATGATATGTATGGCTCATTTTCGTATTTTATACTTGCACTAGCAAAACAGTGGAGTTTTGCTAACCCCTGAGTATTCGGGCGGTGGATGTCTATATTGCATTCAGGTTTTGGAGCATAGCATAGGGTCGGCATGAGGGATGATGAAAGATGAACGATACTAATCACACGAGGACCCGTTGATGTCGTATTAGTTTAGTTGTATTTTATTTTCCGCTGCAGTATTCTTTCCCCATTGTACGGGAGTGTGTTGTACTCGACCCCTGTGTGGGCATGTGTTGTGATTGAGTTGTATGTATTTATTGAAAGACCAAATCGGTCTACTGAGTCATTTTAGCCTTAAAGGCATTGTTGAGTTGTTCGATGTTGTTACCAACCTGGTAGATCCTTAAGGAAAGATTCTACGGCATGTAATATCCTTGAGCAGATTGGGGGTATTACATAAACAAACACCTCCCTTAGCATACAAACTACATAACCATTTAATGTAACTTGCTAAAACTCAACCAACAAAGAAACAAAGAAAACAATAAAAATTTATAAGCAATGTTCATAGTATTTAGTAATCCTTAGAAGTATTTCATATTGCATTTCAACTTTTGATTTGATTTGGATTGTGTACTTTTTTAGAAACTTTTTATAAGTCCGTGGAATATTAGAACATATACTATAGATAGAATTGACTAACAATGATTCATGAAAATCAGCCATGAATGAATGATTGGTTTCAGTCGGTTGGTGTTCTGTCCCAACAAAGGTAAATTTCTGAATAAGAGTCATTAATGTATTAAACTACTACTATTTATGTAAATTTTCTGAATAACAAAATTGTTCTTAATACAGATTTCGTTCTGCATTAGCTTGATGAGAAAGAGAAAGAACGATACTTGGTTCAGCACAGTGAGAAAATTGTTGTGGCATTTGGGTTCATAAGTATGTCTAAAACGAAACCAATAATGGTGTTCAAGATTATGAGACTATGTGGAGACTGTCACACTGCAATGAAGTACATATCAGTTGCAAGGGGAAGAGAAATAGTGGTGAAAGATTTGAATAAGTTTCAGCATTTTAAGAATGTGTTGTTTTCGTGCAATGAGTATTGGTGATTCATTAGGTTCTGTATAACATGCGGTTTAAGGTTCTTATTAGCAGCAAAAGAATGAAAGATGTTGAACCTGTAAGCACTGTATTAAGCCGGAATCAGGTTCAATTTTTTTAGTTCATTATTCTGATCTCTTACTGCAAATAAGTTATAGGGATATTAAGTTTACTTTTTGGCATATTTAGCAAAATAAGATCAAATTGTGCACAAAGTGGTAAAAATGGATTAGATTTTTTCCAAATAGGGAAATTTTGCATTTATTTAACTGAACCGAGTAAATTTATATATAACAGGGAGATAGCGAAAATACTTAGAGAGTCCTCATTATTTATTGTTAAGTATTAAAGCTTCAAGTAGTCTATGAAAATTGATGAGGGCTGTGTAATAAATGTCGAAGTCATAGGCATAATTTAATTGCAAGAAACTAATGTAAGGAGGAAGATTAATATCAACTGGCCCTGCAGTTTCATCTTTGAAGCATTTACAGCACCAAACAATTTCAGTTCTATAATATCAATTGTTGTTGCAGTTTTAGGTATATAATATATTATGCAGTTACAACCCAAAAGAATTTTAACCATTTACATCAATAAATCTTTAAATGTGACTTTTCACTTGGATTTTTGAAGATTATAAATAACCAAACAAATCCACGTCTATCCTAATCCCTTCCACCACCTCCCAAAAACAACAAACAACTGAAACAAATACCAAACCCATCTCCACAACAGATCGAAAAATAAAGAAAAAGGAATCTTAAATTTCTGAAATAGGTCTTTATAATACCCCCAAAACCATATGGGAATATTACACGCCGTAGACACTTTCCACAAGGATCTACCAGGCTAAACATCCATAAACAACCAAATGCTTTCCCGGCCAGGGTCAAACAATATAATAATACAGACTGTTAAGGTCACTTACACATGAATATACAGACCGATGAGGTCACACAACTCTATCAACAGAACTGACTAAAACAACATTACCCACACAGGGGTCGAAACACAATACAGTGGAAGACTGAAATCAAATCTGACAACACTACAAGAATCAAAACATCTCTCAACTCTTGATTAGTATCACAGATCGTCATCCACTTGTGCCAATCCTGTGACTGCTTCCCCGAACCTGCATGTACCTGGACACAAAACAGACATCCACCCCCCAATTACTCGGGGGTTAGTAAAAGTCTACTGTTTTACTAGTGCAAGTATAATACGATACGAAATGCAACAAGTAAATAGCAACTACGAATTTAATACGGAAATCAATTATCAAATGTTCCCTAGAAGTTTTAAAATTTCGAACTCAAGCAAGAGATATTTGAAAAGGAACTCATCATCTCGGGGATTTTTGAAGTAGAAATTCTTTTGGACCTCGAGTCCCAATTTACAAAACCTTTTCGTAAACATTAGGGCCTCAGCCCTATTCTCATTTCAAAACACACTAGATAAGGTTTCATTATGAGTCCGAGACCCATATATAAAATGTTATCCAAACAATCACTGTTGTTCAATCATTGTTCGTACACATCATGTACCGAACTTCGGAGGCCTCGACGGACCTTACCCGGACCACACGCACTGTTCGTACACATCATGTACCGAACTCCGGAGGCCTCGACGGACCCTACCCGGCCACAAACATCGTTCGTACACGTTATGTACCAAACTCCAGAGGCCTCGTCAGATCCTACCTGGATCACACACCTTTGTTCGTACACATCATGTACCGAACTCCAGAGGCCTCGTCAGGCCTTACCTGGAACACACACATCGACACGACACAACTCATAATCATCAAATGTCGAGCCATTCCACATTACACCGAAATGTATAACCAAGTATGTAAATTAAAACGACACAAGTATCATAATCATCACGACAACTCAACACTGACCAAACACACCCGGCACAACTTAGATGATTAACACAACCAACACAATTCCACGACGTTGTCTAAGTGAGGGTATTATCGCTACCATCAATTGTTCATAATAATCAATTCATACGAAGCATATCCTCGAAAGTAAAACAATGCATCACAACCATAACACGACGTCCCTATTCACAAGACACAATTCGTATAGTAAAATACTTTCCTTAATAACCGCTACCGAATACTCCGAAGAACACGGTTCGACCGGGAAGCTCGGACCCCAAAAAGACAACGAACGGAAGGGTTTCGACTCGAGTTCTTCACAAGAATTTCGTCCCTAAGTCATACCAATGATAAATCAACAATCGTACGATGAATAATAATCAAACAACGCCCAATACCCCCTTTAAGACCTTTCATCGGACACCTTCAAGGCGTCAATTAAGAACTCGATCGAAACGACGAATCGATACGATCCAACCATGGAATAACAAGGGAAATGGTGTAATACATCTAAATAATCATCAATCCATCACAATCCTAAGTTAAATCGGATTAAACGGACGAAATCCAACAAAATCCCCAAATTCCCCAAAACTAGATTTATAGAAAATCTAACCTTGATTCGGTCGATCGGGGGAGGTTATGGAATGATTAATCGATGTTAGAAGCTCAAGAACTTCGTGGATTCACCACCTGACAACATGCCTTCGACCTCTCCAAGCTTCCAGCCGCGGAAGGAGAAGAACGAAATGAAAAACGGGTGAAGAAGTAGCCTGCCCGACCATATATATATCGCCCTGACGCGACGCACGCACGCACGACAGGCGCGTCGGTCGCGGCGCGCCACCGCCAGACCGCCGACGCACGAGCACCGGGCACGAGCACTCGCCGCGTGCGCAGGTGCCGTGGCCGCACGAGCACCGGATCGCGGCGTGTACTCGTGGCGCCACGCCAGGCGCACTGGCCGGTCCTCGCCGCACGTGGCCGGCCCGTGTTTAGCCGCCATGACTCGACGACTCAATTCCAAAACGCATTTAACGAACACGATGAATAGTACAACATTCAAAAAATGAGTGAAGCACTAAACAAACACATGATTCCGACAACCCGAAGGTTGAAAGGACGATACGAAGGCATACACCCCAAAACTTTGGGATTTTACGAAAATGGGCCAAAACGTCCGAAATACACGATACACGATCGAAACACCAAACCAAAGCTCGCAACATGAATAATAACATTCAATGAACTTACGAGAAACTCTAAACAACTGTTTCGGACGAGATACGCAAGAATCGAACTCAAGTGCGGAAAAGCCGCTTAAGAACACGGAACTCAACAAAACGATACTGAAACGAACTCGGATGACAAAAAGTGCAGAATTAACCATCCTCGAAATGACGAAACGGTCAGAACAGAGTCTCTAAGATGGACTTCCGCCAAAAAATAAAATTACCGAAAATCGAAATTGCGGATATTACATACTACCCTCCTTAAAAGAAGTTTCGTCCCGAAACTTAAAACAAGTAGGGAGAAGCAATATCCCGCCAGGAAAACTAAACGAGATACACAATAAATGCATAACTTTCGCCTATCGACGAAACATTACAAGCAACGCAAAAGAAAATACGGCGTGAAAACACGCTCCACGACGATTAACACAACGCCACCGGCTAAGATTCAAATATTAACGAGTAAATAATGACACATCACATACCACATCACATGCATACATTAATCAAAGAAACGCACGCAACGACAAGTCTGGCTCGTCAAACACTACAACAGAGTATACCAAATCGTTCCCGACAGAAAAACAAATTCCATATAATCATAAGGGCACGAAATAACCGACACCAACCGACACATAATAAATTGCTAATTTCATGACTCCATGGTCCACTGTCACGTCTCCGTAGGTTCAGAAACCATACGAAACTTATTCAAAAAAAATATGAGTCGTCAAGCTCCAAACATAAAAATGTCACAAAATGCATCTCTACACGAGAAACAATCCACGTAACGAGTACGAAAACACCATCACTGGACATCACTGAGCCCTCCAGGAGTAGGGATGGAACTTCGGTTCCCTACCATCTTGGCAACAACCTCGCAATACTGAACTCGATGCCCCTCGCGTCCACAATTATAACAAGTCACCGGCGGTTTCTTACAATGCGCGTTTTCATAGCCCAAAACATTACAGTTGAAACACCTAGGAGCATTACCAAAACTCAAAGACACCGGCTTGGGTCTTTTAGATTCTCGAGCTCACCGAGAAGGTCCCATACTCGACTGATACGAGGGTCGAGGTTTAGGAATCCCAATTCCCACACTTCCCGATGCATCATCGGAAATATTCTGCTTCTTCGCTACCAATACAGACTCTGTAGACATCATAGCCATTTCAAATGCTAAGGCTCGATCTTGATAGTCCTTCAACGTTGTACACATAAAAAGGGCCATACACTTCCGAACCTGAGGTTTCATACGCATATCAAAGTAACGGACCTTATCTGTCTCACTTCGCACTTGATCTCGAACGTAACACACCTGTCGATTGTAATCGACTATTGCTTGAGATATAGACACATCTCGGGGTGTAGCCGAGAAAAACTCGACAATTCTACATTCCTTAATAGGCGACGGGCAATACTCGGCCTCCATAGCGGTCTTGAATTCAGCCCAAGTAGCGGTACGATCGCTAGGCGCTACGGCCTCCCACCAGTCTGCAGCTTCCCTGTCGAGCAGGTATTGAGCAATAGGCACTCTTCTCTCATCGGGACAAGCTATGGCATCAAATGTTCTGTCCAACTGGAAGAGCCAGTTCTCCCAACCTAACGAGTCCGAAGAACCTACAAAACGGGGCGGGTGCATTCTCATCACACCTCGTAACCACTTACTAGCTCCATTATCTTCATCTAGGATCCCATCCCGGTGTATGGTCTGATTCATATGTTCCAACTGGTCAATCACATAACGAAGAATGGTGGCGGCGCCAATGTCAGCATTTTCCCCAGTTGATTGCCTCTGCTCATGCGATTGGTCATCTTGACCACCTGTACTGAGCTCATTGGTGCTCGACAACGAGCGAGTCGCCCTCTCATGCTCCTGATTCCGACCTCTACCACGACCACGCTCTCGACCTCTACCTCTCAGCATACTAAACGGCCACCGATCAAAACAACAAAATAAATATCACATAATCAACATAGGGCAACAAACAGCAGCATAATAAAGTATTCACTCCAAATCATCACACGAGTACACGAACTAAAACTGCAATAATAGACTTAAATTCATAAGTAATTCGCACGGTTACACCATCAGAGGTGCACGACTTTTACCAAAGTAAACACAGTCAAGACTACATACATGTCATTGAAATCAGGTACTTGTCACATTCTTTAAAAATAATTTTTTTTTTCGAGGTATTTGTTCGAATGATAATATTTTAAAATTTGTGAGTTTAAAAGATTTTGATGAAATGAAATTTTTGAAAACATTTTTAATACCTCGTCATTTAACCAAAACCACAAACTCATTATCAAAATTGTTTTGCTTGAAGTTATTTACAAAACAACACATTGAAACTTCAATCTTCTCGATAAACGATATCCGCAAAATGGCCTTGCCAATACATATATTATTATTATCATCGTTAACGACATACAGGATATTCACAGTCGTCCCTGGCGGACCATACGACTATATCTATTGAAAACAATTAATTGGTAGAGGGCGCGGATACAACTATAACAACAAGGTTATTACCGCGACAGTCAAAAGCTTACGGCCGTAACATCTATGTGCTTACGGCCGTAATGGAAAACATCTTACGGCCATAAACACTAGCTGCAGGACAGCAGGATTGTCCTAGCAGCCCCGACACGGCTCCAAAGATTAAGGATCGACTCCTAACAATGTACTCCAACCTATAAAAAAAACTATAACATTCTCCGACAAGTATAACAACATAACAAACCTGTCGTAACGACTTAGTCCCAACACACAAACACATAACTTTTAAATTCCAAAAATTAGATTCATTTTGCAAAATAGAAATTTTCCAAAAAAAATCCTTTCGATCATAATAAAAATGACGATGGTATTTTGCAATGTCCGAAGTATTTTAAAACACATTTTCCAAATACCGTCTGATGGTGTCATTTGAAAATATGTGGCCCATTTATCAAAATTTAACCGATTTTAGAATCCATACAAACTGTGGTTGGACCAAACCACCAAAATATTTTCCAAAAATCGATTTCTACAAAAATCCTCAAACCGTAATGTCCTTCAGAAAACATTCTCAAACCTACCCTTAGCGGGCAAAATTACAACATTCCAAAAACAGTCGAATTTAAAACCACCTGCTCAAACGGCAACTAGGGTCGCCAATTCAATCAAATGCATCTCGTGGCACCAAGTTTAAACACACAACAAAATCATTCATCGGAGTTTCTCACAAATTCTACCGTCGATACCTTTTCGAAGCCCATCAAGGTTTACAACTTTCACCCCATACCACCCACATGGTGGTTCAAAGGTAAAACAACAATACGCCCAGTTTTATACATATACTATGTGCCACAATTATTAAATACAACTATGTTACACAACACCGTGCAAATAAAATTATGCAGCGCAATTAATTAACTAAGATAAAATCATGATACACAGGTACCTCGCATAAAAGAGGAGACTTACATCCACAGGCCGCACGGATATGACGGTCGCCCATGATACTAATCTCATCCGACAACATATCCGACATGTTGTGATTACGCATAACTCAACTTGTCACCCGACATCTCGAATGACAAAACCACACAATACTCGACAAATCACGACTCGACTTGACCCAACAGCCTAGGTTTCTGCAACCTAAGCTCTGATACCATAAATGTAACACCCCCAAAACCGTATGGGAATATTACACACCGTACCCTTTCCACAAGGATCTACCAGGCTAAACATCCATAAACAACCAAATGCTTGCCCGGATAGGGTCAAAAATATAATAATACAGACCATTAAGGTCACTTACACATGAATACACAGACCGATGAGGTCACACAACTCCATCAACAGAACTGACTAAAACAACATTACCCACACAGGGCTAGAAACACAATACAACGGAAGACTGAAATCAACTCTGACAACACTACAAGAATCAAAACATCTCTCAACTCTTGATTAGTATCACACCTCGTCATCCACTTGTGCCAATCCTGTGACTGCTCCCCCGAACCTGCATGTACCTGGACACAAAATAGACATCCACCCCCCAATTACTCGGGGGTTAGTAAAACTCCACTGTTTTACTAGTGCAAGTATAATACGATACGAAATGCAACAAGTAAATAGCAACTACGAATTTAATACGGAAATCAATTATCAAATGTTCCCGAGAAGTTTTAAAATTTCGAACTCAAGCAAGAGATATTTGAAAAGGAACTCATCATCTCGGGGATTTTTGAAGTAGAAATTCTTTTGGACCTTGAGTCCCAATTTACAAAACCTTTTCGTAAACATTAGGGCCTCAGCCCGATTCTCGTTTCAAAACACACTAGATAAGGTATCATTATGAGTTTGAGACCCATATATAAAATGTTATCCAAACAATCACTGTTATTCAATCATTATTCGTACACATCATGTATCGAACTCCGGAGGCCTCGACGGACCTTACCCGGACCACATGCACTGTTCGTACACATCATGTACCGAACTCCGTAGGCCTCGACAGACCCTACCCGGCCACAAACATCATTCGTACACGTCATGTACCTAACTCCAGAGGCCTCGTCAGACCCTACCTGGATCACACACCTTTGTTCGTACACATCATGTACCGAACTCCAGAGGCCTCGTCAGGCCTTACCTGGAACACACACACACATCGACACGACACAACTCGTAATCATCAAATGTCGAGCCATTCCACATTACATCGAAATGTATAACCAAGTATGTAAATCGAAACGACACAAGTATCATAACCATCACGACAACTCAACAATAACCAAACATGCCCGGCACAACTTAGATGATTAACATGACCAACACAATTCCACGACGTTGTCTAAGTGAGGGTATTATCGCTACCATCAATTGTTCATAATAATCAATTCATATGAAGCATATTCACGAAAGTAAACCAGTGCATCACAACCATAACACGACGTCCCTATTCACAAGACACAATTCGTATAGTAAAATACTTGCCTTAATAACCACTACCGAATACTCCGAAGAACACGGTTCGAGCAGGAAGCTCGAACCCCAAAAAAGAAAATGAACGGAAGGGTTTCGACTCGAGTTCTTCACAAGAATTTCGTCCCTAAGTCATACCAATGATAAATCAAGAATCGTACAATGGATAATAATCACACAACACCCAATCCCCCCTCTAAGACCTTTCATCGGACACCTTCAAGGCTTTGATTAAGAACTCGACCGAAACGATGAATTGATACGATCCAACCATGGAATAACAAAGGAAATGATGTAATACATCTAGATAATCATCAATCCATCACAAACCTAAGTTAAATCGGATTAAACGGACGAAATCTAACAAAATCCCCAATTTCCCCAAAAATAGATTTGTAGAAAATCTAACCTTGATTCGGTCGATCGGAGGAGGTTATGGAATGATTAATCGATGTTACAAGCTCAAGAACTTCGTGGATTCACCGCCTGACAACATGCCTTCGACCTCTACAAGCTTCCAGCCGCGGAAGGAGAAGAACAAAATGAAAAACGGGTGAAGAAGTAGCCTGCCCGACCATATATATACTACCCAGCGACGCACGAGCAGGCACGCACGAGTGGCCGATCGTGCGCCGGGTCGTGCGCGCCCACTGCCAGCAATCTGCCGGGACGCACGAGCACTGGGAACGAGCACTCGCTCGTGCGTGTGCAGTCAGGGCCGCACGAGCACCGGATCGTGCGCGCAACTCATGCGCCACGCTCGTGCGCACCTGGCCGGTCCCTGCCGCACGTGGCCGGCCCGTGCCTAGCCGCCATGACTCGACGACTCGAATTCCCGAAAACGTACGGAACGAACACGATGAATAGTATAACATTCAAGACACGAGTGAAGCACTAAACAAACACATGATTTCGACAATCCGAAGGTTGAAAGGACGATACGAAGGCATACAGCCCAAAACTTTGGGAAATTACGAAAATGGCCCAAAACGTTCGAAATACACGATACATGATCGAAACACAAAAACCAAAGCTCACAACATGAATAATAACATTCAATGAACTTACGAGAAACTCGAAACAACAGTTTCGGATGAGATTCGCAAGAATTGAACTGAAGTGCGGAAAAGCCGCTTAAGAACATGGAACTCAACAAAACGATACCGAAATGAACTCGGATGAGAAAAACTGCAGAATTAATCATTCTCGAAATGACGAAAAGGTCACAACAGCGTCTCTAAGATGGACTTCCGCCAAAAAAAATTACCGGAAATCGAAATTGCGAATATTACAATCTTTTTTTTTTTTTTTGAACGACTGAATGATATATATTAATAATGACCGACTAACAAATCATTAGTGGTCACAAAGCAATACAAAGTACAAGCAAACATGAAACAAAGGAAATACCAAACAAAAAGACCAAAACAAAGAAAGACCCCGAATTTTAACTGCGAAGACAACAAAAAGGGGTGAAAAAAAAACTCGAACCGCTTACGGAAATAAATCCAAGATTCAAGAAAAAAACCCCAATCACAAAGGTCGTGCCAATGGTTTTCACTTTGTGATTGTTTTTGATGTGTCTCATGCAAACCCGGGGCGAAACCAACCCGACGAACCGATTGATCACCTTAACCCAAAACGGTTCACCAACCCACGACCAAAGGAATCGCATCAGTAGCCATCGTCCCAACACAACATTACAAGTAAACAACGTGGTGAAATCCTCAACCGAAGTGACCAGCAAGCACAATACAGAAAAACGACTCGCTCAGCTTAATGGGTCAGCTAGCCAAGTGAGCCAAGTGACCTGATGTTTGTTGCTTCTTTTCGTAACCCACAGAAATGCCGAAGACATTGTATTAAAGAACAAATCGTCACACCTTTCCTTACACTGATTGTGAATCCAATTATTCCTAGCTTTCCAAAGGTTCCACCACCACGTGAACATAATCGCCTTTAATCTCTCGTCCTTTTTTCTTTGAAGCTGAAGACCGTCAATCCAAACCATCGTCTCTTTTGGACTAGAATCAGGGATGATTACACCAATCCACCTACTAATCTGTCTTCTAGTTTTCGTGGCTAGCTCGCATCTTTTAAAAATATGAATCGACGTTTCAATCCCATGATTACACCAAAGGCATCTCATTGTTTGAACATCGATCCCCCTAGCGAATAAATTAGTATATGTCGGCAAACAATCTCTGAGCATTCTCCACGCAAACAAGTTGACTTTCTTTGGGACGAGAGGAATCCAACTCGTCTTATTTCGGTTTGAAACTTGAGCTATCCTTTTCTGAACTTTGTTCCTAATTATCGCCACCATGAACTTTTCGCTCTTACCATCCAACCAAACCCAACTATCCTTTTCATCGCTAGACAATCTGCTCGGGAGAAGACTAACCAGATCGTTGAATTGCGACCCAAGACGTCCCGACCTGACAGGGATACGCCAAGACCAACCCAATTGTTGTTATCAAACCGGTCCCTAATCGAACATCCTTTGTCCGTCTCTAATGCAAATAACCGGGGGAATCGAGCAGCTAGTTTGATGTCCCCAATCCAACAATCTTGCCAAAACTTAGTATCGGTACCATCTCCTACCTTCCTAGATACCCACTGTTTCGCACCAGTTTCAATCGTATGGACCCAATGGATAGCTTTCACAATATTCGACCACATACCCTTATGAGAAACCGACAATTCTGAGAAACAACTATCGCCGTGGATTACCTTAATTACTTTAACCCAAGGACTTTGCGGGGTATTTAAGCCACGCCATCTCCATTTGTACAATAAGGCCAAATTCATTGCATCAAGACTTCCAAATCCCACACCCCCATCCTCTTTATCAGCGATAACGTCTTCCCAACTTATCCATGACATTTTTCTTTTACCATTATGATAACCCCAGAAAAACCCAGCTCTCAACGACTCAAGGATAGAAATAACTTTTTTAGGGGCTTTAAATAGAGAGAAGAAATAATTACCCAAAGCTCCGAGGACAGAAGATATGAGTGTTGCCCTTCCCCCCATTGATAGCAGACCTGCTTTCCAGTTTGAGAGCTTATTCTTGAACTTAGTAATTATAGGCTCCCACATGTCCACGCTGCCATGTCTCCCCCCGATAGGAATGCCAAGATACTTAAAAGGAAGACCTTGACATTTGCATCCAATCCTCCTAGCCAGCAGCTCAATCTCCACGCGATTAGGGCCGATGCCAATTAGTGACGATTTCTCAATGTTTATTTTCAGTCCGGATATACAGTGAAAAAATCTCAGAGCATTAACAATTGTGGTCAGGTTCGCTTCGGTCCATTCGCCCACCAACAGAGCGTCATCTGCATAAAAAAGATGGGAAATACACAAACCGTTAATGTTAGCACCTAAAAAAATGCCGCGACTCACCAGGTTATCCATAGCCACATGAAGCCCTTCCATGGCGATTATGAACAGGAAAGGCGCCATAGGATCTCCTTGTCGTAGCCCTCTTTGAAGTTGAAAATCATCAGTCGGGCTCCCATTAATTAACACGGAGGACCTAGCCGAGGTGAGACACGCCTTCATCCAAGAAATCCACTTATTACCGAATCCCATGGCTTCCAAGATGACAAAAAACACCCGAAAAACAAATCTTAAATGCTAAACACCCGAGAAGACAAAAAACATCATAGATCTGTCAAATGTTAAACTTCTCTTTCGTATCCGAAAATATAGAAAGGAATTATAACAAATCTGTTATATCCTATCTTTGTTTCGTCCAAATAAACACATAACGAAAAATATAATCCAATACCTACCCGATACCTTGGTTGTTACAAGATCTTGAAGCTGAAATTTCTTGAGTCCTTTGGAGGTTATAAGATTCGAGCAAAAGCTTGATTTAATACCCGAAACAAAAAAAAAAGGAAAAGAAACATAACAAGTCGATCTGTTATTTTTCTTCCTTTGGTTCATTCAAAACACAAACAAATAACAATAATAACATAAGTCGAACCTACCAGAGACCCTCCAAAGGATCTATTTTGATCTGGATTGAGAAGAAAAATACATCAAGGTAAAAGTACGGTAGTGAGATTGTGTTTTTCATGTTGGATATGTTATTTGTTCGGTTATAATTGTTGATGGAAACTTTGATGGAGATGAGATGATGATTAGATGAGATTTTAGATGATGTGTTAGGTGAGAGAAGATAAGTGGTAGGCGATGATATCTGTGTGTGAGATTAGATTATCACAAATACATAAGAGTAGGGTTATCTTTATAACCGGGTATGACTTATGGTTTGGATTGGATTATACAATTGGACTTTTAACGTGCTTATTGTTATATTCGATTGTTGGGATAAATTTGTACGGTTGAGTGTCATAACAGAGATATATATGGAGTGATGGCAACAGGTCTAGGGACAAATAGTGATAATATGGAAATTATTCATCACAAAACTTGAGACTATCCACGAAAGAAGGTGCAACTTTTATATGAGATTGTTCACATGCAAATTTGATTTGATATTGTTGCATTATCACTGTGATCAGTTTCCTTTCCTCTATTTGTTTAAAGGTTCGATTTAGCTATCAACTTTATCTTAATATATGCAGAATGTAAGGTAACTGCCACCTGCAAGTGCGCTGGCTATACCAAAAATTTGAGCCAAAAGTATTTATTATCCGATGTAATTTTTAATGCATTGTGTTAAGGTGAGCTATATAGTATCAAGACATTTGATGAACCTTTATTATGTTTTTCATTTGTTTAAAAGTTAAATCGTATGCATCTACACTTGAAGTTCATTTTGAAGACATTCAATTCTCTTTCAAGTTTCAAGTATGCAACTTTTGTCCTATAATATAGTTTTAACTTCAATATTTACTATTTTGCAGCTATGTGAGTGTAGCAAGCACACGAAAGTTTTTGAATTAGGACAATGATATGTAGTTTCTTTTTTTTTTGTTAATCTTAAGAAAGTACTTGAACTTAAATGTAGTTTTCACCTTTTACATTTTATAAGGCAAACATCAAGCTTAGTGATTTTGAATCTTGCTTGGAATATCTTTACGTAGTCTAGACTTCAAAAGTTGTCAATTGTGAATGGAACAATATCTAAAATCTAAACCAAATGTGAAAATTTGTTGGTGAAGTTATGCATAATATTCAATTGGTGACCCAAATCACTTCCCGAAAGTTTGAAAATAGAAAATTAACATATGTTCAGAAAAAGCGGGTCGAAGAGTTGAGATATCCATAACTTATATAAATAATTTTCATCTTTTTAATTACTATTTGAGCATTCTATAATTTGTGAATTTAAAGGTTTGAGATGATATTTAGAATATCACGCTACGTGAAATGATAAAGTCAATCTCGGGCTTAATACTTAATGATTATGTTAGATTTGAGGTTGACTCAACTTATTTTAAAACTATTTGGCTAAGAATTGCAATGCACATTTCAACTTTTCAATCATATCCATCATTAGATTTTATACTTCAATGGTTTACGCTGAACATTACGTAAAAAACAATTAAATAAACCTGAGATGATATTTAGAATATCACGCTACGTGAAATAATGAAGTCAATCTCGGGCTTAATACTTAATGATTATGTTAGATTTGAGCTTAACTCAAGTTATTTTAAAACTATTTAGCTAAGAATTGCGATGCACATTTCTACTTTTCAATCATATCCATCATAGTCTAAACCAGCAAACTTGGATAGTAGAGCTCAGAGCCTAGCTCTACTAGGTGCAGCTCGGTCCCTATAAGTCTACGCCCAACAGGTGTAGACTTGCCAAGTCTAGACCAGTAAACTTGGAGAGTAGAGCTCAGAGCCTAGCTCTACTAGGTGTAGCTCGGTCCCTACAAGTCTACCCCCAACAGGTGTAGACCTGCCAAGTCTATGTAACACCCCCAAGATGTTCAGGGCGTATTACAGCGCCGTGGACCCCACACTTTGGAATACACCAGGCTAACAAACCGACCTGACAAACAACAAGGACATATGTCACAAATAATCGAACAATTTCTCAAACCACGACATTCAAATAAAAGACTAAAATCCGACAATACAATCTGACATCAAATCCATTTCCCAAAACGGGTACACAACATTAACAAATTCAAAAAGGAAGTACTCGAGTACTTAAACCAATTTCATAATACAGAAATCTCAAAACAAGACATCAATAAATAAACGACAGGATAGAACACCAACAAATGACTACTGAACAGTATCATGCTTGCCCATCATCCTCATACGGCTCGTATGCTCGCTTGTCTCAAAGACCTGTACCTGAAATACAAAAAAAGTATTTCCCCCATTTAAGGGGTTAGCGACAACTGCTAGTGCAAGTACAATCCATTTGAACTACCATTCTAATCAGATGAAAATATGCGCCAAAATCATTTTAGAAATCATTTATATTCCGGAATATCTTACGGTGCACAAGCACAAAACACATTTCTCCAACAAAACATTTCAATGTTAACCTCTGTACGAGACTCACGGCCACCGTACCCCACAGAGCCCCGTCGGACATCCCTGGGTGGTTAACCATAGTTCGCTATATGAAACTCACGGCAACGTATACCTAGAGGCCCCGTCGGACCATCCCTAGGTGAACATACACATATATATCTGCACAACCACGAGAAGCCATAATTCAAATACTAGAACGCGTAAACAAATGCAAAGTACTTACCTTTGAGACATCTTCGAAGAATTTGGAATGAATAACGGCTATGAACAATCCGAATGGAAAACGACGGTTCCTAAACAAAGGATCAACATAACTCAGTCCTAACGGACAATAATAGTCGAATGGAATACAGCCATAACCCCGATTACAAACTACGACAATGAATGATCAATCGATACGGGCGAGGGTTTACGCAAAATCTCCCCGAATCGATAATTCACGACTATAACTTGATGAAATGGATTAGGATTCACCAAATAAAAACAATCAATGAGGAACAATACAACATATATGGACAATTCGGAATTAATCACGAAAAAACCCGAAAAACCCCCAAATTAGATAAGTTTAGGGTTCCTGGAGAAAATACCTTGGAATCGGATGATAGAGGATGATTACGTTGATGCTGATATGTTATCATGAGCCTACGGTGGTGGAATACAAAGAATTCTAGGATAGAAACTGAAGGGAATCACCATCTGCATCGCCCGAAGAAGAAAACGAGAGAAGAGATAGAAAATGGGGTGTTTGGATTCTGCCCGCTGTACTTAAAACAACAGGCCATTATGGCCGTAACAAATGTTACATTACGGCTGTAACAAGGCTAATATTACAGCCGTAACGAATGGGGTGTTACCGCCGTAACACCCTGCTGGACAGCAGTCTAACAGCTGTTGTCCGAACCGTTCTAGACGACTCCGAAACTCAGACCTGCTATCGAACCGAAAATACAGCTACGAAGAATATTCGATGATGAGTCTAACCGTTACAAGAAAACAACATTCCGACTACCAGGGAATCCGAAATACGAAAACGAATAAGGAATTCCCTAAACTTATAGGAAATTACAAAAATGGCCCAAGTGCCCGAAAATCTCGATACGACGTCGGATTAACAAACCGAAAGTCTCAACACGACCAACTCAACCATACGAACTTGTGCAAACCAAGAAACAACGAAAATGAACGAGTTTTATGAGAATCGAATGCACAAACGACAAAACATGTCATAAAATGGAATCACTCAAAAACATCACCAAAACTCGTCCAAATGGAAAAACTCCAAGAATAAAGTAGATTCAAAATGTCGAAACGGTTAAAAGCGAGACGATAAAAATAGACATACACCAAAAATGGAAATTTCTAAGAATAGAAAGGTACGGATATTACATTCTCCCCCTCTAAAAAGAAGTTTCGTCCCGAAACTTAAGAATCAAAAAGCTCGGGGTACCTCGAACGCATATCCTCCTCTAACTCCCACGTCGCTTCTTCTACTCCGTGCCTAGACCATTACACTTTAACTAAAGGAATGGTTTTGTGCCTTAACTGTTTGACTCGACGCTCTAAAATTCTGACGGGCCTCTACTCAAACGTATCATCCTTCTCGATCTTCACGTCTCCGAAATCAATAATATGGGACGGGTCCGGAACATACTTCCTCAACTGAGAGACGTGAAACACACTATGTACATGACTCAACGATGTAGGTAATGCTAAACAGTACGCTAACTCGCCAACTCTCTCCAATATCTCGAAAGATCCAATGTACCTCGGGCTGAGCTTCCCCTTTTTCCCAAAACGGAAAACTCCTTTCGACGGAGACACTCTCAACAGCACATGATCTCCCACCTCAAACTCCAAAGGTCGACGTCTAACATCTGCATAAGACGTTTGCCGACTCTGAGCTGCTAACATTCTCTTTCTAATCAATTCAACTTTCTCCTCATCTCCAACACAAGGTCCGGCTCGGTGCCAACAAGATCGGACGGCTCATCCCAACATATTGGTGATCGGCAATGTCGGCCATAAAGTGCCTCATACGGTGCCATCTTAATCGACGCGTGCCAACTATTATTATACGTAAACTCAATCAAGGCCAGATGCTCCTCCCAGTCACTACTCCAGTCTAACGCACACGCGCGCAACATATCCTCGAACGTCTGAATGGTACGTTCGGACTGTCCGTCGGTCTGAGGATGGAAAGATGTACTCAAACACAAACGTGTCCCCAATGCCTTATGTACCGCCTGCCAGAAATGCGATACAAACCAGCCATCTCTGTCCGAAATAATATTCCTCGGCGTACCATGAAGCCTCACTATCTGAGCGATAAAAACACGAGCCAATCTTTCTGGACCCCACGTATCATTGATGCCCAGAAAATGCACCGACTTAGTCAGTCGGTCCACGATCACCCACACCATATTTATTCCGGTCTTCGTCCTCAGCAAACTCGTGACAAAGTCCATCGAGATATCCTCCCACTTCCATTCTGGGACGGGAAGTGGTTTCAACAATCCAGCTGGCCGCTGATGCTCGATTTTGACTTGTTGACACGTCAAACACTTAGCCACAAATTGAACCACCTCATTCTTCATGTCATTCCACTAGAAATTCTTTCTCAAATTTTTATACATTTTACTCGAGCCCGGATGGACTGAGTAAGGTGACGCGTGAGCCTCTCGCATAATACTCTGCCTCAATTCCAAGTCGTTCGGAACACAAAGCCGACCTTGGAATCTCAACACACCATCCTCATGTATCAAGAATCTCGGGGCTTTCCCTTTCCCTACATTCTCTTGAAGCTGAATAAACATCGGGTCCTCTAACTGTCCCGATTTAATGTCGTCAACTAGAGACGATGAAATATTGGGTGTACGCAACTGCCCAGAACTCTCTGGTAGCACGATCTCAACGCTCAACCTCATTAACTCTCGCTGAAGTCCCGACTGGGCCATATGCAATTCAAGCGCCCGAAGCGATACCGATTTCCGGCTCAAGGCATCTGCCACCACATTTACCTTACCCTGATGATAAATAATTTCGAGGTCATAATCCTTAATCAACTCCAACCATCTCCTCTGCCTCATATTTAGCTCTTTTTGCGTGAAAATGTACTTCAGGCTCTTGTGATCGGTGAAAATCTAACACGACGAGCCATACAAGTAATGACGCCAGATCTTCAATGCAAATACAACCGCGGCCAACTCAAAATCGTGCGTAGGGTAATTCAACTCGTATGGTCTCAACTGACGGGAAGCATAGGCAATTGTCCTCCCGTGCTGTATGAATACACATCCGAGCCCTTGGCCCGAAGCAGCACTAAAAACTGAGAATCCCTCATTACCACTCGGTAAAGCCAAAACAAGAGCGGTCGTCAACTGCTTCTTCAACTCCTCAAAACTCTTATGTCTCTCATCAGTCCACAAGAACTTCTCTGGCTTCTGTAACAACTGAGTCAGCGGTCGAGCGAGCTTAGAGAACCCCTCGACAAAACTACGATACCCATCCAAACCCAGAAAACTACGGACCTCCTTCACGTTCTTGGGTGGCGCCCAATCCAACACTGCCTCTACTTTATGTGGGTCTATACGAACACCCTCGGCCGAGATCACGTGATCGAGAAACATCACCTCTCGCAACCAAAACTCACACTTTGAGAACTTCGCAAAAAGATGTTGAGTTCTCAAAATATCTAACATGATATGCAAATGAAGGGGATGCTCCTCCTCGCTCCTCGAGTAAATCAGGATATCATCGATAAAAACGACTACACACCTATCGAGGTACTCGATAAAGACTTTGTTCATAAGCTGCATGAACACGGCTGGGGCGTTGGTTAGCCCAACCGCAAACTTGTAGTGACCGTATCTCGTCTAAAAGGCCGTCTTCGGAATATCGGTATCCTTCACTCGGAGTTGATAATACCCCGATCTCAAATCAATCTTCGAAAACACGGTTGCCCCTTGCAATTGGTCGAACAAATCATCGATCCTCAGGAGCGGATACTTGTTTATAATAGTCACTTTGTTCAACTCACGATAGTCGATACACAGAGGAAGTGACCCATCCTTCTTCTTCACAAACAGGACCGGTGCGCCCCAAGGCGAAGCGCTCGGTCGAATATACCCCATGTCAAGCATCTCTCCCAACTGTTTCTTCAACTCAAGCATCTCAGCAGGCGCCATACGATATGGCGTCTTAGAAATCGGTGCCGCACCCGGCTCCAAATCAACAGTAAACTCGACCTCTCGATCCGGCAGCAAACCCGGCAACTCATCTGGAAAGACGTCAGGATAATCACACACTACTGGAATAGACGAGAGCTCGACTCCCACTTCTCCCGATCTCAAAGCGTAACACCAATACCCCGTACAACCTCCTCGAAGAAGTCTCATCGCTTTCAAAGCGCTGATCAAGAATCTCTGACTACTCCGCTTACGCCCCACAAAAGAATGCTCTGTACCGTCAGAGGCTAACATCGAAACGGTTCTCATTCTATAATTCATGATTGCCCCATGACGGTCCAGCCAATCCTCACCCAGGATCAAATCCTCATCTCTAATATCTACCGCGATCAGATTAGAAGGCCAAACCCTCCCCGCGATACTCACTGGAAAATATCTAACCTCACGATCCCCCACGATGCTGTCCCCACTAGGCAGTTTAACAACAAATGGTTCACACGTAACTAGGCAATCAACATGCAGATGATGCACACAATCCAGAGATATGAAAGAATGCGTAGCACCAGAATCGAATAATACAGAAACAGGATGGTCAAGGATGTGAACGGTACCTATAGCCACCGTCGCGTTTGGGTCTCCCGATCGTCTCATCTCATATACTCGGGGCGGAAGAGAACCCGCACTAAAAGCTCCCCCTCTAGAAGGTTGTCCACGTCCTCAACCTCTACCAAAACTCTGATGTGGCTGAGAAGCTATCGGTCCCTGATTTACACTCGGTTCCCCAGCAGCTCGGGCTGACATTTGAGTAACTGGTGCCCGAGCAGCATCTGTACAGAACTTGGCACGATGCCCCATCCGACCGCAGGAATGACACTGAATCGGAGGCCTGTCACACTCACTCATAATATGTCCAGGGCGACCACAGTTAAAGCAATTAGGACCACGCACTGAACCAGTAGGAGCAGACATAGAACCGTTTCCTCGTCCAAGTGACGGGGAATGACTCTCAAATAGTCGCAAACCAGACTGAGTCTTCTGATACCCTCCAGTCTTGCCTCCCGAAAACTGGCCGGAGGTCTTCTACTTCTTTCCCTCGGCTGCCGTCTCTATCGCAGAAAACGACATCTCATAAGCCATATCGAAGTGACGAATATTATCAAGTTCATCTCGGATTTCGTTTCTCACATAATGAAGTTGTTGGTTGTAGTCCTTGATTGCCTACGAAATCAGGACATCTTGGGGCTTAGCCTCAAAGAAGGCTCGGATCCTCCCTTATTTAACTGGCCACGAACAAAACTTGTCTTCCATCAGCTCCCGGAACAATGCCCATGTGGCTGCCCGGTCACGCGGTTTCACCGCTTGCCACCATGTTGCCGCCTCTTTGGCGAGTAAGTACTGAGCGATGGGTACCTTCTTCTCCTCAGAGCAGTTAGCAGCCTCAAATACCTTCTCTATCTCAAATAACCAACTCTCCCAACTGGAAGGGTCAGAAGCACCATCAAACTATGGAGGACACATACGAATCACGTACTGAAGTAATTTATCATTACCGAATCCAGTAGGTAGAACCGGGTTAGCATTAGCCTGGCCGACCAAAACGGCCTGAGTCAGTAGCGTCATCTGGTTCACTACTTGCTGTAAAATATTCACCACTCTAACATTCTCATGCGCGTTGCCGGAGCAAGCAGACTGATCCTGCTGACCTCCGGAACTAGGTGGAACACTGTTCGACAAGAAAGGCATCGCCGAATCAGTTCGCGAGTTATCGGACATCGCTGCCCCACCGGCTGCGCCACGTCCCCTAACGCGTCCGCGACTGCGTCCGCGTCCTCTACCAGCAGGAATTCTGAAGAAGTACCGGGTGAGTACAATTCAAACGCAAAACGCAACAAGATATCAGGAAAGGAAACAGAACAGGACAACGTAACGAGTCAAGTTAGGAAAACTTACGAGCACCGGCATATTAAGATGATAGCATGGCAGCGATACTGTTCAAAAACGACACTCGACTAGACCCAAATAATCGACAGCCTAGGTATCCATAAACCTAAGCTCTGATACCATATTCAGTAACACCCCCAAGACTTTCAGGGCGTATTACAGTGCCGTGGACCCCACACTTTGGAATCCACCAGGCTAACAAACCGACCCGACAAACAACAAGGACATACATCACTAATAATCGAACAATTTCTCAAACCACGACATTCAAATAAAAGACTAAAATCCGACAATACAATCTGAAATCAAATCCATTTCCCAAAACGGGTACACAACATTAACAAATTCAAAAAGGAAGTACTCGAGTACTTAAACCAATTTCATAATACAGAAATCTCAAAACAAGACATCAATAAATAAACGACAGGACAGAACACCAATAAATGACTACTGAACAGTATCATGCTTTCCCATCATCCTCATACGGCTCGTATGCTCGCTTGTCTCCAAGACCTGTACCTGAAATACAAAAAAAAAGTATTTCCCCCATTTAAGGGGTTAGCGACAACTGCTAGTGCAAGTACAATCCATTTGAACTACCATTCTAATCAGATGAAAATATGCGCCAAAATCATTTTAGAAATCATTTATATTCTGGAATATCTTACGGTGCACAAGCACAAAACACATTTCTCCAACAAAACATTTCAAAGTTAACCTCGGTACGAGACTCACGGCCACCGTACCCCACAGAGCCCCGCCGGACATCCCTGGGTGGTTAACCATAGTTCACGATACGAAACATACACATATACATCCGCACAACCACGAGAAGCCATAATTCAAATACTAGAACGCGTAAAAAAATGCAAAGCACTTGCCTTTGAGACATCTACGAAGAATTTGGAATGAATAACGGCTACGAACGATCCGAATGGAAAACGACGGTTCCTAAACGAAGGATCAACATAACTCAGTCCTAACGGACAATAATAGTCGAATGGAATACACCCATAACCCTGATTACAAACTACGACAATGAATGATCAATCGATATGGGCGAGGGTTTACGCAAAATCTACCTGAATCGATAATTCACGAATATAACTTGATGAAATGGATTAGGATTCACCAAATAACAACAATCAATGAGGAATAATACAACATATATGGACAACTCGGAATTAATCACGAAAAACCCAAAAAAAGCCCAAATTAGATAAGTTTAGGGTTCCTGGAGAAAATACCTTGGAATCGGACGATGGTGGATGATTACGTTGATGTTGATGTGTTATCACGAGCCTACGGTGGTGGAATACAAAGAATTCTCGGATAGAAACTGAAGGGAATCACCCTCTGCGTCGCCCGAAGAAGAAAACGAGAGAAGAGATAGAAAATGGGGTGTTTTGATTCTGCCCGCTGTACTTAAAACAACAGGCCGTTACGGCCGTAACAAATGTTACATTACGGCCGTAACAAGGCTAATATTACAGCCGTAACGAATGGGGTGTTACGGCCGTAACACCCTGTTGACGGCTGATCCAATTTCTTTATCTGAACCGTTCCGGACAACTCCGAAACTCAGACCTGCTATCGAACCGAAAATACAGCTACGAAGAATATTCGATGACGAGTCTAACCGTTACAAGAAAACAACATTCCGACTACCAGGGAATCCAAAATACGACAACGAATAAGGAATTCCCTAAACTTATAGGAAATTACCAAAATGGCCCAAGTGCCCGAAAATCTCGATACGACGTCGGATTAACAAACCGAAAGTCTCAACACGACCAACTCAACCATATGAACTTGTGCAAACCAAGAAACAACGAAAACGAACGAGTTTTACGAGAATCGAATGCACAAACGACAAAACATGTCATAAAATGGAATCACGCAAAAACATCACCAAAACTCGTCCAAATGGAAAAACTCCAAGAATAAAGTAGATTCAAAATGTCGAAACGGTTACAAGCGAGACGATAAAAATAGACATACACCAAAAATGGAAACTGCTAAGAATAGAAAGGTACGGATATTACATTCTCCCCCTCTAAAAAGAAGTTTCGTCCCGAAACTTAAGAATCAAAAAGCTCGGGGTACCTCGAACGCATATCCTCCTCTAACTCCCACGTCGCTTCTTCTACTCCGTGCCTAGACCATTACACTTTAACTAAAGGAATGGTTTTATGCCTTAACTGTTTGACTCGACGCTCTAAAATTCTGACGGGCCTCTACTCAAACGTATCATCCTTCTCGATCTTCACATCTCCGAAATCAATAATATGGGACGGGTCCGGAACATACTTCCTCAACTGAGAGATGTGAAACACACTATGTACATGACTCAATGACGTAGGTAATGCTAAACGGTACGCTAACTCGCCAACTCTCTCCAATATCTCGAAAGGTCCAATGTACCTCGGGCTGAGCTTCCCCTTTTTCCCAAAACGAAAAACTCCTTTCGACGGAGACACTCTCAACAGCACATGATCTCCCACCTCAAACTCCAAAGGTAGACGTCTAACATCCGCATAAGACTTTTGCCGACTCTGAGCTCCTAACATTCTCTTTCTAATCAATTCAACTTTCTCCTTCGTCTCCAACACAAGGTCCGGCTCGGTGCCAACAAGATCGGACGTCTCATCCCAACATATTGGTGATCGGCAATGTCGGCCATAAAGTGCCTCATACTGTTCCATCTTAATCGACGCGTGCCAACTATTATTATACGTAAACTCAATCAAGGACAGATGCTCCTCCCAGTCACTACTCCAGTCTAACGCAAACGCGCGCAACATATCCTCGAATGTCTGAATGGTATGTTCGGACTGCCCGTCGGTCTGAGAATGGAAAGATGTACTCAAACACAAACGTGTCCCCAATGCCTTATGTACTTCCTGCCAGAAATGCGATACAAACCATCCATCTCTGTCCGAAATAATAGTCCTCAGCGTACCATGAAGCCTCACTATCTGAGCGATAAAAACACGAGCCAATCTTTCTGGACCCCAAGTATCATTGATGCCCAGAAAATGCGCCGACTTAGTCAGTCGGTCCACGATCACCCACACCATATTCATTCCGGTCTTCGTCCTCGGCAAACTCGTGACAAAGTCCATCGAGATATCCTCCCACTTCCATTCTAGGACGGGAAGTGGTTTCAACAATCTGGCTGGCCACTAATGCTCGATTTTGACTTGTTGACAAGTCAAACACTTAGCCACAAACTGAACCACCTCATTCTTCATGTCATTCCACTAGAAATTCTTTCTCAAAATTTTATACATTTTACTCGAGCCCGGATGAACTGAGTAAGGTGACGCGTGAGCCTCTCGCATAATATTCTGCCTCAATTCCAAGTCGTTCGGAACACAAAGCCGACCTTGGAATCTCAACACACAATCCTCATGTATCAAGAATCCCGGGGCTTTCCCTTTCCCAACATTCTCTTGAAGCTGAATAAACATCGGGTCCTCTAACTGTCCCGATTTAATGTCGTCGACTAGAGACGACGAAATATCGAGTGTACGCAACTGCCCGGAACTCTCTGGTAGCACGATCTCAACGATCAACCTCATTAACTCTCGCTGAAGTCCCGACTGGGCAGTAAGCAACTCAAGCGCCCGAAGCGATACCGATTTCCGGCTCAAGGCATCTGCCACCACATTTGCCTTACCCTGATGATAAATAATTTCGAGGTCGTAATCCTTAATCAACTCCAACCATCTCCTATGCCTCATATTTAGCTCTTTTTGCATGAAAATGTACTTCAGGCTCTTGTGATCGGTGAAAATCTAACACGAGGAGCCATACAAGTAATGACGCCAGATCTTCAATGCAAATACAACCGTGACCAACTCAAGATCGTGCGTAGGGTAATTCAACTCGTATGGTCTCAACTGACGGGAAGCATAGGCAATTGTCCTCCCGTGCTGCATGAGTACACATCCGAGCCCTTGGCCCGAAGCAGCACTAAAAACTGAGAATCCCTCATTACCACTCGGTAAAGCCAAAACAGGAGTGGTCGTCAACTGCTTCTTCAACTCCTCAAAACTCTTCGGTCTCTCATCAGTCCACACGAACTTCTCTGACTTCTGTAACAACTGAGTCAGCGGTCAAGCGAGCTTAGAGAACCCCTCGACAAATCTATGATAATACCCATCCAAACCCAGAAAACTACAGACCTCCTTCACGTTCTTAGGCGGCGCCCAATCCAACACTGCCTCTACTTTATGTGGGTCCACACGAACACCCTCGGCTGAGATCACGTGACCGAGAAACATCACCTCTCGCAACCAAAACTCACACTTTGAGAACTTCGCAAAAAGATGTTGAGTTCTCAAAATATCTAACACGATATGCAAATGACGGGCATGCTCCTCCTCGCTCCTCGAGTAAATCAGGATATCATCGATAAAAACGACTATACACCTATCGAGGTACTCGATAAAGACTTTGTTCATAAGCTGCATGAACACGGATGGGGCGTTGGTTAGCCCAAAAGGCATAACCGCAAACTCGTAGTGACCGTATCTCGTCCGAAAGGCCGTCTTCGGAATATCGTTATCCTTCACTCGGAGTTGATAATACCCCAATCTCAAATCAATCTTCGAAAACAAGGTTGCCCCTTGCAATTAGTCGAACAAATCATTGATCCTCAGGAGCGGATACTTGTTTATAATAGTCACTTTGTTCAACTCACGATAGTCGATACACAGACAAAGTGACCCATCATTCTTCTTCACAAACAGGACCGGTGCGCCCCAAGGCGAAGCGCTCGGTCGAATATACCCCATGTCAAGCAACTCTCCCAACTGTTTCTTCAACTCAAGCATCTCAGCAGGCTCCATACAATATGGTGTCTTAGAAATCGGTGCCGCACCCGGCTCCAAATCAACAGTAAACTCGACCTCTCGATCCGGCAGCAAACCCGGAAACTCATCTGGAAAGACGTCAGGATAATCACACACTACTGGAATAGACGAGAGCTCGACTCCCACTTCTCCCGATCTCAAAGCGTAACACCAATACCCCGTACAACCTCCTCGAAGAAGTCTCACCGCTTTCAAAGCGCTGATCAAGAATCTCTGACTACTCCGCTTACGCCCCACAAAAGAATGCTCTGTACCATCAGAGGCTAACATCGAAATGGTTCTCATTCTATAATTCATGATTGCCCCATGACGGTCTAGCCAATCCTCACCCAGAATCAAATCCTCATCTCTAATATCTACCGCGATCAGATTAGAAGGCCAAACCCTCCCCGCGAGACTCACTGGAAAATCTCTAACCTCACGATCCCCCACGATGCTATCCCCACTAGGCAGTTTAACAACAAATGGTTCACACGCAACTAGGCAATCAACATGCAGATGATGCACACAATCCAGAGATATGAAAGAATGCGTAGCACCAGAATCGAATAATACGGAAACAGGATGGTCAAGGATGTGAACGGTACCTATAGCCACCGTCGCGTTTGGGTCTCCCGCTCGTCTCATCTCATATACTCGGGGCGGAACAGAACCCGCACTAGAAGCTCCCCCTCTAGAAGGTTGTCCACGTCCTCGACCTCTACCAAAACTCTGATGTGGCTGAGAAGCTATCGGTGCCTGATTTACACTCGGTTCCCCTGCAGTTGGGGCTGACATCTGAGTAACTGGTGCCCGAGCAGCATCTGTACAAAACTTGGCACGATGCCCCATCCGACTGCAGGAATGACACTGAATCGGAGGCCTGTCACACTCACTCATAATGTGTCCAGGACGACCACAGTTAAAGCAATTAGGACCATGCACTGAACCAGTAGGAGCAGACATAGAACCGTTTCCTCGTCCAAGTGATGGGGAATGACTCCCGAATACTCGCGAACCAGACTGAGTCTTCTGATACCCTACAGTCTTGCCTCCCGAAAACTGGCCGGAGGTCTTCTACTTCTTTCTCTCGGCTGCCGTCTCTGTCGCATAAAACGACATCTCATAAGCCACATCGAAGTGGCGGATATTATCAAGTTTATCTCGGATTTTGTTTCTCACATAATGAAGTTGTTGGTTGTAGTCCTTGATTGCCTGCGAAATCAGGACATCTTGGGGCTTAGCCTCAAAGAAGGCTCGGATCCTCCCTTCTTTAACTGGCCACGAACAAAACTCGTCTTCCATCAGCTCCCGGAACTCTACCCATGTGGCTGCCCGGTCACGCGGTTTCACCGCTTGCCACCACGTTGCCGCCTCTTTGGCGAGGAAGTACTGAGCGATGGGTACCTTCTTCTCCTCAGAGCAGTTAGCAGCCTCAAATACCTTCTCTATCTCAAATAACCAACTCTCCCAACTGGAAGGGTCAGAAGCACCATCAAACTATGGAGGACACATACGAATCACGTACTGAAGTAATTTATCATTACCGGATCCAGTAGGCGGAACCGGGTTAGCATTAGCCTAGCTGACCAAAACGGCCTGAGTCAGTAGCGTCATCTGGTTCGCTACTTGCTGTAAAATATTCACCACTCTAACATTCTCATGCGCGTTGCCGGAGCAAGCAGACTGATCCTGCTGACCTACGGAACTAGGTGGAACACTGTTCGACAAGAAAGGCATCGCCGAATCAGTTCCCGAGTTATCAGACATTGCCGCCCCACCGGTTGCGCCACGTCCCCTACCGTCCTCTACCAGCAGAAATTCTGAAGAAGTAGCGGGTGAGTACAATTCAAACGCAAAACGCAACAAGATATCGGGAAAGGAAACAGAACAGGACAACGTAACGAGTCAAGTTAGAAAAACTTACGAGCACCGGCATATTAAGATGATAGCATGGCAGCGATACTGTTCAAAAATGACACTCGACTAGACCCAAATAACCGCAGCCTAGGTATCCATAAACCTAAGCTCTGATACCATATTCAGTAACACCCCCAAGACGTTCAGGGCGTATTACAGCGCCGTGGACCCCACACTTTGGAATCCACCAGGCTAACAAACCAACCCGACAAACAACAAGGACATACATCACTAATAATCGAACAATTTCTCAAACCACGACATTCAAATAAAAGACTAAAATCCGACAATACAATCTGACATCAAATCCATTTCCCAAAATGGGTACACAACATTAACAAATTCAAAAAGGAAGTACTCGAGTACTTAAACCAATTTCATAATAGAGAAATCTCAAAACAAGACATCAATAAATAAACGACAGGACAGAACACCAACAAATGACTACTGAACAGTATCATGCTTGCCCATCATCCTCATACAGCTCGTGTGCTCGCTTGTCTCCAATACCTGTACCTGAAATACAAAAAAAAGTATTTCCCCCATTTAAGGGGTTAGCGACAACTGCTAGTGCAAGTATAATCCATTTGAACTACCATTCTAATCAGATGAAAATATGCGCCAAAATCATTTTAGAAATCATTTATATTCCGGAATATCTTACGATGCACAAGCACAAAACACATTTCTCCAACAAAACATTTCAAAGTTCACCTCGGTACGAGACTCATGGCCATCGTACCCCACAGAGCCCCGTCGGACATCCCTGGGTGGTTAACCATAGTTCGCGATACGAAACTCATGGCAACGTATCCCTTGAGGCCCCGTCGGACCATCCCTAGGTGAACATACATATATACATCCGCACAACCACGAGAAGCCATAATTCAAATACTAGAACGCGTAAAAAAATGCAAAGTACTTGCCTTTGAGACATCTTCGAAGAATTTGGAATGAATAACGGCTATGAACAATCCGAATGGAAAACGACGGTTCCTAAAAAAAGGATCAACATAACTCAGTCCTAACGGACAATAATAGTCGAATGGAATACACCCATAACCCCGATTACAAACTACGACAATGAATGATCAATCGATACGGGCGAGGGTTTACGCAAAATCTCCCCGAATCGATAATTCACGATTATAACTTGATGAAATGGATTAGGATTCACCAAATAAAAACATTCAATGAGGAATAATACAACATATATGGACAATTCGGAATTAATCACGAAAAAACCCGAAAAAACCCCAAATTAGATAAGTTTAGGGTTCCTGGAGAAAATACCTTGGAATCGGACGATGGAGGATGATTACGTTGATGCTGATATGTTATCACGAGCCTACGGTGGTGGAATACAAAGAATTCTAGGATAGAAACTGAAGGGAATCACCATCTGCGTCGCCCGAAGAAGAAAACGAGAGAAGAGATAGAAAATGGGGTGTCTTGATTCTGCCCGCTGTACTTAAAACAACAGGCCGTTACGGCCGTAACAAATGTTACATTACGGCCGTAACAAGGCTAATATTACAGCCGTAACGAATGGGGTGTTACGGCCGTAACACCCTGTTGGACAGCAGTCTAACAGCTGCTGTCCGAACCGTTCTAGACGACTCCGAAACTCAGACCTGCTATCGAACCGAAAATACAGCTACGAAGAATATTCGATGATGAGTCTAACCGTTACAAGAAAACAACATTCCGACTACCAAGGAATCCGAAATACGAAAATGAATAAGGAATTCCCTAAACTTATAGGAAATTACAAAAATGGCCCAAGTGCCAAAAAATCTCGATACGACGTCGGATTAACAAACCGAAAGTCTCAACACGACCAACTCAACCATACGAACTTGTGCAAACCAAGAAACAACGAAAATGAACGAGTTTTACGAGAATCGAATGCACAAACGACAAAACATGTCATAAAATGGAATCACGCAAAAACATCACCAAAACTCGTCCAAATGGAAAAACTCCAAGAATAAAGTAGATTCAAAATGTCGAAACGGTTAAAAGCGAGACGATAAAAATAGACATACACCAAAAATGGAAATTGCTAAGAATAGAAAGGTACGGATATTACATTCTCCCCCTCTAAAAAGAAGTTTCGTCCCGAAACTTATGAATCAAAAAGCTCGGGGTACCTCGAACGCATATCCTCCTCTAACTTCCACATCGCTTCTTCTACTCCGTGCCTAGACCATTACACTTTAACTAAAGGAATGGTTTTGTGCCTTAACTGTTTGACTCGACGCTCTAAAATTCTGACGGGCCTCTACTCAAACGTATCATCCTTCTCGATCTTCATATCTCCGAAATCAATAATATGGGACGGGTCCGGAACATACTTCCTCAACTGAGAGACGTGAAACACACTATGTACATGACTCAACGACGTAGGTAATGCTAAACGGTACGCTAACTCGCCAACTCTCTCCAATATCTCGAAAGGTCCAATGTACCTCGGGCTGAGCTTCCCCTTTTTCCCAAAACGGAAAACTCCTTTCGACGGAGACACTCTCAACACCACATGATCTCCCACCTCAAACTCCAAAGGTCGACGTCTAACAACTGCATAAGACTTTTGCCGACTCTGAGCTGCTAACATTCTCTTTCTAATCAATTCAACTTTCTCCTTCGTCTCCAACAGAAGGTCCGGCTCGGTGCCAACAAGATCGGACGGCTCATCCCAACATATTGGTGATCGGAAATTTCGGCCATAAAGTGCCTCATACGGTGCCATCTTAATCGACGCGTGCCAACTATTATTATACGTAAACTCAATCAAGGCCAGATGCTCCTCCCAGTCACTACTCCAGTCTAACGCACACGCGCGCAACATATCCTCGAACGTCTGAATGGTACGTTCGGACTGTCCGTCGGTCTGAGGATGGAAAGATGTACTCAAACACAAACGTGTCCCCAATGCCTTATGTACCGCCTGCCAGAAATGTGATACAAACCAGCCATCTCTGTCCGAAATAATAGTCCTCGGCGTACCATGAAGCCTCACTATCTGAGCGATAAAAACACGAGCCAATCTTTCTGGACCCCAAGTATCATTGATGCCCAGAAAATGCGCCGACTTAGTCAGTCGGTCCACGATCACCCACACCATATTCATTCCGGTCTTCATCATCAGCAAACTCATGACAAAGTCCATCGAAATATCCTCCCACTTCCATTCTAGGACGGGAAGTGGTTTCAACAATCCGGCTGGCCGCTGATGCTCGATTTTGACTTGTTGACATGTCAAACACATAGCCACAAACTGAACCACCTCATTCTTCATGTCATTCCACTAGAAATTATTTCTCAAATTTTTATACATTTTACTCGAGCCCGGATGGACTGAGTAAGGTGACGCGTTAGCCTCTCGCATAATACTCTACCTCAATTCCAAGTCATTCGGAACACAAAGCCGACCTTGGAATATCAACACACAATCCTCATGCATCAAGAATCTCGGGGCTTTCCCTTTCCCTACATTCTCTCGAAGCTGAATAAACATCGGGTCCTCTAACTGTCCCGATTTAATGTCGTCGACTAGAGACGACGAAATATCAAGTGTATGCAACTGCCCGGAACTCTCTGGTAGCACGATCTCAACCCTCAACCTAATTAACTCTCGCTGAAGTCCCGACTGGTGTAACACCCCGAGATATTCGGAATAATTACAGCGCCGTAAACCCTTTAAGTAAGGATTTACAAGGCTAAATAAAAGAAATGTAATTATAAAACATCAATACCATGGAAATTCAAGTTTACAAAACTGGTTCCAACTGGTTCAACGAGTTAATTAATACAACCATATCGAAGTGATAATAATTAGACACACGTACTCGAGTACTGAAATTGAACCAAGAAGACAAATCACAAACAACAACAAACATCACTGAACCCCTTCGTCGTCACATCGGTACTGTGGCTGTTTCCCTGCTCCTCGGCTACCTGAACATCAAAACAAATGTCCACCCCCGAAGGGGTTAGCAAAACGATGCTAGTACAAGTATCATTTAAACAAATCGAATATGCATCAACAATACATAACAAGATACACCACACGGACTTCTGCTACCAGAATCCGACAATGCGAATCCAAAAGATTCCATTAACACAGCAAGGGTATTCCAATGATCCAGCGCCGTCAGCATAGATCCCAAGATGATCCCGTCGGACCAACACGAGGTGGAAATAACCAGTCCAATGATCCAACGCCCTCAGCGTAGATCCCAAGATGATCCCGTCGGATCAACACGAGGTGGACATCCGATCCAGCGCCCTCAGCATAGATCGTACAACATACACAAACACAACTCATGCATACATATATGCCACATCGCTATGTCCATCGACATGAACATACAAACACCAGATAACGAATATCATGACAATTCAACGAAATAAATCCCATGTTCAAGAACATGAATAAACCACATGCATGCTCAAAATACCAATATTAACACATTACGATACTTGCCTCGAAAATAGCAAGAACGAAACACTTCAATGATCTCAACACACTCGAAGGCCGCCTCCTTCGATCAACATATCAAGCTCGAACCTTAACAAAAGAAATGATATAGAATTCATCTCAAGTCGTTCATTGCCTATCAATCCGGTCAACGGCCAAAAGCTCTAAATATGTAATCTGCCTGAACTACTTAGCATACGCTACGTACTCTACGTAACGTGCGCTAAGTCTGTCTGTTAACGTACGCAAATGACCAAGTCTAGCGTACGCTAGACATGTACTGACAGTTCTCCCTGATCAACCGACTGACTCGACTGGTAACATAACGTACGTTACGTACCAAACGTAGCGTACGTTAACTCATTCCCGATAGCGCACGTTAATATACATATGTTAGCGTGCGCTAACCGTGCATGTGATTTACTCGCGAGAAAACTTGATCTAATGGTGATGAAACTCATAAATTCTATGGTGATAATACATGTCATCCCCGTGCATATCATGCTCATATGGTTTTGTGAAAGATCTTTACGGATTAAACGACTACGAGATACAAGGTTACGCATAACCATCACAACACCATAATTCATCTTGATTTTCAAGGAATATCCTAAGTTCAATCCATTACATTTCCCAAAACGTATGATTCCTTTATGTAACGACATAAGAACTTTGAAAATCTCCATATACTTGTCACAAATCGGTTTGAAGCTTCATAAAACGCTAAGAGTTCAAACACTAAAAGGTTCAATGGTTTATACGATGAATAAGTACCGAAATATCGAAAATATCCTTCTAGCACATGATGTTCGACTACTTATGAATTTAACTGACTAGGTAATCACAAAACATGATCAAAACGTCCTTCAGAATACTACTAATATTGGTAAAGAATCACCTACCTCAAAGTAGCGAAGAACATGAAGGAACTTGAAGAAAATCCAACACCGAGAGCTTGAACACCAATCTTCAATGATCTAAAATCTTCAAACTCGAGCTAGGAGGATGATATGAGAGGTTTGAGGAGGGAGGAAGTAACTCTCTGAGCTCAAAAATTCGGATTAGGGAACTGGAAATATCTGAATAATGAAAAAGTATGTTGTCCTATATATAGGAAATGGTTATTAGCGCGCGCTAGTACATATCCATAGCGTGCGCTAACGGCCATACGGAGCTTATTGACTTCACTGTACTCAGCGTTTAGCGTGCGCTATCAATATATCATTAGCGTGCGCTACCGCGTTGACTTAGCTTTTCCCGAAAGCCGTCCATGTTCATCCCGACATGATCCGACTGGAATCCTCAGCCGATCTCACCTACCACCCTATCGCAATCATGCTGACTACGTATAGCGTGCGCTAATGTTCATGCACAGCGTGCGCTACGGATCCAAATTAGCGTACGCTACACTTAGACGATAGCGTGCGCTACTTGCACAGAATCACAATTTAAATCGCATTCATGAAATCATGCGCTCAACAACACCGGATTATGAAATACGGAGAATAATACTCAGATAAAAATGCAACAATTACAATATCACAAGTTCCAAATACATATCAGAAATCTCGGGTATTACATCCTTCCTCCCTAAAAAGAAGTTTCGTCCTGAAACTTAAGATGAAAACAACTCTGGATATCTAGTCTTCATACTGTCCTCCGTTTCCCAAGTGGCCTCTTCAACTCCGTGCCTTGACCATTGTACTTTAACCAAGGGTATTGGTTTATTCCTCAATTGTTTGGTCCGAATCTCAAGTATCTTGATTGGTCTCTCCTCGAAGGTGCCGTCATTAGCTATCTCGATCTCATCGAACTCAATGATATGACTGGGATCCGGTACATAATTCCACAATTGGGATACGTGAAACACATTGTGAACGTGACTCAGCGATGGCGGTAAGGCCACCCTATATGCTAAATCCCCCACTCTCTCGAGGATCTCAAATGGTCCGATATATCTCGGACTTAGCTTACCTTTCTTCCCAAAATGGAAAATTCCTCGTGTAGGAGACACCTTCAATAGCAAATGGTCCCCAATGTCGAACTCTAGAGGGAGACGACGCACATATGCATAAGACTTCTGTCGACTCTAGGCAGTCAACAGTCTTTCCCGAATCAAAGCTATCTTCTCTTGAGTTTGAACTATCAATTCCGGTTCTGTCCCGATCAAGTCCGAAGATTCATCCCAGCACAAGGGTGATCGAAATCTTCTCCCATACAAAGCTTCAAATGGTGCCATCTTAATAGAAGCATGCCAACTATTGTTATAGGTGAATTCAATCAATGGCAAGTGAACTTCCCAATCAGTTGACCAATCCAACGCACAAGCTCTAAGCATGTCTTCTACTGTTTGAATAGTCCTTTTGGACTGACCGTCCGTTTGGGGATGATAAGCTGTGCTAAAGTTGAGTTCAGTCCCCAAAGCCCTATGAACTGCTTTCCAGAAGTGCGACACGAAGCGACCATCTCGATCTGAAATAATGGTCTTCGGCGTCCCATGCAATCTGACTATCTCCGCAATGAATACTCGCGCCAATCTCTCGGGTCCCCATGTGTCTTTAATTCCTAGTAAATGAGCCGACTTGGTAAGTCGATCAACTATAACCCAAATCATGTTCATTCCCGTCTTGGCTCTTGGCATATTGGTGATGAAATCCATCGAGATATCCTCCCATTTCCACTCAGGGATTGGAAGCGGCTTTAACATTCCGGCAGGTCGCTGATGTTCAATCTTAACCTGCTGACAAGTCAAACACTTCAAAACGTACTCTGCTACGTCCTTCTTCATATTCCCCCACCAGAAGTATTGTTTTAGATCCTTATACATCTTACTGCTGCCCGGGTGAATAGAATATGGCGTGCTGTAAGCTTCCTTCAGAATTGTCCGTCTCAATTCATCATTATCGGGAACGCAAAGTCGATTCTGAAATCTCAGAACTCTATCATCTTGTATCACGAATCCTGGGGCTTTTCCTTTCTTTACTTCATCACATAACCGAAGGAGCAGAGAATCATTCAACTGCTTAGATTTGATTTCCTCGGCTAGTGACGAAGTCAGTTCCATCACATATAGTTGCCCTTGGATTTCTGGTGCCCATACTTCAATCCTTTCGCGGATCAGTTCTCGTTGAATGCTGATTTGGGACGTAAGTGCTTCCAACACTCGAAGAGAAACAGGTTTACGGCTCAATGCATTGGCTACAACGTTTGCTTTACCCGGATGATAGAGAATTTCCAAGTCGTAATCCTTGATCAATTCTAGCCACCTTCTTTGCCTCATGTTTAATTCTTTCTGACTGAAAATGTACTTGAGGCTTTTATGATCTGTAAAGATCTGACAGTGAGTACCGTATAAATAATGTCGCCAAATTTTCAAGGCAAAGACCACAGCTGCTAACTCCAGATCATGAGTCGGGTAATTTACTTCGTACGGTTTCAACTGCCGATAGGCATAGGCAATCACCTTATCCTTTTGCATTAACACACATCCCAGACCCTGATTTGAAATGTCGCTGTATACCATGAATCCACCAGTTTCATCTGGTAATGCTAATATAGGTGCTGTCGTTAGTCTCTTCTTAAGTTCGTCAAAACCAGCCTGGCATTTCTCGTTCCACGTGAACTTTTGAGTTTTCTGTAACAGCTGAGTGAGCGGACGAGCAATTTTGGAAAATCCCTCTACAAAATGGCGATAATACCCAGCAAGTCCTAAGAAGCTTCGGACTTCTTTCACGTTTTTAGGAGCTTCCCATTCCAAGATTGCTTCGACTTTCTTCGGGTCTACCTGAACTTCGTCAGCTGATATCACATGCCCAAGGAAAGTTACTTCCCTAAGCCAGAACTCACATTTAGAAAGCTTCCCATAGAGCTGTTCCTTCCTCAAGGTGCTCAAAACCACACGCAAATGCTCGGCATGCTCCTATGTGTCTTTCGAATAGATCAAGATGTCATCATTGAAAACGACTACAAACTTATCTAGGTATTCTAAGAATACCCGATTCATCAGTTGCATAAATACCGCAGGAGCATTGGTAAGTCCGAATGGCATCACCACGAATTCATAGTGCCAGTACCGGGATCGGAAAGCAGATTTCGGTATACCCAATTCCTTAATTCTCAACTGATGATATCCTGATCGCAAGTCAATCTTTGAGAATACCCTTGCTCCTTGCAGTTGATCAAACAAGTCATCGATCCGAGGTAAATGATACTTGTTCTTGATCGTCACCTTGTTTAGTTCCCTGTAATCAATACATAACCAGAGGGATCCATCTTTCTTTCGGACAAAGAGAACGGGCGCTCCCCAAGGAGAAACGCTAGGTTGAATATAACCCTTCTGTAATAATTCCTCCAGTTGCTTCTTTAGTTCATACATCTCGGTTGGCGCCATGCGGTATGGTGCTCTGGAAATAGGAGCGGCTTCAGGCTCTAATTCGATAGTCAACTCCACTTCTCTCTGCGGAGGTAACCCAGGTAGTTCGTCAGGGAATACATCTGAAAATTTATTCACAACTGGAATAGATGAGAGTTCTACTCCTTCTTCTTTCTTCATGGCATAACACCAAAGTCCATGACATCCTTGCTTCAGTAATTTCACAACTTTCATCGCTTTGATCAATTTTCCTGAGCTTCCCGGTCTCCATCCTCTGAATAAGTGTTCAGATCCGTCCTCAGCAATGATAGAAATGACTCTCTTTCGATAATTCAGAATAGCTCCATAATGGTGGAGCTAATCATCTCCGAGAATTAAATCGTCACCATGAATGTCAACTACAATAAGATTCGATGGACAATCTCTCCCTCCTATAGACACTGGAAAATCTCTAGTTTCTAGGGTTCCCACAATTCTCTCTCCGCTCGGCAAACCCACAACATATGGTTCACAATCGAATAAGCACGATATTTTTAAACGATTAACACAGCTCAATGATATGAAAGAATGTGTAGCTCCGGAATCGAATAAGACACTAACTGGTTGCAAAAGGATCTGAATCGTACCTGATGCAACAGCAGTGTTCTGATCATCAGATTTCCTCATCTCGTACAGGCGCGGAGGAACGGACCCAGTACTGGATGTCTCTCTCTTCCCAATATTTTGCTGCTGAAACCCACTCTGCTGCATCTGGTTCACACTTATCTCCTTTGGAACTGGCGCTGGAGTGCGAGTACCAAAAGATCTACTAGCAACTCCACAGAAAGCCGCACGGTGCCCTTCTTGCCCATAATCGTAACAAGTCACAGAAGATGCGGGGCAATCACGTCGAATATGCCCTGCTCGACCACAATTATAGCATTTCTTTGATGCGTCCGAAACTACTGATGTTGTCCGGAACTTCTTTCCACCTCTAGAAGGATGTGGAGGTTTCCTAGCCGAATAAAAGGAAGACTGGCCCTTGCGGGGGCCACCATTCTTGTTTTCTGAGAAATTGCCGGTCACCTTCTGCTTCTTTGCCTCCACCGATTTCTCCACCGCTGCCTCTTTCATGTCATAGGCCAGCGCTTTGTCTTGATACTGTCGCAACGTAGTACGCTCGAATCCGGACATGTATTGCTGAATTTCTGGCTTCATTCGCATATCGAAATGAAGAATCTTTTCTGCCTCCGTTCTGACCAAGTGTCGCACACAAGTCAGCTGATGATTAAAAGTTTTGATTATATGCATCACGATTGCTTCGAACTCTGTGGTGAGAAAAACTCTCGGATTTTTGCCTCTCTAACTGGACAAGGACAATACTGTGCTTCCATCATTAGTTTGAATTCCGTCCAATCCGCATTATGATTCTCGGGTCGAATAGCCTCCCACCAGTCAAAAGCCTCCCCAGTCAGAAAATAATGGGCAATAGGAACTTTTCGGTCCTCGGGACAGTTAATACCCGTGAATATCTTCTCTAACTCCTTTAGCCAATGATCCCAAGTAAGTGCCTCAGCAGATCCATCAAATTTTGGCGGGTGCAATTTGACCCCCTCAGCAAGCCATCTGTCTCCCCGGTTATCCTCGTGGTGCTGCTATCCCATCGCCGTCTGCATGCGGTCAACTACCTGAGCGAACTGGTTTATCTGAGCCACCACCTGTTGAAGCACTCCCGACATGTTAGGATTTGCGTCGTCATTTGCCGATCCCTGCTGCCCTCCAGAATGGGAATCGGTTCTACTAGCCGATAATTCTAGGGTAGTTGCGGAATCCTCCTGTCTCATGTTACCACGTCCGCGTCCACGACCGCGTCCACGTCCACGTCCTCCCCTCAACATACTGTAAACACAATTTCTCAATATCCAGGACAAAATTTTCAAAAATAAAGCCCGTCAATACTCACAAAACAGAATTTAAGTAAAACGGTAGTACAAGAGATTAGGAGACTTACAACCACGGTCCACATGACGACTTTGGTTGAACAGTGATGTTACGAACGACCCAGAAATCAATAACGTAAACAGACCCAACTTTAAAACCCGACTGCCAAGATATCCATGAATCTTAGCTCCGATACCATAATCAGTAACACCCCGAGATATTCGGAATAAATACAGCGCCGTAAACCCTTTAAGTAAGGATTTACGAGGCTAAATAAAAGAAATGTAATTATAAAACATCAATACCATGGAAATTCAAGTTTACAAAACCTGTTCCAACTGGTTCAACGAGTTAATTAATACAACCATATCGATGTGATAATAATTAGACACACGTACTCGAGTACTGAAATTGAACCAAGAAGACAAATCACAAACAACAACAAACATCACTGAACCCCTTCGTCGTCACATCGGTACTGTGGTTGTTTCCCTGCTCCTCGGCTACCTGAACATCAAAAAAAATGTCCACCCCCGAAGGGGTTAGCAAAACGATGCTAGTACAAGTATCATTTAAACAAATCGAATATGCACCAACAATACATAACAAGATACACCACATGGACTTCCGCTACCGGAATCCAACAATGCGAATCCAAAAGATTCTATTAACACAGCAAGGGTATTCCAATGATCCAGCGCCCTAAGCATAGATCCCAAGATGATCCCGTCGGACCAACATGAGGTGGAAATAACCCGTCCAATGATCCAGTGCCCTCAGCCTAGATCCCAAGATGATCCCGTCGGACCAACACGAGGTGGACATCCGATCCAGCACCCTCAGCATAGATCGTACAACATACACAAACACAACTCATGCATACATATATGCCACATCGCTATGTCCATCGACATGAACATACAAACACTAGATAACGAATATCATGACAATTCAACGAAATAAATCCCATTTTCAACAACATGAATAAACCACATCCATGCTCAAAATACCAATATTAACACATTACGATACTTGCCTCGAAGATAGCAAGAACGAAACACTTCAATGATCTCAACACACTCGAAGGCCGCCTCCTTCGATCAACGTAGCAAGCTCGAACCTTAACAAAAGAAATGATATAGAATTCATCTCAAGTCGTACACTTCCTATCAATCCGGTCAATGGCCAAAAGCTCTAAATATGTAATCTGCCTGAACTACTTAGCGTACGCTACGTACCCTACGTAACGTGCGCTAAGTCTGTCTGTTAACGTACGCAAATGACCAAGTCTAGCGTACGCTAGCCATGTACTGACAGTTCTCCCTGATCAGCCGACTGACTCGACTGGTAACATAACGTACGTTACGTACCAAACGTAGCGTACGTTAACTCATTCCCGATAGCGCACGTTAATATACATATGTCAGCATGCGCTAACCGTGCATGGCAGTTTACTACTGGCAGAAAACTTGATCTAATGGTGATGAAACTCATAAATTCTATGGTGATAATACATGTCATCCCCGTGCATATCATGCTCATATGGTTTTGTGAAAGATCTTTACGGATTAAACGACTACGAGATACAAGGTTACGCATAACCATCACAACACCATAATTCATCTTGATTTTCAAGGAATATCCTAAGTTCAATCCATTACATTTCCCAAAACGTATGATTCCTTTATGTAACGACATAAGAACTTTGAAAATCTCCATATACTTGTCACAAATCGGTTTGAAGCTTCATAAAACGCTAAGAGTTCAAACACTAAAAGGTTCAATGGTTTATACGATGAATAAGTACCGAAATATCGAAAATATCCTTCTAGCACATGATGTTAGACGATAGCGTGCGCTACTTGCGCAGAATCACAATTTAAATCACATTCATGAAATCATGCGCTCAACAACACCGGATTATGAAATACGGAGAATAATACTCAGATCAAAATGCAACAATTACAATATCACAAGTTCCAAATACATATCAGAAATATCGGGTATTACAACTGGGCAGTAAGCAACTCAAGCGCCCGAAGTGATACCGATTTCCAGCTCAAGGCATCTGCCACCACATTTGCCTTACCGTGATGATAAATAATTTCGAGGTCGTAATCCTTAATCAACTCCAACCATCTCCTATGCCTCATATTTAGCTCTTTTTGCGTGAAAATGTACTTCAGGCTCTTTTGATCGGTGAAAATCTAACACGACGAGCCATACAAGTAATGACGCCAGATCTTCAATACAAATACAACCGCGACCAACTCAAGATCGTGCGTAGGGTAATTCAACTCGTATGGTCTCAACTGACGGGAAGCATAGGTAATTGTCCTCCCGTGCTGCATGAGTACACATCCGAGCCCTTGGCCCGAAGCACCACTAAAAACTGAGAATCCCTCATTACCACTCGGTAAAGCCAAAACAGGAGTGGTCGTCAACTGCTTCTTCAACTCCTCAAAACTCTTCTGTCTCTCATCAGTCCACACGAACTTCTCTGACTTCTGTAACAACTGAGTCAGCGGTCGAGCGAGCTTAGAGAACCCCTCGACAAATCTACGATAATACCCAGCCAAACCTAGAAAACTACGGACCTCCTTTACGTTCTTGGGCGGCACCCAATCCAACACTGCCTCTAATTTATATGGGTCCACACGAACACCCTCGGCCGAAATCACGTGACCGAGAAACATCACCTCTCGCAACCAAAACTCACACTTTGAGAACTTCGCAAAAAGATGTTGAGTTCTGAAAATATCTAACACGATATGTAAATGACGGGCGTGCTCCTCCTCGCTCCTCGAGTAAATCAGGATATCATCGATAAAAACGACTACACACCTATCGAGGTACTCGATAAAGACTTTGTTCATAAGCTGCATGAACACGGCTGGGGCGTTGGTTAGCCCAAAAGGCATAACCGCAAACTCGTAGTGACCGTATCTCGTCCGAAAGGCCGTCTTCAGAATATTGGTATCCTTCACTCGGAGTTGATAATACCCCGATCTCAAATCAATATTCGAAAACACGGTTGCCCCTTGCAATTGGTCGAACAAATCATCGATCCTCAGGAGCGGATACTTGTTTTTAATAGTCACTTTGTTCAACTCACGATAGTCGATACACAGACGAAGTGACCCATCCTTCTTCTTCACAAACAGGACTGGTGCGCCCCAAGGCGAAGCGCTCGGTCGAATATACCCCATGTCAAGCAACTCTCCCAACTGTTTCTTCAACTCAAGCATCTCAGCAGGCGCCATACGATATGGCGTCTTAGAAATCGATGCCGCACCCGGCTCCAAATCAACAGTAAACTCGACCTCTCGATCGGGCAGCAAACCCGGCAACTCATCTAGAAAGACCTCAGGATAATCACACACTGATGGAATAGACGAGAGCTCGACTCCCACTTCTCTCGATCTCAAAGCGTAACACCAATACCCCGTACAACCTCCTCGAAGAAGTCTCACCGCTTTCAAAGCACTGATCAGGAATCTCTGACTACTCCGCTTACGCCCCACAAAAGAATGCTCTGTACCGTCAGAGGCTAACATCGAAATGGTTCTCATTTTATAATTCATGATTGCCCCATGACGGTCTAGCCAATCCTCACCCAGAATCAAATCCTCATCTCTAATATCTACCGCGATCAGATTAGAAGGCCAAACCCTCCCCGCGATACTCACTGGAAAATCTCTAACCTCACGATCCCCCACGATGCTATCCCCACTAGGCAGTTTAACAACAAATGGTTCACACGTAACTAGGCAATCAACATGCAGATGATGCACACAATCCAGAGATATGAAAGAATGCGTAGCACGAGAATCGAATAATACGGAAACAGGATGGTCAAGGATGTGAACGGTACCTATAGCCACCGTCGCGTTTGGGTCTCCCGCTCGTCTCATCTCATATACTCGGGGCGGAACAGAACCCGCACTAGAAGCTCCCCCTCTAGAAGGTTGTCCATGTCCTCGACCTCTACCAAAACTCTGATGTGGCTGAGAAGCTATCGGTGCCTGATTTACACTCGGTTCCCCCACAGCTGGGGCTGACATCTGAGTAACTGGTGCCCGAGCAGCATCTGTACAAAACTTGGCACGATGCCCCATCCGACCGCAGGAATGACACTGAATCGGAGGCCTGTCACACTCACTCATAATGTGTCCAGGGCGACCACAGTTAAAGCAATTAGGACCACGCACTGAACCAGTAGGAGCAGACTTTGAACCGTTTCCTCGTCCAAGTGACGGGGAATGACTCCCGAATACTCGCGAACCAGAGTGAGTCTTCTGAGACCCTCCAGTCTTGCCTCCCGATAACTGGCCGGAGGTCTTCTACTTCTTTCCCTCGGCTGCCGTCTCTGTCGCAGAAAACGACATCTCATAAGCCATATCAAAGTTGCGGATATTATCAAGTTCATCTCGGATTTCGTTTCTCACATAATTAAGTTGTTGTTTGTAGTCCTTGATTGCCTGCGAAATCGGGACATCTTGGGGCTTAGCCTCAAAGAAGGCTCGGATCCTCCCTTCTTTAACTGGCCATGAACAAAACTCGTCTTCCATCAACTCCTGGAACTCTGCCCATGTGGCTGCCCGGTCACGCGGTTTCACCGCTTGCCACCACGTTGCCGCCTATTTGGCGAGGAAGTACTTAGCGATGGGTACCTTCCTCTCCTCAGAGCAGTTAGCAGCCTCAAATACCTTCTCTATCTCAAATAACCAACTCTCCCAACTGGAAGGGTCAGAAGCACCATCAAACTATGGAGGACACATACGAATCACGTACTGAAGTAATTTATCATTACCGGATCCAGTAGGCGGAACCGGGTTAGCATTAGCCTGGCCGACCAAAACGGCCTGAGTCAGTAGCGTCATCTGGTTTGCTACTGTTGGGATATTTCTTACACACAAGTGCACGTCATCGTTTACAAGTAATAAAGTGATAAGTAGAGTATCGTTCCCACGAGGACTGAATCTCTAACTACCGATTTTTGTGTATTCCAATTTTGTTTGAACAATCGAATTTGGGTTTTTGCAATTAATAACTAAGAGAATTACTAAGCGACTAAGCAGTAGAAAACGATACCTTGAATAAAAGAAATCAAATGATGAATAAGTCTAGGATTCTGAATCCACCTCAGTTTATCCGAATTTACTCTCGATTATCCGTAATAAATAATTTTCCCAATTTATTGAAGGCGGAGATTGCTAATATATTTTACCGCCTCTCCCGAGGTCAATAGATTTATCTAAAGGCGAATAACACACTCTATCCCTAGGTGAATTAATTCGTCAATAGGCGAAAAGCATAAAATCCCCCAAAGGCCACGTAGTTCCTATGAGTATATTCCTATCTCACAGAATAAAACGGTCCTCACCAATAGTTCCTCACCAATTCTCCTCTCCCGATTCGAATTGAATGATTAAATCAATACAACTATTGGCCAGATAATTGCAAGCATTAAACACTGTTGTTGCCCAAAATATTTATCCGAAGATTAATACTGCTGGAAGACGGACAACAAACAACAATTGCGGGAGCACTTCCGAGAGTAGATAAATAATACAAGATTTGCCGGGTTTGTTAGGCCCGGGCTTGAATGCTCTCGCGAGATGTTATTAATACAAATATTCGTGGATACAAGTATTAATGAGAGAAATCTAAATACAATGAGCGTAAAAAGACTCTGTTAATCCGGCTCTTGAGCGAAGCTCGGTGTTCTTCGTCCCCGCCGATAATCTGCTGGATGAGATAGGCCGGGAGAAGCAAGACCGAATGATAGCTGTTGTCAAGAGTTGGAGATAGCCAAGTGCTGTGTATTTCGCTTCTGTATGGTATGAAATGCGAGAATGCAGAGCCCGAATCCAAGTGCAGGCTGCCCTCTTTATATAGGGGTTCAGGTACCTTGTTCCCTAGTGGGCGATCGCCTTTCGGCCATTAATGTAATGGGGCGATCGTCCTAAAGGGCACATGGGCTGCCTGCCAAAAGTCTAAGGCTACAGCTGGTAGCCAGCTGTGCGGTCCAATGAGGAGCCAGCACGCGTCCGGAAGTACTGTCACAGGAGGTCCCACTTTGTTACTTTCGGCGGACTGTGTCAGTAGGAAAGGTAGGTGACAGGCTGTGGTCACCAGTCTTGTCCATCAGCTCCTTTCGCAGGTCTGCGGCCCTGTTGGTAGGTGAGGTAGGTGACAGGTTTGTCAGCGCCTTTTGCGGATCTACACGTGGGTGCTGTCCTGTTGCTCGGCCTTGGCCGACTGGATGGCCATCGGCCCAGATCATCATGATGCGGTCATCTCTAGCTGGACACCGAGGATCGTTCTCGGCCAGTCACTGAAGGTCGGCATTGGTTGGTCACCATGGGTCGGTCAGCAAAGCGCTGAGAGATGATCGTCCATAAGTCGGTCGCCAGAAGTCGGTTGCCAGGCGCCGAGAGATGATCGTATTGGATGTCGATCGCTCGGCACCGGGACTTGTCCTGGGACCTTCGGCTGGCCGATTCATGCTTACTCACGGCGAAGGCTAGGTCGCTGGTTCTTTGGTCGTGATTCTTCCTTGGGCCTTCAGCGGCGGCTTGGTCGCCCGACCTCCTAGCGATCGCGGTCGGAAGGTGTTAATTCTTGACACAACAATTGCCCCGACTTGCTCCTATGTTGAAGACATGGGGCGAGGTGGTTCTTCACCCGATCGTGTAAGGATGAGGACGGGCGATCTTCTTGGTGACTTATGATTTCGGACTTGGGCTATCATGGTCGATTGGCTTAGCTATCTTTCGGTCTTGTACCTGCAAAAACAACATTGGCCAATCCCCCATGGAAACTTGGTGGTTTCGCTTTGTTTGAGGAATCGTGCACGGTCGCGGAGATCGATGGACCGACTCCATGACCGTGTCTTGGTGCGCGAAGACATTGAGTGTCCCGTGACTCACTTTATTATGAGGGTCCTCTGTTAGGCTGCGCCTCGCCTCGTATTTAAACGAAGGGCGTGCGGTCTCGGTCTAGAGGAGTCCTTGCGCGGGGCAGCGTCGGATGAATCAACTCCACGCCCGCGGCTTGTTAGCTCTGCTTCCACCTCGGCCAGCCATGGAGATGGCCGACCTCGACGGTGTACGTTGAGATGGGGATTGTGGCATGTGTCCACTGATTAATGTTGGAGAGCCCTCAGACTACGCCGGCCTCGTATTTAAACGAAGGGCGGGCGATCTCGGCCGAAAGGGACCTTGCATGGCCGAAGCAGCCGGTTCCATCGACTGCCAGGACCATGGCTTTATGATGTGCGGTGGAGGCGATCTTATGCCTTAGTCCGTCATGTTATATGCTGGAATGTAGATGGCGATCGTGTCCACCGGGTTGCTGATGATGTAGCGTGATGATCGGCGATCGGGCTGGAAGACTGGCGATCGTCGCTCGACTGCCGATCGCTTTATTCGTAGGTCGACATCGGCGATCGGGCGGGAGATCGTCGTCCGGGCGCCGATCGCGCTGCTCACAGGCTAAGAAGGAACCTTTGCCTGGCCAGAAAATCTGCGGCTCTAGCCCGGAAGGCTGCGTAGGTTGTAGGTTGGGTCTTCGTGAGATGCCTGAACATAGGCGAAAACCCTGAAATCCTCCTAGGACCGCGTAGAGGGCGGTCTCATCGCTTACGGGCTCGCCATTGAGGATGATTACGTCTACCCGGTCGATGTAGTCCGAGTCGGACTCTTCTTCTCCCTGCTTGATTTGCATCATGCGGAGGGGACCTTCGGGCCAGACGACCCTGGTGGCGAAGTACTCCGTGAAGACGTGCGCCAACTCGTTAAAGGAGCCAATGGACCGAGGTGGCAATGAAGTGTACCACCGGTGGGCGAGGTCGTCCAGCGTCAGAGGGAACATTCGGCACCTGGTCGCGTCGATGCCCCACACCCGGTCATGTAGATATTGAACTTCCTCGGGTGCACTGGGTCCGATCGCCCTCGTACACGGGTGTTTGCGGGGAGCGATCTTGTGCCGCACGGGGCGAGCTCGATGTCGATCGTGAGCGGCTCGCTTGGCCCGGCGATCGTCTTTGGCGCCCGCCACGGATTCCAGGCGCCTTCATGTCGCCGAGTTGACGTTGCATCGCAGCCATTGCCGTGGCTTGGTCGCTGCAGATCGGCTTTGGGAGCGAGCCGAGGCGATCGTGTACCGATCTCCGGGCTCGGCCGCCGGCCTTGGCAATTTGGCGAGGGGGAGCCAGGCTTTCTGGGAGTCGGATAGGCCGAGCTCCTAGTGATGGACTCAGACTCTGTCGACTCGTAGATGGGGCCGGACTGCCCCGGTAGCCAGGTCGGGTCACTGCCCAGGTGATCGAAGACATACGTGCCCCGGCTGCCGAGTGCCTCTTCTTGCGGGCGAGAGCCTCCTGGTGCTCGCTCGGCCAGTAGTGCCTTGAGCTTCCGCTTGATCTTCCGGCGGGAGACCGAGGGGGTGATAGCAGGAGGCGCGTCGAGAGCACTCCGTCGTTCCTGAAGGGCGGCTATGGCCTCTTCGATCTGTTCATTGGTGCGGAACTGATCGAGCGAGAGGCTCGGGCCGCCGTTCCGGGACGGGATCGAGCGCCTCTGACCGCGGCGGCTGCCTTCCACCATCGGCTGCGGCTCGGACTGGGACAGGGGTCCGGCCGGTCGGGGCTTTCTTCGACGCGGAGGCGGAAGACATGTTTTCTGAAGGATTTCTTTGAAGTGCAGTAAGTGTCACTTCAAGTATCTGCCCCGAGAACAGTGAGTGTTCTTCGGGACGGTAGGTATAAAAATTCGAGGGTTGGATCCCCTTCCTCTAGCGCCAATTGTTGTTGTCCAAAATATTTATCCGAAGATTAATACTGCTGGAAGACGGAAAACAAACAACAATTGCGGGAGCACTTCCGAGAGTAGATAAATAATACAAGATTTGCCGGGTTTGTTAGGCTCGGGCTTGAATGCTCTCGCGAGATGTTATTAATACAAATATTCGTGGATACAAGTATTAATGAGAGAAATCTAAATACAATGAGTGTAAAAAGACTCTGTTAATCCGGCTCTTGAGCGAAGCTCGGTGTTCTTCGTCCCCGCCGATAATCTGCTGGATGAGATAGGCCGGGAGAAGCAAGACCGAATGATAGCTGTTGTCAAGAGTTGGAGATAGCCAAGTGCTGTGTATTTTGCTTCTGTATGGTATGAAATGCGAGAATGCAGAGCCCGAATCCAAGTGCAGGCTGCCCTCTTTATATAGGGGTTCAGGTGCCTTGTTCCCTAGTGGGCGATCGCCTTTCGGCCATTAATGTAATGGGGCGATCGTCCTAAAGGGCACATGGGCTGCCTGCCAAAAGTCTAAGGCTACAACTGGTAGCCAGCTGTGCGGTCCAATGAGGAGCCGACGCGCGTCGGAAATCTTATCACAGGAGGTCCCACTTTGTTACTTTCGGCGGACTTTGTCAGTAGGAAAGGTAGGTGACAGGCTGTGGTCACCAGTCTTGTCCATCAGCTCCTTTCGCAGGTCTGCGGCCCTGTTGGTAGGTGAGGTAGGTGACAGGTTTGTCAGCGCCTTTTGCGGATCTACACGTGGGTGCTGTCCTGTTGCTCGGCCTTGGCCGACTGGATGGCCATCGGCCCAGATCGTCATGATGCGGTCGTCTCTAGCTGGACACCGAGGATCGTTCTCGGCCAGTCACTGAAGGTTGGCATTGGTCGGTCACCAAGGGTCGGTCGGCAAAGCGCTGAGAGATGATCGTCCATAAGTCGGTCGCCAGAAGTCGGTCGCCAGGCGCCGAGAGATGATCGTATTGAATGTCGATCGCTCGGCACCGGGACTTGTCCTGGGACCTTCGGCTGGCCGATTCATGCTTGCCTGCCGGGCGAAGGCTAGGTCGCCTGGTCGCTGGTCGGCAGTTCTTCCTTGGACGCTCGGCAGCGACTTGGTCGCCCGACCTCCTAGGCGATCGCCGGTCGGAAGGTGTTAATTCTTGACACAACAATTGCCCCCCAGCTTGCTCCTATGTTGAAGACATGGGGCGAGGTGGTTCTTGCTGCCGATCGTGTAAGGATGAGGACGGGCGATCTTGCTGAGCTGACTTATGATTTCGGACTTGGGCTATCATGGTCGATTGGCTTAGCTATCTTTCGGTCTTGTACCTGCAAAAACAACATTGGCCGATCCCCCATGGAAACTTGGTGGTTTCGCTTTGTTTGAGGAATCGTGCACGGTCGCGGAGATCGATGGACCGACTCCATGACCGTGTCTTGGTGCGCGAAGACATTGAGTGTCCCGTGACTCACTTTATTATGAGGGTCCTCTGTTAGGCTGCGCCTCGCCTCGTATTTAAACGAAGGGCGTGCGGTCTCGGTCTAGAGGAGTCCTTGCGCCGGGCAGCGTCGGATGAATCAACTCCACGCCCGCAGCTTGTTAGCTCTGCTTCCACGTCGGCCAGCCATGGAGATGGCCGACCTCGACGGTGTACGTTGAGACGGGGATTGTGGCATGTGTCCACTGATTAATGTTGGAGAGCCCTCAGACTACGCCGGCCTCGTATTTAAACAAAGGGCGGGCGATCTCGGCCGAAAGGGACCTTGCATGGCCGAAGCAGCCGGTTCCATCGACTGCCAGGACCATGGCTTTATGATGTGCGGTGGAGGCGATCTTATGCCTTAGTCCGTCATGTTATATGCTGGACTGTAGATGGCGATCGTGTCCACCGGGTTGCTGATGATGTAGCGTGATGATCGGCGATCGGGCTGGAAGACTGGCGATCGTCGCTCGACTGCCGATCGCTTTATTCGTAGGTCGACATCGGCGATCGGGCGGGAGATCGTCGTCCGGGCGCCGATCGCGCTGCTCACAGGCTAAGAAAGAACCTTTGCCTGGCCAGAAAATCTGCGGCTCTAGCCCGGAAGGCTGCGTAGGTTGTAGGTTGGGTCTTCGTGAGATGCCTGAACATAGGCGAAAAACCCTGAAATCCTCCTAGGACCGCGTAGAGGGCGGTCTCATCGCTTACGGGCTCGCCATTGAGGATGATTACGTCTACCCGGTCGATGTAGTCCGAGTCGGACTCTTCTTCTCCCTGCTTGATTTGCATCATGCGTAGGGGACCTTCGGGCCGGACGACCCTGGTGGCGAAGTACTCCGTGAAGACGTGCGCCAACTCGTTAAAGGAGCCAATGGACCGAGGTGGCAATGAAGTGTACCACCGGTGGGCGAGGTCGTCCAGCGTCAGAGGGAACATTCGGCACCTGGTCGCGTCAGATGCCCCACACCCGGTCATGTAGATATTGAACTTCCTCAGGTGCACCTGGGGGTCCGATCGCCCCTCGTACACGGGTGTTTGCGGGGGAGCGATCTTATGCTGCACGGGGGCGAGCTCGATGTCGATCGTGAGCGGCTCGCTTGGCCCGGCGATGGTCTTTTTGGCGCCTGCCCTGGATTCCAGGAGCCCCTTCATGTCGTCGAGTTGACGTTGCATCGCAGCCATTGCCGTGGCTTGGTCGCTTGCAGATCGGCTTTGGGAGCAGGAGCCGAGGCGATCGTGTACCGATCTCCGGGCTCCGCTGCTGCCGGCCTTGGCAATTTGGCGAGGGGGAGCCAGACGGCTGGGCTGCCTTCTGGGAGTCGGATAGGCCGAGCTCCTAGTGACGGACTTAGACTCTGTCGACTCGTAGATGGGGCCGGACTGCCCCGGTAGCCAGGTCGGGTAACTGCCCAGGTGATCGAAGACAGACGTGCCCCGGCTGCCGAGCGCCTCTTCTTGCGGGCGAGAGCCTCCTGGCGCTCGCTCGGCCAGTAGTGCCTTGAGCTTCCGCTTGATCTTCCGGCGGGAGACCGAGGGGGTGATAGCAGGAGGCGCGTCGAGAGCACTCCGTCGTTCCTGAAGGGCGGCTATGGCCTCTTCGATCTGTTCATTGGTGCGGAACTGATCGAGCGAGAGGCTCGGGCCGCCATTCCGGACGGATCAGCGCCTCGACCGCGGCGGCGCCTTCCACCATCGGGCTGCGGCTCGGGCCGGGACGGAGCAGGGGTCGGCCGGGTGGTCGGCGGCTTTCTTCGCCGCGGAGGCGGAAGACATGTTTTACGAAGGATTTCTTTGAAGTGCGGTAAGTGTCACTTCAAGTATCCGCCCAGAACAGTGAGTGTTCTTCGGGATGGTAGGTATAAAAATTCGAGGTTGGATCCCTTCCTCTAGCTCAATTGTTGTTGCCCAAAATATTTATCCGAAGATTAATACTGCTGGAAGACGGACAACAAACAACAATTGCGGGAGCACTTCCGAGAGTAGATAAATAATACAAGATTTGCCGGGTTTGTTAGGCCCGGGCTTGAATGCTCTCGCGAGATGTTATTAATACAAATATTCGTGGATACAAGTATTAATGAGAGAAATCTAAATACAATGAGTGTAAAAGACTCATTAATCCGGCTCTTGAGCGAAGCTCGGTGTTCTTCGTCCCCGCCGATAATCTGCTGGATGAGATAGGCCGGGAGAAGCAAGACCGAATGATAGCTGTTGTCAAGAGTTGGAGATAGCCAAGTGCTGTGTATTTTTCTTCTGTATGGTATGAAATGCGAGAATGCAGAGCCCGAATCCAAGTGCAGGCTGCCCTCTTTATATAGGGGTTCAGGTGCCTTGTTCCCTAGTGGGCGATCGCCTTTCGGCCATTAATGTAATGGGGCGATCGTCCTAAAGGGCACATGGGCCTTTGCCGCTAAAAGTCTAAGGCTACGGTGGTAGCCACTGTGCGGTCCAATGAGGAGCCAAGACGCGTCCTAATCTTGTCACAGGAGGTCCCACTTTGTTACTTTCGGCGGTCTTTGTCGAGAGGAAAGGTAGGTGACAGGCTGTGGTCACCAGTCTTGTCCATCAGCTCCTTTCGCAGGTCTGCGACCCTGTTGGTAGGTGAGGTAGGTGACAGGTTTGTCAGCGCCTTTTGCGGATCTGCACGTGGGTGCTGTCCTGTTGCTCGGCCTTGGCCGACTGGATGGCCATCGGCCCAAATCGTCATGATGCGGTCGTCTCTAGCTGGACACCGAGGATCGTTCTCGGCCAGTCACTGAAGGTCGGCATTGGTCGGTCACCAAGGGTCGGTCGGCAAAGCGCTGAGAGATGATCGTCCATAAGTCGGTCGCCAGAAGTCGGTCGCCAGGCGCCGAGAGATGATCGTATTGGATGTCGATCTCTCGGCACCGGGACTTGTCCTGGGACCTTCGGCTGGCCGATTCATGCTTGCCTGCCGGGCGAAGGCTAGGTCGCACAGTCGGTCGCGATTCTTTCTTGGGCCTTCGGCGGCTGACTTGGTCGCCCGACCTCCTAGGCGATCGCCGGTCGGAAGGTGTTAATTCTTGACACAACAAACACAATTGGGAAAACTCAATAAAAAGGTAATTAATTGGATAATCTCAAGCAATTCGTCAAAACTTAGGTTTCATCAAAACCCTAGATTAGGGCTTTAGCCTGACATACTAATAATTGAAAATACAGAATAAATAAATGAAAGCATAAAAATCAAACGCAGATGAAGCTCGGATTCCTCCGTTCTTCAGCTTCCGCCCTCTGCCTTTGAAGTTTTCTGCTTCCCTCTTCTTCTGCCGTCTCCAAGCTTAAGCTCCAAAAGATAAAAGATCCAAAGATGATTAATTAGGGTCTTAAACCCTATTTATAACTCAGCACATCCTCCAAATCGCGTCCGTATCAGTAGGTCGGAAACTGGCTTCGAAACGGCCCTAATCCGCGCGGACATGCATAAACCGCCAAGTGTGCCGCGGCACAGAGCCTTCAGCTGGATGCCTGGGCGTCCTAGTTTCTTCTGTGCCGTGGCTCACCTAGATTGTGCCGCGGCACAGAGTACAGTTTACTCTGCCTTCGGCTGGTTGTCTTCCTGTGCCGCGGCCCTGCTTCCTTGTGCCGCGGCTCATAGCCCAGATTTGCCGTTTTCGCCCGTTTTGCCTCGTTTTAGCTTCCCGACTTCAATTTCCTGACAAATATACAAAATTAAGGCATTAAAGGCTCGTTTAAGCAATTTCACTCTCCAAAATAATACAAAATAATGATAAATAAGCGTATAAAAATACGCCTAACGAATACCCCCAAACTTAAGCCTTTGCTTGTCCTCAAGCAAAAAGAATTAAATTCAATAAAAGAATGTCGTGAATCATCGTGCAACTCATAGTGTTCAACCTAATCAATACTATCCTGTAATTCTCTCTAAATAATACGAGTGTCATAATAGCAAGCTGCACTCAGAATAATGATTCCGCAAAGTAATCAAATTCAGTCCTAATCACTCGTTCATGAAGAAAATCCAGCTCAAATATTAACAAAACGTGAGTCAAATCGACCGTCAATATGAAAGGCTAAAATAAACAAGCTAGTTCGTCCCGTTCCACAGTCTAATGGCACAATTTTCACGAGTTTCATAACAAATAAACCTCGGACAGTATTCCATTATATATATGTTCAAGAATTTGATTCGAGTTGACCACTAGGTTAGGATCTCGGGATGTTTCATCGGGATAATCCTAGGGTGGAACTTCCATTCTCATGTATTGGGAAACCGTTTGACGTAAAAGACACTCATGGGGCACATGGATGCTTCTAGTTACTAAGTTCCCGTCTACAGTGGAGAAACAACTTGAATATATAATTTCCGCATGTCCGAATCAAGGTCGCCGTTTTACGCGAGAGTAAACAACGGGTCACGCGAATACCCCCGGTTACTAGGCTCCCTATCATTGGCATATGTGAAATCTCTAAATCACTAATCAGGGTCGTCGTTTTACGCGAGAGTAAACAACGGGTCACGCGAATACCCCCGGTTACTAGACTTCCCCTCATAGAACAACATTATCTCGACTATTGGGAAAAACTGACCGACTCTAAACTCAATCTAGGTGCCAACACGACTAATGTAACTGGACGACTAACTCACCGGAAAATGTAACCAAACGTATCGACGGTGATTTTAAAACAAGTATGTATCCTCTCTTATCTGCCAAGACCTCTACAATCACGAAAAAATTTCGGACCTAAATGAATACTAAGCAGAACAGAAATTACTGACTACAACGCGACTAGAACTCGACCGTTTCTTCAGAGAGAAAAACAGTGTCGTAACATCAGTATCACACAAATAGAAGCACGAAAAATTCACGAATAGAGAAAAATTAAGACAAGCAAGGCTATCGAAAAGAAAAAAAAATAACGCAAAGCAATGAAAAGTGCAACAAAATCAGTACAGAAATGAATGTAGCGACGAAAATTAAACCCCCCCCCCCCAAACTTAGGACGTGCATTGACCTCAATGGACAAAAAAATGATATGCAATAAAAGTAAAATGTCAAGTACTCCCCTCCAGTCCGCTCACGAGCTGGTGCCGGCATCATCCGGTGAGGAGGGTAGTGTGGCTGGCCGGGCGGGTGCAATAAATGGCCCGTCGGGATGCATGATATGGGCCGTCCATGCGGCAATGTGCTCCTGATGATAAGCATCCCTCGCAGCCAGACGCCTCGCCTCTCGTCGGCTGGCCCGGCGGGCCTGCTCTCGCATCTCGGCTCTGACGGCAGTAATAACGCTCTCCCGCTATGTCCGCTGCTCCTCTCGCATGGCAGCCATCAAACTCTCCCTCTCTCTCCTCATCTCATCTCTCATATCCTCTCTCTCTCTCTCTCCTCGTCTCCTCTCTCAGCTCCTCTCTCTCTCTGGAATAAGCGGTCGTGGCCGAATCTTCTCATTGAAGATCTTATGAATTTCAGGGTCCGAAAACTGATGCCCCTCCGACTCGGCCCGACTACGAGAGGTCTCCCCTCGAGTAGGGGATGACTGGGTCCTAGCTCTCTTGCTCAGCTTCTTTGTTCTCGCCATAGTCAATCCTGAAAAATAAAAACACCAGGGTTTATTTACGCAAACAATAATAACAATGATCTATACTCGGCTAAGGATGTCCAGCCAGAAATCCCGAATTTAACAAAATAGCGCATTCGTGAGAGAAGGATGAAATTGGACTTAAACGATTAACCTGGACGTAAGGGTTGGGTTTGCTGTAAATTTAGAACGTATGCGTTGCACAAAGATTCAAAAGATTGCTTTAACAAAGAAAATTTTTCACTTAGGCAATTTATGAAACACCTTGAGGGCACGAGTTCACTTGAAGAATAAACATGGCTATAGCTCGATTCAACCCCCAAGAACAGAGCACAATTCATTCATCATCAAAACAACGCACTCAATTCATTCATATTCCAAACTAACAATGAAAATTCGATTAAAACTACCATGTTATCCCCTAAACCATCCTAGAACTTTTTTAAGGAAAATAACATGTTCAATCCATCCAAAGCATAAACGACTTCAAATTTAAATTCATAAACAAGTAGAGATTAGAGATTGGAACATACCTTGATTGATTTTGTGAAGAGTGCAAGAAGAAATCGCAAGAAAAAAATGGAAGATTGTTTCGGCCGATTCGCGCGCTGGGGAGGGAAAGAGAAGGAAAGAAGGCGTACCTGGAAATGCCGGCCGAATGCGTGTTATAAGCTACCTGGGCCTTTCGAATTCCGCATAGTGTGCCGCGGCATAGATAAAGTGAGCCGCGGCACAGGGTACAGTCCCTTTTACCTGTTTGCTCGTTTTGTCGTGTGTCGCGGCACAGATTTCGTGTGCCGCGGCTCAGTGCTCAAGTGTGCCGCGGCTCATTTATGCCGTGCCGCGGCACAGAGTACAGTGGGTTTAGCTTATTTCCTTCGATTTATGTGTGTCGCGTCTCACAATACCTGTGCCGCGGCTCAGACTTCAGTTTCTCCCCTGGGACTTTCCTGCACAGAATTTTGAGAAGATCACGTTAAAAGCGAGAGGCAGAAGCAAATTGAAGCACAAAAATGATGAAAAATAAGAATCACGACTGTAAGAAAAATAAAGAAACGCAAAAATCTACAACTATCAACTCGGGTTGCCTCCCGAGAAGCGCTAAGTTTATAGTCTTCAGCCGGACCTATTTGAAAATATTAGTTCGCTTTTCGCAAACTCCATTTGGTTTCCGCCCCGATCATCGAACCGTTCATATGGTTTTCAAAATTATGACCATCGGTCGTTAACGATTGGACTTTCGGTTCGGGCCTCAAATGTTGTTTGCGTAAAGGTTTCGATGTGAACAACTTCCCGAAACACCCGTTTTTCTCATGACTATATGTCCGCTGGGCTTCCGGCTTACTCTCCTCCTTCACGAACGCACTCAAGACTGCAGCAGATTTGTCCGCATGCTCGAGAAACGCTACTCGTTCTGCACCCTTCTTAAAAATTGAACCATCTGCCACCGAATCTGAATTTTTCAACCGACTATGTTTTCGGTGCTTTCCTCTTTCAACTGCATCTACACTTTCACCTTGTGACCTTTTATCAACACTTCCGGGACATGGGAAAGATTTGAATACTTGAAAAGTAACTTGCTCGTCTTGGACCCTCAGAGTTAACTCCCCTTTTTCCACGTCTATAAGGGTTCGGCCAGTCGCTAAAAATGGTCGTCCCAAGATGATTGGGATATCTTCATCTTCCTCCATGTCGAGTACGATGAAATCGGCCGGAAAGATGAACTTATCAACTTTGACTAATACATCCTCAATCACTCCCCTTGGGTATTTGATGGATCGATCCGCCAACTGCAAGGAGACCATCGTCGGCTTTGCTTCTCCAATTTCCAGCTTCTTAAAAATCGACAGAGGCATGAGGTTAATACTAGCGCCGAGATCGCATAGTGCCTTATTAAAAGAGAGATTCCCCATGGTGCACGGTATGTTGAAGCTTCCCGGATGTTTCAATTTAGGTGGGAGCTTCTTTTGAAGAATTGCGCTGCATTCCTCCGTCAAGGCGACAGTTTCGAACTCCTCAAGTTTTCTTTTCTTCGACAATATCTCTTTCATGAATTTAGCGTAGCTCGGCATTTGTTCCAACGCGTCGGTGAACGGAATGTTTATCTGAAGATTTTTAAACACGTCAAGGAACTTAGAAAATTGTTTGTCCGCCTTTTTCTGCTGTAATCTCTGCGGAAACGGGACGGGGGGCACACATGTCTTCGGGTTATCCGGCAACGTTATTGAAGGTTTTAAATCTTGCGACTCCTCTGTCTCTAGATTATTCTTTTCCTCAACTTCATTCTTCTTTTCACACCGCTCGGGCTGATCTAGCACCTCTTTCCCGCTTCTCAAGCTGATTGCGTTTAGACTCTCTCTAGGATTTGTCTCTGTTGTACTCGGCAATGCTCCCTCCGGGCGAGCTGTCAACACATTAGCAGTTTGGCCTAGCTGGACCTCCAAGTTCCGAATGGAAGCGGAATGATTTTGCAATGTCTTTTCAGTACGGGTCATAAATTGACTCGTATTTTCCGCCAATTTTGCAAGTGCTTCTTCGAAAGAAACTTTGGGAGCGGGAGCGGGCTGTTGTTGATTCTGAGCGAACGGGGGCTGGTTTGAGTTCTGTCCGTTTCTCCACGAAAGTTGGGATGATTACGCCACCCCGGATTATAAGTGTTAGAGTACGGGTTATTCTGCCGATTTCCATTTCCCACAAATTGAGCCTGCTCCATCTGATGTTGCTCGAACGGGTTTCCAACTTGACACTCCGCGCTCGGGTGAGATCCGTTACACCAATTGCATGTCTCAATGGTAACGGGGGAAGGTGCGTGCGAAAATGCTTGGAGCTGTTGGGTCAAAGCGGCGACTTGAGCTGACAAGGTGGAAATCGGATCATTACTTGAAACTTCCATAACTCTCTTCGGTGTCAATCTTTCCGATGGCCATTGATATGCGTTTGCGGCCATAGCTTCCAAAAGCGAGTGTGCCTCGGCCATAGTCTTTCCCATCAAGGCCCCACCAGCGGCCGCATCCACGAGAGTGCGTGTAGAGGCACTCAAACCATTGTAGAACGTCTGAATTTGTAACCAATCAGGAAGGCCGTGATGAGGGCATCTCCGTAACAAATCTTTATATCGCTCCCAAGCCTCGTGGAGCGATTCCATATCGTACTGGCCGAACGTGGTGATCTCGTTTCGTAATCTCGCCGTCTTAGAAGGTGGGAAGAATTTGGCAAGGAAGGCTTGTGCTAACTCTCCCCATGTAGTAATCGACCCTGGCGGTAAGGAATTTAACCAAAATTTCGCTTTATCCCTCAAAGAGAAAGGGAAAAGCCTCAATCGGATGGCATCGTCGGTGACACTATTAGTCTTGAACGTGTCGCATATCTCAAGGAAAGAAGCAATATGAGCATTCGGGTCGTCATTCGGCAGTCCACAGAATTGGCTCGCCTGCACCATCTGAATAATAGCAGGATTGATCTCAAAATTATTGGCTTGGATAGTGGGACGCCGAATTCCCGAAAAATTAGCATTGATCTGCGGCATGGCATAATCTCGAAGAGCTAGTTCCGGTTGAACTTGCCGCACATGGTTATCTCCTCCTTGGACTTCGATATTCTCGGCCATGTTGACCGTAAATGCGCAACTCTCTTTTCTCCTTCTTGTTCCTTGAAGAGTGCGCTCGAGCTCGGTATCCAAAGGTAGTAGGCCTTCGTTACCGAGTTTTCTCATGCACTACACGAAAGGTCCTGAAAGGAAAAACAAATAAACAAAATTAAATACACAAAAATAAAAATAAAAACGTTCAAATTAAGACTAGAAATACTTAAATCGATATTAGAAAAATTTCAGTCCGAGAACGGCGCCAAAAACTTGTTGCGATATTTCTTACACGCAAGTGCACGTCATCATTTACAAGTAATAAAGTGATAAGTAGAGTATCGTTCCCACGAGGACTGAATCTCTAACTACCGATTTTTGTGTATTCCAATTTTATTTGAACAATCGAATTTGGGTTTTTGCAATTAATAACTAAAAGAATTACTAAGCGACTAAGCAGTAGAAAACGATAGCTTGAATAAAAGAAATCAAATGATGAATAAGTCTAGGATTCTGAATCCACCTCAGTTTATCCGAATTTACTCTCGATTATCCGTAATAAATAATTTTCCCAATTTATTGAAGGCGGAGATTGCTAATATATTCTACCGCCTCTCCCGAGGTCAATAGATTTATCTAAAGGCGAATAACACACTCTATCCCTAGGTGAATTAATTCGTCAATAGGCGAAAAGCATAAAATCCCCCAAAGGCCACGTAGTTCCTATGAGTATATTCCTATCTCACAGAATAAAACGGTCCTCACCAATAGTTCCTCACCAATTCTCCTCTCTCGATTCGAATTGAATGATTAAATCAATACAACTATTGGCCAGATAATTGCAAGCATTAAACACAATTGGGAAAACTCAACAAAAAGGTAATTAATTGGATAATTTCAAGCAATTCGTCAAAAATTATGTTTCATCAAAACCCTAGATTAGAGCTTTAGCCTGACATACTAATAATTGAAAATACAGAATAAATAAATGAAAGCATAAAAATCAAACGCAGATGAAGCTCGGATTCCTCCGTTCTTCAGCTTCCGCCCTCTGCCTTTGAAGTCTTCTGCTTCCCTCTTCTTCTGCCGTCTCCAAGCTTAAGCTCCAAAAGATAAAAGATCCAAAGATGATTAATTAGGGTCTTAAACCCTATTTATAACTCAGCACATCCTCCAAATCGCGTCCGTATCAGTAGGTCGAAAACTGGCTTCGAAATGGCCCTAATCCGCGCGGACATGCAAAAACCGCGAAGTGTGCCGCGGCTTACTAAATCTGTGCTGCGGCACAGAGCCTTCAGCTGGATGCCTGGGCGTCCTAGTTTTCTTCTGTGCCGCGGCTCACCTAGAATGTGCCGCGGCACAGAGTACAGTTTACTCTGCCTTCGGCTGGTTGTCTTCCTGTGCCGCGGCCCTGCTTCCTTGTGCCGCGGCTCATAGCCCAGATTTGCCGTTTTCGCCCGTTTTGCCTCGTTTTAGCTTCCGAACTTCAATTTCCTGACAAATATACAAAATTAAGGCATTAAAGGCTCGTTTAAGCAATTTCACTCTCCAAAATAATACAAAATAATGATAAATAAGCGTATAAAAATACGCCTAACAGCTACTTGCTGTAAAATATTCACCACTCTAACATTCTCATGTGCGTTGCCGGAGCAAGCAGACTGATCCTGCTGACCTCTGGAACTAGGTGGAACACTATTCGACAAGAAAGGCATCGCCGAATCAGTTCCCGAGTTATCGGACATCGCCGCCCACCGGCTGCGCCACGTCCTCTACCAGCAGGAATTCTGAAGAAGTAGCGGGTGAGTACAATTCAAACGCAAAACGCAACAAGATATCAGGAAAGGAAACAGAACAGGACAACGTAGCGAGTCAAGTTAGGAAAACTTACGAGCACCGGCGTATTAAGATGATAGCATGGCAGCGATACTGTTCAAAAACGACACTCGACTAGACCCAAATAACCGACAGCCTAGATATCCATAAACCTAAGCTCTGATACCATATTCAATAACACCCCCAAGGCGTTCAGGGCGTATTACAGCGCCGTGGACCCCACACTTTGGAATCTACCAGGCTAACAAACTGACCCGACAAACAACAAGGACATACATCACTAATAATCGAACAATTTCTCAAACCACGACATTCAAATAAAAGACTAAAATCCGACAATACAATCTGGCATCAAATCCATTTCCCAAAACGGGTACACAACATTAACAAATTCAAAAAGGAAGTACTCGAGTACTTAAACCAATTTCATAATACAGAAATCTCAAAACAAGACATCAATAAATAAACGACAGGACAGAACACCAACAAATGACTACTGAACAGTATCATGCTTGCCCATCATCCTCATACGGCTCGTATGCTTGCTTGTCTCCAAGACCTGTACCTGAAATACAAAAAAAGTATTTCCCCCATTTAAGGGGTTAGCGACAACTGCTAGTGCAAGTACAATCCATTTGAACTACCATTCTAATCAGATGAAAATATGCGCCAAAATCATTTTAGAAATCATTTATATTCCGGAATATCTTACGGTGCACAAGCACAAAACACATTTCTCCAAAAAAACATTTCAAAGTTAACCTCAGTACGAGACTCACGGCCATTGTACCCCACAGAGCCCCGTCGGACATCCCTGGGTGGTTAACCATAGTTCGCGATACGAAAATCACGGCAACGTATCCCTAGAGGCCCCGTCGGGCCATCCCTAGGTGAACATACACATATACATCCGCACAACCAGGAGAAGCCATAATTCAAATACTAGAATGCGCAAACAAATGTAAAGTACTTGCCTTTGAGACATCTTCGAAGAATTTGGAATGAATAACGGCAACGATCCGAATGGAAAACGACGGTTCCTAAATGAAGGATCAACATAACTCAGTCCTAACGGACAATAATAGTCGAATGGAATACACCCAAAACCCCGATTACAAACTATGACAATGAATGATCAATCGATACGGGCGAGGGCTTACGCAAAATCTCCCCGAATTGATAATTCACGAATATAACTTGATGAAATGGATTAGGATTCACCAAATAACAACAATCGTTGAGGAATAATACAACATATATGGACAATTCGGAATTAATCACGAAAAACCCGAAAAACCCCCAAATTAGACAAGTTTAGGGTTCCTGAAGAAAATACCTTGGAGGATGATTACGTTGATGTTGATATGTTATCACGAGCCTACGGTGGTGGAATACAAAGAATTCTAGGATAGAAACTGAAGATAATCGCCCTCTGCATCGCCCGAAGAAGAAAACGAGAGAAGAGATAGAAAATGGGGTGTTTGATTCTGCCCGCAGTACTTAAAACAGCAGGCCGTTACGACCGTAACAAATGTTACATTACGGACGTAACAAGGCTAATATTACGGCCGTAATGAATGGGGTGTTACGGCCGTAACACCCTGTTGGACAGCAGTCTAACAGCTGCTGTCTGAACCGTTCCGGACGACTCCGAAACTCGGACCTGCTATCGAACCGAAAATACGGCTACGAAGAATATTCGATGACGAGTCTAACCATTACAAGAAAACAAAATTCCAACTACCAGGGAATTCGAAATACGACAACGAATAAGGAATTCCCTAAACTTAGTGGAAATTACAAAAATGGCCCAAGTGCCCGAAAATCCTAATACGATGTCAGATTAACAAACCGAAAGTCTCAACACAACCAACTCAACCATACGAACTTGTGCAAACCAAGAAACAATGAAAACGAACGAGTTTTACGAGAATCGAACGCACAAACGACAAAACATGTCATAAAATGGAATCACGCAAAAACATCACCAAAACTCGTCCAAATGGAAAAATTCCAAGAATAAAGTAGATTCAATATGTCGAAACGGTTACAAGCGAGTCGATAAAAATAGACATACACCAAAAATGGAAACTGCTAAGAATAGAAAGGTACGGATATTACAGTCTAGACCAGCAAACTTGGAGAGTAGAGCTCAGAGCTTAGCTCTACTAGGTGTAGCTCGGTCCCTACAAGACTACCCCCAACAGGTGTAGACCTGCCAGGTCTAGACCAGCAGGTCATCCCACAGGTCAGCTCTCCTAGATGACATCATATTCAGGTCTGTTAAAGAACTTGTTCCACTAAACCCAGCTCTTAAGCAAACCCAACTGAACTATCGACCTGGAGTAAGTCGGAGGGCGGATGAGCTCGGCATTCCCATCGAAGATTTTTATCATACAAATAAGTAATAGGCCAAAAGAAACAAAGCCATCACAACTTAATAACCAAAAGCCCATATATAAAATACAACACCACAAAACCAAAACAACATCAAACATTTTTAAATTTTTATACAACAAAGATAAAACAATTCATACAACATACTAAACAATACATAAATATACACTCGCCAATATACAGAAACAATACACAATTAACAATTAGATTCTCAGCCCGTGCTTAGCCCGGGTTCTGCCTGCCTCGTATAATATAAAATGAAGGTCTAGTCAGATAAGAATATTTATTGAATGTATAATAATTTGAAGTACCTAGTCTTAATTACTTAGATTTAAATATTACGTACTTAGTTCATTATGTTAAATAAAGTACTTAATTTTGATTACGGTGTACTTAGGGGGTGTATTGGTTGTGGAATATGTGTGACTTTTTTGGAATTTAAAAAGTCTGTAGATTTTTTTAGATTTTTTAATTCCACAGATTCCACGCAGGGTTTGGCAGACTTTTTGTGATTGAATTACATGGATTTTCATCTACTTTGTAGGAATGTGAAATCAATATCAAGCCATGAAACAAGAATCAACTAACCCCAAATAATAATAATAATAATAAATCATAATAATAATAACTAAATAAAAATACTAATAAATAATAATATTAAATAATTATAATTATAATAACCAATAATAATAATAATAAATAATAATAATAAATGAATTCAAATACGAAAATAAGAAATTAGAACAGGTGAAGAAATTGTGTCTGATTGATTGGGGATCAGGGGCTTCATATGTGGATGTCGTAGAGGGGAGGGTCGCGCGTAGAGAGAAGAAATGTGAAAAATCCATCAAAATCTCGTCTGATGAGGTAAAATTTCTGGAGGATTTTTCTCTTTGTATTTTTAAATGAAAATCCTATAAAATCCATGATATTTTAAAATCTTTAAATGTCTCCTGAGTTTTGATACCTCAAGATTTTTAAGGACTTTTCAAAATCCGGATTGAATACCTCAAGATTTTTAAAGACTTTTCCAAATCCGAATCGAGTACCTCTAGGCTTTTAAAGTCCAAAAAATAGAACAGAATCTTAATCTAATACACCCCCTTAGTTTCGAAGAAGCTGTACTAGGTTTCAATTAAATAGTGTTTAGTTATGATTTTTTTGGGAATAGATAGATATTATACTACCTGTATACATGTAGGTATTAGGATTATAGTCAATAATTATATTAGATATCAATTTAAAATTATTTGAGTACAAAAATAACCTTAAGTTGAGAAGAGAAATAAATAAATAAAAATATTCCCTTCTTTTATTTTATAATGTAAATTACACAAAAAAATCTTCTGAATTATAAAATAATTTTCAAAAATTATAATTAAAATTCATATAAGTTCAAAATTCACAAATAAATATAAAAAACCACAAAATCAATCGTATTAAACATAATAATATTTGAAAATTTCAAATAAATCTAACCATTGATATTTTAATTTAAAATTAGTGAAAAAATACAAAAATAGTATTTTGAAAATGTAGAGTGAGACAAATTCAACAATATCTTACATGCTAATATTTATTTGTATATTAGTAGAAAAAAGGACGATCGGAGTTAATATATGAATTAGATTGAGCAAAAAAATGGATTTTGGAAAAAAAATGGACTGGTCTGGCCGCTCTGGGCCTTATTTAGGTCCCAAACATTTTTGCTAATATTCGGATCGGTCCCACCTACATCTGGTCCTGGTCCGATCCTAAAATTCACACAAAACTTACCACTAGGGCCAGGAGACTACAACAAATTTAGGAAAAAACTCATCCTAGATCAGTCGAGGTGGTCCTCTTGGTCCAGACTTTATTCTGGTCCTAGACTTTTATGCTAACATTTTGGGCCGATCCCAACTATACCCGGTCCCGGTCCCCATCCAGCAAATTCTCACTGATATTGGAACCGACCACATGTAACACCCGAACCCGAAAAGGGCCAAAATATAACATTATGGTGACAATCAGAACATACTAACACAAGCGGAAGACTTTATTATAAAATAAATACTGAGTCAAGTAAAACAACGACTTCCAAAATATCATCTCGACAAAGTCTCAATGAAAGAAATAATCCAAAACATAAGTCTGAAATGAAAAATAAAGTTCCAAAATGCTAAGTCTTAAAATACTCCATAAATGGAAATCTAAACATGGGTAGGTCCTCTAGCTCCTACTCTCAACGCTCATGCCCAGCATCCCGCTTATTACCTGCCGCAGAGAAAAGAAAATGCGGCTGAGCTAACGCTCAGTGAACAGATATAAATAATGAGAGGTAATAAGCATAAACGAAAGAATAGTGAATGAATCCAAGTGAACCTACGGAACACGATGCCGAAGGAAATACGAAACAAATGATGAAAGAGTCGAAACTTAAACAAAGGGAAATGTGGGACGGATGTCAAGCATAAACAAAGGAAAATGCCCAAGTAACAAACAAATAACAAATCGTACAAAGGAGTCTAGCTCTCCACATGTACTAATGTGAAATGGGGTGTATTGCACACACACAAGTCCATTCACCAAATTCTAAACAGAACTAAGTACCTAGGATGCATCCATACGCTCCCTGCAAAATAGATATACATATCCCAAATTCTAGACTAAGCATACATACAATATACACAGACCAAGTGCGCTATATATAGCAATATAAACAAATGGGAATGTCGTGGACAAAGTCACACCTCCACAGATAGTGTCAATACCATTGGTGCATCAATCGCATGGTCATGGAACCCCCATGACTGGTTAAACAAATATGGGCAACATAAATAGGCAAATGATATATATAATAATCGTGAGGGACAATTTCTAATTGTCCATTAAGATGATGACTATGGAAATGAATATAGCATCAAGAAATAACCAAACGAACAACAAAGCAAATAAGGATCAATAGCATCGAATAACCAACATCGGGAAGAATAAAGTCATGAGAAACTCTTACTGAAAGAGGGCGGAATATCTGTACCTTAGGAAATGAAAGCAATAGGAAAATGAAAACAAGAAAAGGTGGATCACTCCTTCTCCACTGAATCTACACGAAATTATAATCATATATTATTTATACGTTCATTAAAATCATAACGGATCCATTACTCCAAAGTTACTTATTAATAGGTTAAGGGTTTTACATGTGAATCTGGTTCCATTTTCTTATGATTTTTAAAGCATAACAAATAAGGTTCTGAGGTTTTAAAATTTTTACTATTGATTACCACATTAGTTAATCACCTCCCCAAATTTTTCCAGATTTTATTTCTAAGTTCAAGTATCATTTCAAAAATCGTTTTACCAAACTCCGTCGAGAAGCGATCTGCAGTATACCCCAAAAGTTTTGCATTTATCAACATAGTTATACCTTTCAGAAAAATCTAAAAAAATTACAGTAAGTCTCTGATAACTTAGATATACCTCTGTAAAAGTAAAGCTCTTAAATCTTTATAGATTTGACATGAAAAATCGCACAAGTTGACTGAAATAGTTTTCTGAAAACACTATTTTGACATATGATAACATAAAATTCAGAAACATGCCCAAATCAACTCCAATTCACTCCAAACTAATTGGATCAGTTAGTAGTCTATTTAAACTTAGTTTTGGACTCAAGAAACTCAGAAAAACTCTTTGTTATCATCAAGCTTCACCCTGATCAATTCGATCCAAAAACTGGAGAGCATACTTTGAAACAGAAACAACACAACCTTAATCCCATAAAATTTAAAAACATGACCAATAAAGCTTTATTCTTGATCTTTTAGCCATGTTTTCTTATGATTAAATACAGATTATATGAGGTATCAAATGGTGTCAAAACATCAAGCAATAGGCTCGGCACAAATCAAAATAAAACCGAATCAAAAAGGGTTAAAACCTCCTTTTCTTTGTTTATCTTTTAGCCGATTAGTATTAGGTTTTTAGGGCTTGTTTATACATGAATAAGGGATCAAAAGAATGAATCGATACCACAAGAAAAACATACCGAATGGGCTGAGATAACGAGGGCCAAAAATCAGAAAACACGAAGACAAAAACCGAATCAGAACCCCTTTTCTTCGAACGAATTCACCACGCCAAATTGCCAAGAGGGAACCACAATCGAATACTCTCCTTCGCACCACTTTGGTTTTCGAGACAGAATGGAAAAGAAACTATCTAGCCATCGTGGTGTATATTAGGGTTTATGTTTTGTGAGATGTGTGCTGATGTTAGTCGTGGGGAGAGTTTTAAACGTGTGGGGAGGGTTTTAAAAATGGAAGCTCGACATTAGGGGAGTAATTGGTTGGATCAAAATGAAGACTTAACCAAAATAACACAATCACGAATCTAGACATATTGAAAATTCCCATACATTTGACACGAAAAAAATAAACCGAACCTAGTAGCTTAATGAACGTGTACCATAGTTTAGGATATCGTATTATGTACATTTTAATATATCGTCAATTTTTATTAATCGTTTAAACGTTTATTGTTCAAGTATTAAAGAATAATTACTTAGGTTATAATATAATGCGAAGTCTTAGATTATTATTCGTATTTCAAAAGTTTCAAATTAGAGGGTATTTTAGGTATTTAATAAGTTTAAAATTTTGGGTTTTACAACTCTTCCCCTCTAAAAGAGAATTTCGTCCGCGAAATTGAAATGAAAACGAAATGGAGACATACCAAGTCACGGAAAGAATTGCGGGTAGCTAGTTCGCGTAGATTCTTCGGTCTCCCAAGTAGCTTCACGCTCGGGGTGATTCTTCCAAAGAATTTTCACAAACGGAATGACTTTGTTTCTCATGACTCTTTCCTGGCGGTCTAAAATAGCCTCAGGTTCTTCAACAAATGATAAGTCATCACGGATCTGATCCAAAGGATATGAAACCACGTGAAGCGGATGATAATTGTAGCCTCTTAGAAGAGACACATGGAAAACATCATGCACATGAGATAGCTGAGGAGGTAACGCCAACCGATACGAAACTTCACCAACACGCTCTAAGATTTCAAACGGCCCGATGAAACGTGGACTCAACTTCCCCTTAATACCAAAGCGTTTAACACCTCTGCACGGTGACACCTTAAGGAAAACACGATCCCCAACATTAAATGCTATGTCCCTCCTATGACAATCTGCATAACTCTTTTGTCGTGCCCTTGCTTCTTTGAGTTTCTCCTTAGCAATGGCAACTTTCTAATTAGTTACCTCAATCAATTCAGGACCTTCGATAAGTCTTTCCCCAACTTCATTCCAACAGATAGGTCTTCTACACTTCCGTCCATTCAATAGTTCAAATGGTGCGCCTTTGATACTGGCATGCCAACTGTTGTTATAAGCAAACTCCACCAGGCATAAATACTCATCCCAATTACCCGTCCATTCAAGAGCACAAGACCTCAGCATATCTTCCAAAGTCTGAATTGTCCGTTCAGTCTGACCATCTGTCTGAGGGTGAAAAGCCGTGCTAAACTTGAGTCTAGTTCCCCACGCCTTTTTCAAACCCTTCCAGAAACGAGAAGTAAAACGCGGATCTCTATCGAATACAATAGCTGCAGGTGTACCATGTCGAACAATATCTTGTCGAAAAATCTCTGCCAACCTTCTAACTGGATAATCTTTACAAATAGGCAAAAAGTGAGTTGACTTGGTTAAATGATCAACCACAACCCAAATAGCATCATGCTTCTTCTGTGTGCGAGGTAATCCTGTCACAAAGTCCATGGAAATTTGATCCCACTTCCAAGTAGGAATATCCAAAGGCTGTAAAAGACCACTAGGACGTTGATGCTCAATCTTCACTTGCTGACATGTCAAACACTTGGCCACAAATGTAGCCACATCCTGCTTCATCCCATTCCACCAGAAGTTCTGTTTCAAATCTCTATACATCTTGGTTGAACCAGGATGAATAGTGAACGGAGAACTGTGTGCTTCAGACAACACAACTTCCCGAATAGAAGAATCGTTAGGAACACACAAACGATCACCATACCATACAATTCCATCATCATCAACACGAAATTCCGTCTGTTTACCTTCCTCCAAGTTCTGAATTATAGACCACAATTCACCATCGTCTTTCTGAGCTTCCTTAACCCGAAGTATAAGGTTAGGTTCAACCTTCAAACTCGCCCAATAACCATCATACACACGAACACATAGTTCTACCTCCATAAGTTCCAAGTCGTTGATAATCATTGGTGCGATATCAAGACTAGCCAGAATTCCAGACTTCCTACTAAGAGCATCAGCAACAACATTCGCCTTGCCTGGACGATACTGGATGTTCGCGTCGTAATCCTTAAGAAGTTCCAACCAATGCCTTTGTCTCATATTCAGCTCCTTCTGAGTAAAGATATACTTGAGGCTCTTATGATCAGTGAAGATGTCACATGTCTCTCCATATAGATAATGCCTCCAAATTTTCAGGGCAAACACTACCGCTGCCAACTCTAAATCATGAGTGGGATAATTAGTCTCATAAGGTTTCAGCTGTCTTGATGCATAGGCGATAACCTTTACATGTTGCATTAGTACACATCCAAAACCTTTCTTTGAAGCATCGTTGTAGATTTGGTAACCACCGGATCTAGAAGGTAAAGTAAGTATAGGAGCAGAAACTAATCTCTTCTTCAGTTCCTCAAAACTTTTCTCCCGTTCTTCATCCTAGACAAATTTCTCACCTTTCCTCATAAGTTTGGTCAACGGTAAGGCCAAGTGTGAGAATCCTTCCACAAATCTCCTGTAATAACCCGCATGACCCAAGAAACTTCTAACTTCTGTCACAGTCGTCGGTCTCGGCCATTTAGTGATAGCCTCAACCTTTGCAGGATCCATGGTAATACCATCTGCAGATACGATGTGACCCAAGAATGCCACCTATCCCAACCAGAATTCACACTTCGAAAACCTAGCATACAGCTTCTTCTGACGTAGAATCTCCAACACAATACGAAGATGCTCTTCGTGTTCCTTCTTCGTCTTCGAATAAACAAAGATGTCGTCAATGAATACAATAACGAATTTGTCCAAGAATTCATGGAAGACACGATTCATTAAATCCATGAACACAGCTGGAGCATTGGTTAAACCAAACGGCATCACCAAGAATTCATAATGGCCATAGCGAGTATGGAATGCAGTCTTAGGAACATCTTGCTCCTTCACCCTTAGTTGATGATAGCCAGATCTCAGATCAATCTTGGAAAAGAACTTCGCACCCTGAAGTTGATCTAAAAGGTCGTCGATGCGAGGTAATGGGTAATGATTTCTGATCGTGATACGGTTCAACTCACGGTAGTGAATACACAGTCTCATACTACCGTCCTTCTTCTTCACAAATAGAACTGGAGCACCCCATGGAGATACACTCGGACGACTGAATCCACGTTCCAAAAGTTCTTGAAGTTGCTCCTTCAATTCCTTCAACTCAATAGGAGCCATACGATAAGGAGCTTTCGAAATAGGTTCAGCACCAGGAATCAACTCAATGCTGAATTCAACTTCACGTTCAGGAGGTATTCCCGGAAGCTGTTCTGGAAATACATCAGAAAAATCTCGGACAACAGGATGATTCTCAAGGCGAGGTTCATCCACATAAGTATCCTTGATGGAAGCTAGGAAACCCTCACAACCATGTGAGATCAAGGTACGGGCTTTCAAAGCCGAAATGATTTTCATAGACTTAACAGGTCGAGAACCCTGATAAATGAATTCGGGATTACTGAGGTCACCAAAGATGACACGTTTGGTATGACAGTCAATCGTGGCTCGATGTTCCGTCAACCAATCCATGCCTATAATGATATTGAAGTCGCACATATCCAAAGGAAATAGATTGGTAGAACGAATTTTGTCGTCAAAACGTAAGGGACAGTTCTTAAATTCATGGCTAATAATTACTTGATTCTTCATAGGGGTGGATATAGATAAGGCATAGTCAAGTAATGTAGATGGGATTGTAATATGATTAGCAAATGAAACAGATACCACATAATGAGTTGCACCAGTATCAAACAATACAAAAACAGCTCGACCAAACATATATAAGGTTCCTGTAACAGTACCTGCAGCAGTCGCCGCCTGATCTCTGGTAAAAGCAAACACCCGACCTTTAGCAGCTGGCTGTTTCCCATTACCCTTCCCATTGTTCTTAGGACATTCACGAGCTTGATGTCCTACTACACCACAAGAAAAGCAACCTCCAGTGACTCTGTGACACAGTTTTCCTGGATGCAGCTTCCCACATGTAGCACATTGTAACACCCCCAAGTTATTCAGGGAAAATTACAGCGCCGTAAGCCCCACCGGGGGACTCACAAGGCTAAACATACGCGGAACTATAAATTTTTGACCGATAAGGTCTACACACAATGGAATGAAAAACAATACAAAGGTATTCAGAACATAACCAATGTATTCACAGACATCATAGCACGAATCAAAAACCTCGGCAAACACAGGCCGGAACATCAAGGGAAATGGAAAACAATACTCGAGTATTCAATAGCCAATCCAGTACAACAACACTGAATGGAAAACTCAAAACATAACTGGAAGAAAGACACAGTATCACACTTGCCCACCATCTTCATGCCGACCCGATACCTGCCTGTCCAACCTCCTGGAACCTGAAATACATGAAACGTATTTCCCCCATAAAGGGGTTAGCCATCGAATAGCTAGTGCAAGTATATCAATATGAAACACGATACTCCTCAACAATAAAGTAAATGTAACCGTCAATTCATCAATTCAAGACTAGTATTCCGGAATAACTAAAATCTCATAGTGCCACATTAAGACGTATGTGAATGCCGTAGAAACAGTTCGTTCATATCATACGCCGATACGTATGTGAATGCCGTAGAAACGGTTCGTTCATATCATACGCCGATACATGTAGTAATGCCGTAGAAACGGTTCGTTCATTACATGGCATTAATATATATATATATATATATATATATATATATATATATATATGAATCCTGTAAAAACGGTTCGTTCATAATATGCCATCAATATATCTATGAATGCCGTAAAAACGGTTCGTTCATATCATACCATCAATATTCTTACTTTCAAAGTCGAGAACGTACAATCATAAATGTATACTTGCCTTTGAGACATCGAGAAATCGAACAGAGGAAAAGTATGAGTTCGGTAGGTCCAAGAACGCGCTTCTGGCACCTAAACGATTCGCAAGGAATATGACAATTAATTATCCATACTCAAATTACACGAAGAGATTCCCGAAACTCGTCTACGATTCGAGAAAATACACGGGTGAACAACTAAAGGTTGGAAAAATAGTTCAAACTCCCAAAAGTCCGAAAAATCGTAGGAAAGGCATGAATACGGTATAGATACATCATAATCTCAAGGTTCTCAAGCTTCAACCGGATAAATCGGACGAATCTACGAAAACCCCCAAAATCCAACACAAAATTCAAAGTGTTCTTGAACAATCTTTCAATAATCCGATGAATATTCAAACATGTCCATAATCATGCATATATCACTTCATACACCATGATTTTATCATCCAAAACGTCAATACCCACACAAAATCGAGAAGTCAAGATGTCGAAGAAATTACCTCTTGAATATCCAAGCTCTATGATCCAAGGAATACGCGTTAGATCGACTATCCGGGCTTCCCAACCGAATGAAAGTGGTAAAAATCCAATACACAAGTGATAGATGTGAGAAAACTCCTCCCCTCAAACTCTCTCTCTCGCAGGTGGAAGAAGGAAATGGAGAAATGAGCTGCATATCGCTCAAAAAGCACAAATAATGCAGTTGCGGCACAGGCCTAAAAATTGCTCCCAGGTTTCGGCAGTGTGCCGCAGCTCAGCCCAGGTGTGCCGCGGCACCGGGTACAGTCGGTTTTTGGCTGAGGATGCAACACAAGTGTGCCGCGGCTCAGCCTAGGTGTGCCACGGCAGTGACTCGGCAGTGTGCCGCGGCTCAGCCAAGGTGTGCCGCGGCACCGGGTACAGCCCGCTCGGCCAGGTCTAGGAAATATGTGTGTGCCGCGGCGCACATTCCTTGTGCCGCGGCCTACACCCTCCTCGGGTCCTAAAATGATGAAAAATGCCCCGGGAAGAGAATAAAGCAATAGGACTCAATATCGGGGGAAACAATAACACGGAATGGAAGTACGGAAACCCCAAAACGGTGGTTCCAAGCAACGATTACATGGGTTCGCCCAACAAATCACGATTCGAAGAAAATGAAGAGGTTTGAAATGACATGACTATCGAACGGGTATTACATTCTCTCCCTCTAAAACGAAGTTTCGTCCCGAAACTTAAGAAATAAATAGTTCGGGGTATTCCACTCGCATCTTATCTTCCGTCTCCCAAGTCGCCTCCTCGACTCCATGCCTCGACCATTGCACTTTAACCAGTGGAATGGTCTTATGCCGAAGTTGTTTCTCGCGGCGCTCAAGAATCTTCACGGGTTTCTCCGGAAAGGTAATATCCTCGGCTACGTCAATCTCACTGTAGTCGATAATGTGGCTCAGATCCGGTATGTACTTTCTCAACTGAGACACATGAAAAACACTGTGGACGTGGCTCAAAGCTGGAGGCAACGCCAAGCGATAAGCTAAATCTCCAACTCTGTCCAAAATCTCGAAGGGTCCGATATACCTCGGACTAAGTTTCCCCTTTTTCCCGAAGCGGAAAACTCCTCTGGTCGGCGACACTTTGAGCAAGACATGATCCCCCACTTCAAACTCCAAGGGTCGATGACGAGTATCAGCGTAAGATTTCTGACGACTCTGGGCAGTCAGTAATCGATCTCGGATAATAGAAATCTTTTCCTTAGTCTCCATCAACATATCCGGCTCCGTCCCAACTAGCTCAGAAGCCTCGTCCCAACATAATGGCGACCTACATCGCCTACCATAGAGTGCCTCGAAGGGTGCCATTTTGATCGATGCATGCCAACTATTATTGTAAGCAAACTCGATCAACGGTAGGTGAAGCTCCCAATCATTACTCCAATCCAAGGCACAAGCCCGTAACATATCTTCCAGTGTCTGAATCGTCCTCTCTGTCTGACCGTCCGACTGAGGATGAAAGGAAGTTCTCAATCTCAACTCCGTACCCAGAGCCTGGTGAACGGCCTGCCAAAAATGCGATACGAAACGGCCATCCCGATCAGAAACAATGGTCTTGGGGGCACCGTGTAACCTCACGATCTCAGCAATAAAGGTTCGAGCCAGTCTATCCGGTCCCCAAGTATCCTTAATACCCAAGAAGTGTGCAGACTTGGTCAACCGATCGACAATCACCCAAATCATATTCATTCCGGCCCGAGTTCTCGGCATGCCAGTGATGAAATCCATTGAGATGTCGTCCCACTTCCACTCGGGAATGGGAAGTGGTTTCAACAACCCCGCCGATCGTTGATGTTCGATCTTGACTTGTGGACACGTCAAGCATCATAGTACAAACTCCGTAACATCCTTCTTCATGTTATTCCACCAAAAATTGCGCTTCAAATCTTTGTACATCTTACTCGTTCCGGGGTGGATTGAGTAAGGCGTAGCATGAGCTTCTCGGAGAATCCTCTGTCTCAACTCCAAATCGTTCGGAACACAAAGCCTACCCTGAAATCTCAGAATACTATCCTCGTGAACCATAAAGCCAGGAGCTTTTCCTTTAATTACATCTTCCTTCAGTTGATAAATCATCGGGTCACTCCACTGCTTCCCTTTGATGTCGTCAACTAAGGACGAAGTAATTTCGAGAGTACACAACTGTCCTTGTACTCGTCGAAGCCAAACTTCTATCCCTTGTTCAATTAAATCCTGACGAATTTTCGTCTGGGATGTAAGAACCTCGAGCATTTGCAGAGATGCAGATTTGCGGCTCAAAGCATCTGCAACGACATTGGATTTTCCGGGGTGGTAAAGAATCTCCAGATCATAATCCTTTATCAACTCTAGCTAACGTCTCTGTCTCATATTCAACTCTTTCTGACTGAAAATATACTTCAGACTCTTGTGATCGGTATAAATCCGGCACGGCGAACCATACAAATAATGTCGCCAAATATTGAGTGCGAAGATAATTGCATCCAACTCTAAATCGTGAGTAGGATAATTCATCTCATAAGGCTTTAATTGTCGTGACGCAAAAGCTATTGTCTTATCATGCTGCATAAGGACACAACCCAGGCCTTGACCCGAAGCGTCACTGTAAACTGCAAAGCCTTCGCTACCATGTGGTAAAGTTAGAATCGGCGCTGAAGTCAATCGTCTCTTCAGTTCATCGAAGCACTGTTGTCTCTCATCCGTCCAAATAAACTTTTCGGTCTTCTGGAGTAATTTCGTAAGCGGTCGAGCGAGTTTCGAGAACCCCTCGACAAACCGACGGTAATACCCAGCAAGGCCCAAAAAGCTACGAACTTCCTTAACATTTTTAGGTGGTGCCCAATCTAGCACTGCCTCGATCTTCTGCGGGTCTACACAAACCCCTTCGGCCGAAATCACATGGCCGAGAAACATAACTTCTTCCAACCAAAACTCACATTTCGAGAATTTTGCATAGAGGTGCTCGGTTCTCAAAATGTCTAAAACCAAACGCAAGTGTCGGGCATGTTCCTCCTTATCTCGAGAATAGACTAAGATGTCGTCAATAAAGACGACTACACACCTGTCTAGGTACTCGATGAATATTTTATTCATTAATTGCATGAATACTGCCGGCGCATTTGTCAATCCAAAAGGCATAACTTCAAATTCATAATGCCCATATCTCGTCCGAAACGCCGTCTTCGGAACGTCGGACTCCCTCACCCTGAGTTGATAATACCCGGATCTTAAATCAATCTTCGAGAAAACCGTAGCTCCTTGCAATTGATCAAATAAATCGTCTATACGAGGCAAAGGATATTTATTCTTGATGGTTACTTTATTCAGCTCACGGTAGTCGATGCACAAACGTAGTGAACCATCTTTCTTCCTCACGAAGAGAACAGGCGCGCCCCAAGGCGAAGCGCTCGGTCTGATGTACCCTTTTTCCAAAAGTTCTCCCAGCTGAGTCTTCAATTCCTGCATCTCGGAAGGTGCCATCCGATAAGGTGCTTTAGAAATCGGAGCCGCATCTAGCTCTAAGTCTACGGTAAATTCTATCTCTCGATCTGGCGGTAGTCCCGGGAGATCATCCGGAAAAACATCGGGATACTCATTAACAACCGGAATCGAAGAGAAATCGACTTCGTTTCCTTCCGTTTTTAAAGCATAACACCAATAGCCCGTACAACCTTTATTCAAAAGTTTTACGGCCTTCATGGAACTGATAAGTAACTTGGATTGGCCTGACTTGCGTCCCAAAAATGAGTACTCAGATCCGTCTTTAGTCATCATGGTAATAACCTTGGTACGGTAATTCATAATCGCTTGGTGATTATTAAGCCAATCCTCGCCGAGGATTACGTCCTCGCCTTCCATATCAACTACAATTAGATTCGATAACCATTCCATACCGGATATAACCACCGGAAAATCTCTAACCTCCCGATTCCCCACAATCCTATCCCCGCTAGGCAGTTTCACGAAAAAGGGATCGCAAGCAGTCAAACAAGTTATATTCAAACGGCGTACACACTCCAAAGAAATAAAAGAATGTGTAGCACCCGTATCAAAGATACACGGACTGGATAAGATAAAATATGGATGGTACCTGAAGCCACCGCCGCGTCGGGTTCGTCTGTTCGACCCATCTCATAAACCCGTGGTTGCACCGAACCGACGCTAGAGTTTCCCCCTCCAGCGTTCTGACCCCGACCCCGGCCCCTACCAAAATTCTGCTGAGGTTGACCAAAAGATTGTCGCTGATTAATACCTTGATCAAGTGGTGCTGGGGCAGAAGCCCGAGTGTCCAAAGTCTGGTTCGGCTCGGAACAATAAACCGCTCTATGCCCCATCTGTCCACACGTGTGACACTTTAATGGTGGAAAGTAGCATTCCGAATTAAAGTGGCCTGGACGACCACAATTATAGCAAGTCACTGTGCGATTTGAGGTACCCGGAGTGGGACGGTAACACCCCTTCCCTTTATTAGAACGTGACGACTGCCCGGCAAAACGGTTAGTCGTTTGTGACTTCTGAAAGTTGCCACCCTTAGAGCCAGAAAAATTTCCTGCGACTTTCTGCTTCTTCGGTTCTTCAACGGTATCATTGTCGGGGCTCAACATATCATGGGCTAAAGCTCTGTCCTGATACTCTTTTAGTGTGGTACAAGCAAATCTGGCCATGTACCGCCGTAAATCCAAATTCATCCGCATATCAAAATAATGGATCTTATCACGCTCGTTACGCACTTGGTCTTTCACATGGATCAATTGTTGGTTGTACTCCACGATCGCCTGCGAAACGGGAATTTCTTGTGGTTTAGCCTCGAAGAAGGCTCGGATTCGGCTCTCTCGTACCGGCCAAGGACAAAACTCGGCCTCCAAGAGCTCCTTAAATTCATCCCACGAGGCAATACGATCCTGTGGCTTGATGACCTTCCACCAAGTAGCGGCCTCCTTAGTTAACCGTTTAGTGATCGTTGAAGTTAACCGTTGTGCTGCGGACGAGCTGGGGCTGCGGAGCTTGTAGACGAAGACGGCGGGATTGATAGTGGCTTCGTCGAATTGGTATCAAGGCAAGTTATGCTTGCTCAGTTCATAATGTTAATAAATGATTTCGTTTTCATTTCATTTATGATTCATATAGCAATGGTATTATGGAATATATGAATTGTCGGAATGGTGGTATGTAAGATAAATCATAATGTATATGATTTTAAGGATGTCTAGTGGAAATGGGAACGTGAATTATAATTTGGTCTATTGCATGAGAAGTTGGATATCAAGGTTAGTTATCGTGTCGATGTTGAACTCGGGATGGTGGTTTGGTATTAGTTATGGACTGTACTCATTTTGGATTGTCGGATAAACCGTGTATTCGTTCAGGGCGGTTGGTCGTGGAAAGGTTAGCGTCTCCAGCTTGAGGTAAATTAATATTGTTAGATTATGATAATCTTCATGTTGCATTATTGCATGTGTGTGTTGATATTCCATACGGTGAATGTGTACCATTGTTTGTTACGTTTTGTGAAGTGCTCTTTCTTGAGCCGTAATCTGTGGGGCCGATGTGTTGGGGATAAAACCTGTATGGTACCCGAATGGAAATGTGTTAAGGGATAAGACCTATGTCCGGAGCATTCCTGAGTAGATGCTTCCGTGACCCTCGGCTGTTGCCTTGGGAGTTTATGTGATATTGTCCGGAGTATTCCTGAGTAGATGCTTCCGTGACCCTTGGCTGCTGCCTTGGGAGTTTATATGCTATTATTATATGCATTGTTGAGCATGCTGTGGACTACTGTCTGACGGAATACGACATTGTGGTCGTGTCAGTCTTTCATGATCGAGTTATTGTTGCCCTCTTGGAAAATCTTCTGATCCTTGTTGGATATGCGTTTCTTCGAGATCTGTTGTCATGTTGTATCGTGGCGTAACTGGAGTCAGATACGTTATGATCGTTCATGTGTAGGATTTTCGGGACGGGCACGTGTAGCATGTGTTGGTTTCGACCTCATATTGAACCGTGCACACGAGACGTACTTCGTGAGGCTGATTAGGTACGAGACCAGGCGTGTATTGATCAATACCCGTGGTTGGCTTGTACACGGACACATGTCCGGATCGAGTGTATCGTGACGTCCATCTTGAGTCTTATTGATTGGTCGTTCACAGTCCATGTATAATTGGGTCTGTTCGATATTCGGGTTGTCTTTGAAACCCCGTATATATGATTTGTTTATGGTTGACGATTTTATTCTCTCGTGTATTTGTCGCCATTGAACCTTTACTAATCTCGTTCGGGGTTACCATATCGATGGTCAACTCATTGATATCGATCCTTTGTAAATATCGTTTGGAGTTCACCCTGTCATTGGTAATCTCGTTCGTTATTGATCCTTATTGATTCCGTTTGGGAGTTGTCTCACCGTTGGTATTCTTGGTTATTAGTCCTTGATTGATGTTATTGGAGTTTACCGTATCGTTGGTATTCCCGGTTGTTGGTCCTTATTGATCTTGCTAGAGTTTACTGTGTCGTCAGTATTCTCGGTTATTGACCCTTTATTGTTCTCATTTGAGTTTATCGTACCGTTGGTAATTCTGGTTGTCGACTCTTATTGACCTTGTTAGAGTTTACCGTGTCATCGGTATTCTCGGTTATTGACTCTTCATTGATCCTTACCGTGTCGTCGGTACTCTCGATTATTGATTCTTGGTTGATCCTTACTGTGTCGTCGGTATTCTCGGTTGTCGACCTTTTATTGACCTTATTGGGATTTGCCGTATTTCCGGTATTCCCGGTTATTGATTCTTCATTGATCTTGTTGGAGTTACCACATCATGGTACTCTCGTTCGTGGTTGATCCCTTTGTCGATCTTGTGTGGAACTATCATGTCATTGATATTTTTGGTGTGATGCATTGATTGTGTGAGCATTCATGCTTTGTATTGATATCCGGGACTTGCCATTGTTTCGGGACAGTTGATTTGCAGATGTATCATGTGATATCAGTTCCTATCAGTATTGGGTTCCGATTGTGCGACCCAGCCGACAGAATCGAACTTGACCAGATTATTCTATACTCGAGATATGTTTCTGTTTGGAAATCTTGGTAGTGTTTCGGATACAGTACAGGTGATTACATTTGAATTCGTTCATTACTTAAGGACACGAGGCGTGGGATATGGTAAGATTTGATTGTTATGGTTGTGACAGGTTGGTAAGGTTACTTCGGTGAGATCATATTGGAATTATTCTTACCTTGTAATTACATTGATATGTATTGTTTTTGTGATGTGATCGTTATCATTGTTGAGTATTATGGCTGACCCCGTCGTGGGCTTTATCTTTTAGGTACTCGGAGTTCGAACTAGTAGCGGTCGTGAAGGGATGAGCTTTCCGGTGATACTGGCTATGGCGTAGTTGTTGGGATTATGTATTCTTTTCTGGTTTTCTAATTCCGCTGCAAATGTAATTAATTGTGTTTTTATCCGCTGCGTGTGTATATTTAAAATGGTTTTCGGTATTCTCTTGAACTGTGTTTTTATCCGCTGCGTGTGTGTGTGTACTTTCAAAGGGCCTTTTGGCATTTTTAAACGTTTGCGAAAATGATTTTAGCCTTGTGGGTTCCAATATGGGGCCCATGGCGCTGTAATATTCCCGGTCGGTTTGGGGGTGTTACAGAAAATGGTATCGGAGCTTGGGTTTCGTAAAACCCGGGCGTGTGTGTTATGTGGCTCTACCGGTGCGGTAGTAGCGTGACTTTTGAAAATGATTTTCTGGCTTTTGAGTCAAACCGATTTTGGAGGTTTCAAAATTTTTGAAATATTTTCAAATTGTTGTATTTGCGATGGCAGTGTGTTGTTAGTATGTTGAGCTTTGTATGGGAGTCGTATGCTGGTATTACAGAAGATCATCGACTTCACGGACCTGTAAGTATGTTCTTTCAGTTATTTCAATTTTAATGATGATTATTTGAGCATGGTGTCGTGAATTTGAGATATTTCGGGATTGAGATACTGATTATGACAGGTGTTGAGTTTCGAGGACGAAACTTATTTAAGTGGGTGTATATGTAATATCCTAGAATTTCACTATGAATTTTTCGCATTATTTTATCTGGGATGTACTGTACAGAGTGGGACCGACACGATGTGAGCGGATAATTTTGGAAACCGTGACAGTTGTGCCAGTATGTCATCGAGGTTATTTTGATTCTAGGATATTACATGCTTGGTGTGTTTTTTGATGTCGGATATACCGTATGAGTATTTGTATGATTGCCGTACTTGGTCGACAGTTGTAATTGAGGATATCGTGCATTAGATGTATCGTATGGATATGTTATCGGAACGAGTATATGTATTCGGTATGTCGCGTGTATGTGTTCGGTTTATTGAGACGACAGACAGGGGCGGAAATGGCTAAGTTTGGATTTGTTAACATACGTTAAGACTTTGAGATAACGTACGCTAAGTGGTACGTGTTACGTACGTTAAGAGTAAGGTATTACGTACGTAACAAGAGGAATCGGACAGTTGGGCCCGGTGTCGGAAGCTTTCGGTGGAGGATGTTGACAGGTGAGTCAACGTACGTGTTACGTACGTTATACAGGACGTGTTACGTACGTAACACGACCATTGTACTGTAGCAAGTCAACGTACGTATTACGTACGCAACGGAATAAGTGTTACGTACGTTACGGGGCGGCTGGCCGAGTCGTGGCCGAGTGGACCTGTAGTGGCCGAGCATGGTCGGCAGTGACTCGCAGGGATGGCCGATCACGGTCGGCAGTGACTCGCTGGGGGCTAGGACTGGCCGATTACGTACGTAAGGCAGTGGCCGGTTACGGCCGTAAGGGCCAGTTACGTACGTAAGCCAGCTGCCGGTTACGTACGTAAGGGTGCCGAACAAACTGGACAGTAAGGTAGGCCACTGCCGGTTACGTACGTAAGCCACGGCCGGTTACGTACGTAACTGGCCGGCAGGTCTCGGCCTATATAAGGCCTGGACCGAGTCATCTGCTCATTTCTTCGTTTTTCTTCGTTCCTTCCGCGATTTCTTCAGCAAATATGATGGTTTTGAGTAGAATCAACTTATAACAACATGGTTTGGAAGTTTTAATCATGGATTAACATCATCCTCCACCCGGATCGAAGGTAAGAACACATGAACTTTTGGTTTTTGGATGTTCTTGAGGTTTCTTGGTGTTTTGGCCGATTTGCTTCGTTTTGATTCAGATTATTGATAGAACTTGATTGTATACTCGTAATCATTCAATACTCTTGAAGTTTTGTGGAACAAATTCGAGTATTTCTTCGTTAAAATGATTAAATTGGATTATTCCTTCAAAGTGTTCGATGAAATGCCTCAATGAGTTGAACTTGGGAAATTCTATACGTTTTCGTATGAATGATGGTTGAATTGATATTGTTGTGATGATTCTTGGTATTTACGAGAATTTTGTTAAGGGAAGATAATGAATTGGTGATCCAATGATTCGATTATGTTGTTATGATTATGGAATCGTAATATTCTCGATGTTCTTGGTAGTTTGTTGCGATTCGTGATGTTATGAGAAGTATATATGTTGAAGACATCATTAGGACCATTGAACACCGAATTTCGGCTTGTGTTCGTATTGTTAAGAGTTGATACGGTTTGGTTTCGTATGATTGAGATGTCGTTGAACCATCGAGTTTGATTAGTTGGTCATTTCGGTTGATTGTTATTGAACATATCGTTAACTAATTATTGCATTAGGTTGCGTTTAGTGATCGTTGAAGTTAACCGTTGTGCTGCGGACGAGCTGGGGCTGCGGAGCTTGTAGACGAAGACGGCGGGATTGATAGTGGCTTCGTCGAATTGGTATCAAGGCAAGTTATGCTTGCTCAGTTCATAATGTTAATAAATGATTTCGTTTTCATTTCATTTATGATTCATATAGCAATGGTATTATGGAATATATGAATTGTCGAAATGGTGGTATGTAAGATAAATCATAATGTATATGATTTTAAGGATGTCTAGTGGAAATGGGAACGTGAATTATAATTTGGTCTATTGCATGAGAAGTTGGATATCAAGGTTAGTTATCGTGTCGATGTTGAACTCGGGATGGTGGTTTGGTATTAGTTATGGATTGTACTCATTTTTGATTGTCGGATAAACCGTGTATTCGTTCAGGGCGGTTGGTCGTGGAAAGGTTAGCGTCTCCAGCTTGAGGTAAATTAATATTGTTAGATTATGATAATCATCATGTTGCATTATTGCATGTGTGTGTTGATATTCCATGCGGTGAATGTGCACCATTGTTTGTTACGTTTTGTGAAGTGCTCTTTCTTGAGCCGTAATCTGTGGGGACGATGTGTTGGGGATAAAACCTGTATGGTACCCGAATGGAAATGTGTTAAGGGATAAGACCTAAATGGCACCTATGTCCGGAGTATTCCTGCGTAGATGCTTCCGTGACCCTCGGCTGTTGCCTTGGGAGTTAATGTGATATTGTCCGGAGTATTCCTGAGTAGATGCTTCCGTGACCCTTGGCTGCTGCCTTGGGAGTTTATATGCTATTATTATATGCATTGTTGAGCATGCTGTGGACTACTGTCTCACGGAATACGACATTGTGGTCGTGTCAGTCTTTCATGATCGAGTTATTGTTGCCCTCTTGGAAAATCTTCTGATCCTTGTTGGATATGCGTTTCTTCGAGATCTGTTGTCATGTTGTATCGTGGCATATCTGGAGTCAGATACGTTATGATCGTTCATGTGTAGGATTTTCGGGACGGGCACGTGTAGCATGTGTTGGTTTCGACCTCATATTGAACCGTGCACACGAGACGTACTTCGTGAGGCTGATTAGGTACGAGACCAGGCGTGTATTGATCAATACCCGTGGTTGGCTTGTACACGGACACATGTCCGGATCGAGCGTATCGTGACATCCATCTTGAGTCTTATTGATTGGTCGTTCACAGTCCATGTATAATTGGGTCTGTTCGATATTCGGGTTGTCTTTGAAACACCGTATATATGATTTGTTTATGGTTGACGATTTTATTCTCTCGTGTATCTATCGCCATTGAACCTTTACTAATCTCGTTCGGGGTTACCATATCGATGGTCAACTCATTGATATCGATCCTTTGTAAATCTCGTTTGGAGTTCACCCTGTCATTGGTAATCTCGTTTGTTATTGATCCTTATTGATTCCGTTTGGGAGTTGTCTCACCGTTGGTATTCTTGGTTATTAGTCCTTGATTGATGTTATTGGAGTTTACCGTATCGTTGGTATTCCCGGTTGTTGGTCCTTATTGATCTTGCTAGAGTTTACTGTGTCGTCAGTATTCTCGGTTATTGACCCTTTATTGTTCTCATTTGAGTTTATCGTACCGTTGGTAATTCTGGTTGTCGACTCTTATTGACCTTGTTAGAGTTTACCGTGTCGTCGGTATTCTCGGTTATTGACTCTTCATTGATCCTTACCGTGTCGTCGGTACTCTCGATTATTGATTCTTCGTTGATCCTTACTGTGTCGTCGGTATTCTCGGTTGTCGACCTTTTATTGACCTTGTTGGGATTTGACGTATTGCCGGTATTCCCGGTTATTGATTCTTCATTGATCTTGTTAGAGTTACCACATCATGGTACTCTCGTTCGTGGTTGATCCCTTTGTCGATCTTGTGTGGAACTATCATGTCATTGATATTTCTGGTGTGATGCATTGATTGTTATCATTATTGATTGTGTGAGCATTCATGCTTTGTATTGATATCCGGGACTTGCCATTGTTTCGGGACAGTTGATTTGCAGATGTATCATGTGATATCAGTTCCTATCAGTATTGGGTTCCAATTGTGAGACCCAGCCGACATAATCGAACTTGACCAGATTATTCTATACTCGAGATATGTTTCTGTTTGGAAATCTTGGTAGTGTTTCGGATACAGTACAGGTTATTACATTTGAATTCGTTCATTACTTAAGGACACGAGGCATGGGATATGGTAAGATTTGATTGTTATGGTTGTGACAGGTTGGTAAGGTTACTTCGGTGAGATCATATTGGAATTATTCTTAACTTGTAATTACATTGATATGTATTGTTTTTGTGATGTGATCGTTATCATTGTTGAGTATTATGGTTGACCCCGTCGTGGGCTTTATCTTTTAGGTACTCGGAGTTCGAGCTAGTAGCGGTCGTGAAGGGATGAGCTTTCTGGTGATACTGGCTATGGCGTAGTTGTTGGGATTATGTATTCTTTTCTGGTTTTCTAATTCCGCTGCAAATGTAATTAATTGTGTTTTTATCCGCTGCGTGTGTATATTTAAAATGGTTTTCGGTATTCTCTTGAACTGTGTTTTTATCCGCTGCGTGTGTGTGTACTTTCAAAGGGCCTTTTGGCATTTTTAAACGTTTGCGAAAATGATTTTAGCCTTGTGGGTTCCAATATGGGGCCCACGGCGCTGTAATATTCCCGGTCGGTTTGGAGGTGTTACACAACTGACGGATAGTATGATACTCACGTTCATACTTTTGCTATTCTGATCTAGGGAAGTACTGCAGAAAGAAAGCATCACGAAACTCTTGCCAAGTCATAGCAGCAACAAAAACATCTCCACCCTTAGCCTGCTTGAATGCCTTCCACCAACTCAAGGCATCACCCTCCAGCTTATAGCTAGCCAGCCTAGCTTTGAATTCATCCGCACAACCTAACACCTCGAAAATCTTCTCCACATGCGCAATCCAGTTCTCAGCATCGACTGGAGTGTTAGCAGTGCTGAATGATTTGGGTTTTTTCTTCCCAAAATGCTCTAGCCAAACATGCATAGTGGGGGGAACATCCCCACCAGAACCACCACAAGTCCCTATCTGACGAATCTCGTTAGTAATCCTGGCAGTGAGATCCGGTAACAAGGCTTGAACAGTCGCGGCAACAGCCGCGTTAAAAGCAGCTTCATCACTTCCAGATGAGGTAGTAGTACGAGTGTTCACCATCTAAAAGATCAATAAACGAAACAGCGAAGACAAGATTAGAGGCTAAGATCAAAATGTAAAGGAAAACGGTTAAAGCAGAAAAAAGCCTAATGTCTACCCAATCCTCACAGGTCATAACCTAAGCTCTACAGGTCGAACCTAGTTGCTCCGATACCATAATTGTAACACCCGAACCTGAAAAGGGCCAAAATGTAACAATATGGTGACAATCAGAACATACTAACGCAAGCGGAAGACTTTATTATAAAATAAATACTGAGTCAAGTAAAACAACGACTTCCAAAGTATCATCTCGACAAAGTCTCAATGAAAGAAATAATCCAAAACATAAGTCTGAAATGAAAAATAAAGTTCCAAAATGCTAAGTCTTAAAATACTCCATAAATGGGAAACTAAACATGGGTAGGTCCTCTAGCTCCTACTCTCAACGCTCCTGCCCAGCATCCCGCTTATTACCTGACGCAGAGAAAAGAAAATACGGCTAAGCTAACGCTCAGTGAACAGATATAAATAATGAGAGGTAATAAGCATAAACGAAATAATAGTGAATGAATCCAAGAGAACCTACGGAACACGATGCCGAAGGAAATATGAAACAAACGATGAAAGAGTCAAAACTTAAACAAAGGGAAATGTGGGACGGATGTCAAGCATAAACAAAGGAAAATGCCCAAGTAATAAACAAATAACAAATCGTACAAAGGAGTCTAGCTCTCCACATGTACTAATGTGAAATGGGGTTCATTGCACACACACAAGTCCATTCACCAAATTCTAAACAGAACTAAGTACCTAGGATGCATCCATACGCTCCCTGCAAAACAAATATACATATGCCAAATTCTAGACTAAGCATACATACAATATACACGAGCCAAGTGCGCTATATATAGCAATATAAACAAATGGGAATGCCGTGGACAAAGTCACACCTCCACAGATAGTGTCAATACCATTGGTTCATCAATGGCACGGTCATGGAACCCCCATGACTGGTTAAACAAATATGGGCAACATAAATAGGCAAATGATATATATAATAATCGTGAGGGACAATTTCTAATTGTCCATTAAGATGATGACTATGGAAATGAATATAGCATTAAGAAATAACCAAACGAACAACAAAGCAAATAAGGATCAATAGCATCGAATAACCAATATCGGGAAGAATAAAGTCATGAGAAACTCTTACTGAAAGAGGGCGGAATATCTGTACCTTAGGAAATGAAAGCAATAGGAAAATGAACACAAGAAAAGGTGGATCACGCCTTCTCCACTGAATCTACACGAAATTATAATCATATATTATTTATACGTTCGTTAAAATCATAACGGATCCATTACTCCAAAGTTACTTATTAATAGGTTAAGGGTTTTACATGTGAATCTGGTTCCATTTTCTTATGATTTTTAAAGCATAACAAATAAGGTTCTGAGGTTTTACAATTTTTACTATTGATTACCACATGAGTTAATCACCTCCCCAAATTTTTCCAGATTTTATTTCTAAGTTCAAGTATCATTTCAAAAATCGTTTTACCAAACCTGTCCAAAAACAGTACTGCAGGTATACCCCAAAAGTTTTGCATTTATCAACATAGTTATACCTTTCAGAAAAATCTACAAAAATTACAGTAAGTCTATGATAACTTAGATATTACCTATGTAAAAGTATAGCTCTTAAATCCTTCTATATTTGACAATAAAAATCGCACAAGTCGACTGAAATAGTTTTCTGAAAACACTATTTTGACATATGATAACATAAAATTCAGAAACATGCCCAAATCAATTCCAATTCACTCCAAACTAATTGGATAAGTTAGTAGTCTATTTAAACTTAGTTTTGGACTTAAGAAACTCAGAAAAACTCTTTGTTATCATCAAGCTTCACCCTGATCAATTCGATCCAAAAAATGGAGAGCATACTTTGAAACAGAAACAACACAACCTTAATTCCGTAAAATTTAAAAACATGACCAATACAACTCCGATTTCCTTAAAACCAATTGGGAAACTTACTAAGACATTAAACTAGGTTTTAATGCAAAGAAACAGATTTAAACCATCATATATCATGATATCTCATGTTTACAATTTCAGGCATACGTGCTGTCCAAATTTCAGAAACCATTTAAATCCTAATTCATTTAATCCTCTTAAATCCAATTACATGACAATTTAAAAGGCTCATATTTTACAGGTGATTAGACCTCTTTATGACTTAAATAAAACATAAAACATTCAGCCATAACTATGTTTCATTTAGTCACAACAATCGAATCAAAGTTCACAAAATTAAAGACATGCGATAACACATATATTAGGCCGATTGGTTCTATTTTCGTAAAGCTTTATTCTTGATCTTTTAGACATGTTTTCTTATGATTAAATACAGATTATATGAGGTATCAAATGGTGTCAAAACATCAAGCAATAGGCTCGGCACAAATCAAAATAAAACTGAATCAAAAAGGGTTAAAACCTCCTTTTCTTTGTTTATCTTTTAGCCGATTAGTATTAGGTTTTTAGGGCTTGTTTATACATGAATAAGGGATCAAAAGAATGAATCGATACCACAAGAAAAACATACCGAATGGGCTGAGATAACGAGGCCCAAAAATCAGAAAACACCAAGATAAAAACCGAATCAGAACCCCTTTTCTTCGAACGAATTCACCACGCCAAATCGCCAAGAGGGAACCACAATCGAATACTCTCCTTCGCACCACTTTGGTTTTCGAGACAGAATGGAAAAGAAACTATCTAGCCGTCGTGGTGTATATTAGGGTTTATGTTTTGTGAGATGTGTGCTGATGTTAATCGTGGGGAGAGTTTTAAACGTGTGGGGAGGGTTTTAAAAATGGAAGCTCGATATTAGGGGAGTAATTGGTGGGATCAAAATGAAGACTTAACCAAAATAACACAATCACGAATCTAGACATATTGAAAATTCCCATACATTTGACACGAAAAAAAAATAAACCGAACCTAGTAGCTTAATGAACGTGTACCATAGTTTAGGATATCATATTATGTACATTTTAATATATCATCAATTTTTATTAATCGTCTAAACGTTTATTGTTCAAGTATTAAAGAATAATTACTTAGGTTGTAATATAATGCGAAGTCTTAGATTATTATTCGTCTTTCAAAAGTTTCCAATTAGAGGGTATTTTAGGTACTTAATAAGTTTAAAATTTTGGGTTTTACATCACAGCCCTAATAGGAATATTAGGAAACAGTAGAGTGTTGAAACGACAAGCAAATGAAGGAAGTAAGTACTTATACTTTTGTTAGGAATTTGCTCTTAAATGCCACTCAGGGGATAAGGGAGAAGGGGCATTGTACTTGTAATTATGGAATTATCAATAAAAGGCAATATGATTCATTCACTGTTTATTGTATTTCAAATGCATTCTTGATTCGGTAAACATTGAATTGAAGTCCACGTAAATACGAGCGAACATTCCACTCTCATTATCGGATAAGAGAAAATACAGTGGAAGTGTTTAAAGTTTATTTACGTAAAGCTTTCGTATGTCGATAAACTTAATTGGGCGTTAAATTTTGAGTAAGACTTGTATAAATGATGCTAGGACGTTAATATATGCATTTCGTGCATCAAAATTTCAATGCATTAATTCTCACAAAAATTTGATGCATATAATCTAATATTTTAATGAATCGATATTTTGATGCATATATTGCATATTTTAATGCATTGAAATTTTGATGCATGAAATGCATATATTTCATGCATAATTAGTACAAAACTCATGCCTAAATTAGTACTGAAAAGTACTGCATCTAATATTGGTACTGCATAGAACGCGGCAATATATATATATATATATTAACACATATACATACACATAACACACACTGCTATATATATATATATATATGGTATTCACGACATAATGGTTCTGGAATGATCCCTTCATTCGTTTTCAGTCAGAGTTTACAGTGCGGCCCGCTAGGCTGGCTAAGTGCTGCCCACACTCATTGGTTCATCCCAATGCCGGCTGAGATGGACCTATAGAGTCGCACATCAGAATCGTTGACGGATAAATATGAATTTATCATCTCTCTATTAATATTGGATATTGGTTATCTAATTATGATTTATTGGATAAATCAAAATTACGGTCTTATGAATTAAAATTAAGTTACTAGGTAATTAATTTAATTCATAAATTATATTTCTTAGAGAAATATATTTGTATTTGATAAAATAAATTAATTGGATTAATTAATTTATATAAATACACTGGAGATTAAACGGAGTGTATTTAGCAGGGTCATTTGAGGAACGCCCGGTACACAAGCCGAGTGACTCGGCGCGTTTCCTAGAAATTTCCAAGTAGCTGCCCCACTCCCTCTTGGTCTGTATTTTTATTTTTCCTTTGACATGTTACCCTTAACATTCTTCCAAAAGTCTCATGATATGGTATATTTTAATATATTATTTTATTTCATTTTTTGGTCATGAAAGGAATAAATATCATAACAAGATCACACCACCTTCATAACATCTTGACACCATTTCGGCCGAGAGGTTTTTCGGAGAGGGAGAGAAATATTTTATTGATTTTTCTTCATCTTGGAGTTGAGAGAAAATAAGAAAAATATAGAAAGAAAAAAATTCATTTGAAACTTCCTAGCCGTGTTCTTTCAAAAACAGAGTTTCGGTGATTTTTCCAGTCAAGTTCCGATGCGTGGTGACGTAGAGGCATCATATTTTTGGTGTTTGGGACGAAGGGATTTCTTGCTCGTGTTCGGGTTCGTGATCATCGTTATATAGCGAAGATATTATCAAAGGCTACAAGGGTATGGGACCTTAATCCTTTTATCTTCGTCGTTTTTTTCGTATATACGTTACTTGATCGATCATGTTCGAGATTCTTTATTGTGTATTATTATTCAGCTGTGTATTCGATTTTGTATCTGGAATCCCAACAGTGTATCGGAGCGAGGCCAATGATATCGTAAATATGATTATTTGTGCATTTTGAATGTTATTGGATGATGTTTATGATTTAGAATCATTATTGGTATAATTGGAGATATTAGATTGTTCGTTGTAAATTTTATTTCTATGTATGTGAATTATAAATCTGTAAAATTTTATTTTATTGATTTATAAGTCCTACATAAAAGTTAGAAACATCACGTTTTGGAAACGAGCCAATAAATGAGCCGAACGAAGGTCGTACTCGGCAGCCCGGGGCTGCCAGAGTCACTGCCAGGCCGTGCCGGGCAAGATGGCCGGACAAGAGGCCTGCTACCCGGATAGTGTAATACCCAGATTATCAGTATGATTTTTTTCGCGTTATTTTATCTAAGATATATTGGATGGCTTGGTGTCTATACAGTATGGATAAAATAAATTGAGAACTGAGACAACTTTATTTGTACTCGTATAACTGTCGTAGTGGTTCGACAATTATTTTGAGGATATCGTGTATCAAGTTATCGTACTTTTGATATTGGGCATATCGTATGATGATGTTATTAGATTCTGTACATGTATTCAATATGCCGTATGTTCGTATTTGGTATGTCGAAACGGACGAGGAGAGTTGGAAAATGGATAAGTATAGCCTGATTAGCGCGCGCTAATGTTCAAGTATAGCGCATGCTATCATTCATGGTTAGCGCACGCTAGAGGCAGAATGTAGCGTACACTAAATGCAGTCAGATCGGAAGGAATCTGCATGTGAACCCGACTGCTTTCGGCGCGTGTCCGGATAAGGTCAATGGTTGTTTGTCCTGAAGTATTAGCGCACGCTAAAGCATGAGGCTTAACGCACGCTAATTGTAGATCGGTCAAAGGGAATCTTATCCTTGTCAGATCGGCATGTGGGGGCACATGCGGTACGTAGACTGTAGCCAGTCAACTGATATTAGCGCACGCTAAATGCAAGGACTTGCGTACGCTAGACAGTGTAAGTTACGTACGCTAATGCATAGGCATTACGTACGTAAGCTGATGTACGAGGCAAGACAGTGGCCTCTGGGCTGCGATAGCGCACGCTAACAAAGTCAGTTAGCGCACGCTAGGGCAATAACACACGCTATTTTATGAGAGTAGCACGCGCTAGTAATGTTTATTATATAAGGGTACAGATGGGTTTTGAGATGCATTTAGTCCATTCTTTCTCCTTCAGTCGATAGAGAGAGATTTGGGAGGTTCTTGAGGTTCCCAAACACGGTGAGGTGGTGATTTTTAACAATATTAAGATAGAGAGCATGGATTCAAGCCTTGTTCTTCAAGTTACTCATGATTCTTGGAATGGAGTTCAAGTGTTCTTCTTCTTGGTTCGTCTAATCCAGGTAATATTCGTATCCCTTGTTAGTTGTTCATTTTTAAGGATGATTACATGTGAAAAACATGTTGGATAATCATGTGACGATATTATATGAGATTTTATGGGATTATAATAAGAGTTTTCGGATGTTATTTAAGATTCTTCATGTTAATGGTGATTCGTTTAACTTGATGAGGTTAAATCATGGATTTCTCAATCATGATAATATCAGTGGTCGATTTAGATGAGTTAAATCATGATATGAGGTTGTATTCCAGATCATGTATGAGATGATCCTTGTTATCGGGTTGGTTTGATTATGTGATTTGCATGATGAAGAAAATGATAAACATTATGATATATACCTATGATTATGTTGTTTTGAACGTGATGTCGGATATTTCATGTTCTTTAAGAGCTCTGAAATTATAGGATATGATGATTATGTATATAAGGTGTTGGTGTTTTGGATATGAATATGCGATATTCGTATCTGGAGCCAAGTTATGTGTTTTGATATAATATTCGTATAAGAATACGAATATGATTTCGAGTATGATGATGAGTTTAGATCTGGAAAGTTATTGTTAATCTTGGAGTATGATTTGCTTTTCATTCGGATTCGTTGTCGCAAGGTGTTAGTCGATGCTTGGAGTGCATGCCACTGTACAGCATTAGCGCACGCTAAGCTTACTGGCTAGCGCACGCTAACGGGAGCAACTTAGCACACACTACTTTATGCGTTTAACGTGCACTAAGTAGGCAGGCAGTGCAGTATTTTTGTGTTGTGATTATGAATTCGTGATGGTTTGATTTGGTTTGTTCAGACTGCGTTTATTCGAGGTTTTTATTGAACTGTTGAGTTCGATTGGTTGGTTATGTCGGTTGTTGATTATTATCGGATGTGTTGTCATTTGATTATTGCAATAGGTTGAGATGATTGATCGTGGATTACGACCGTTGTGATCCGGTTAAGGCTGAGGAGTTCGTAGTTTGCTTTTGATCGGGGCTGAGGAGCTCGTAGACAAAGGCAATGGGTTCGGTAATAGCTTCGTGGTATCGGTAACGAGGCAAGTTTGTACTTGTTCAGTTATAATATTTAATGAATGATTTCGCTTTCATTTCATTTATAATTCATTTAACAATGATATTATAAATATAAATTGTCGGGATGATGTTTTGTATATTGTGCTTTGGTTTGGGTTAAATCATAATGTATATGGTTCAAACGTGTTGGTGAATACGGAGACGTGGGTTGTATTTGGCCAGTGATATGGAATATCGGATATCGAGGATAGTTATCGTGTCGGTATTGATGTCGGGATGGTGGTTTGTTGGTATAAACGGACTATACCTATTTTGGGATTATTCGTATAACTGTGTATTCATTCAGGGATGTTGGTTCGTGGAAAGGATATTGTCTTCGGCTTTGAGGTAATTTATGTATTGTTCAGTTATGAGATAATTATCATCTTGATTTGTATATGTGGTACGATGATGTTTCTATATTGGGATTCGTATTGATTATTTCGTTGAGGGATGATGATCCCAAGGCTGATTCTATTGAGATTGTTGATCGTGTTGATCATTTGTCGGGGATGATGATCCCAGGATTGTTGTTTTGGATATTGATTAGTCGTGTCGACTTTTCTTTGTCAGTTTGTCATTGTTCACTTCGGTGAGTCTTTTTATCCTTATTGGATATGTGATTCTTCGAGTTTCATTTTCATGTTGCATCGTGACATATCTGGAGTCATATCTGCGTGCCGATGGGTTATTGTGTAGGATTTTTAGCCGAGCACATGATGGTTATGCGTGGATTTTCCGCATTGAACTGTGCACACGAGATGTAGTTCGTGAGGCTAATTAGGTACATGTCCCACGTATATCCTGGATTCCGTATACGGGGTGGACATGTGCACGAACACATTTCTGGATCGGGCGTATTGTGACATCCATCTTTTGAGCCATATTGTTGGGTCGTTCATAGTCCATGTATGATTGGATATGTTCGACGGTTTATGACTGGTTGTTCATACGCCCGAGGGGTATGTTCGACAGTCAGAGTTATTTCTTTGAGATCCATTATTGTTGATCATTTAGAGTCTACCTCGTTGAGGGTATTCTCGGTTATTGTTGATCATTTGTTGATCGTGTTTGGAGTTTACCAGGTTGAGGGTATTCTCGGTTATTGTTAATCATTTGTTGATCGCGTTGGGAGTTTACCATGTTGAGGGTACTCTCAGTTATCGTTGATCCTTTATTGGTCGTATTGGAGTTATCATGTCGATGATATTCTCAGTGATGTATTGGTTGATCATTGTTATTGATCGTATGAGCATTCGGACTATACGTCGATGTTTCGGGATTTGTTATCATTGTCTTGTGTATTATGGTCTACAGATATGTTGTGTATTACTGGTTTATCCTGGTTGAGATTTGATTGTGTAATTCGACGGACAGGATTTGGCACAGATTAGATTATTTCCGCACTTATGAGTTATGAGGACGATTTGAGGAGACTTGGTATTGTTTGAATACAGTACAGATAATTGTTGTTGAGTTCATTTCGTCATTTGAGAATGCGAAATGTGAATTATGGTAATCATTGATTTGTTATGGATTGCTATGGATTGGTAAGGTTATAACGGTAAGATTACATTGGTAGTATTCTTACTTCGTTATTACGTTGGTATGTAATTATTTATGATGATGTGATCGATATCATTGTTGAGTATTGTGGCTGACCCCATCGTGGGCTTTATTTTTAGGTACTCGGAGATCGAGCTAGTAGCGGTCGTGAAGGGGTGAGCTTCCCTGGTGATACTGGCTGTGGTATTTATTTGAGTATTGAGTATTCTTTTCTGGTTGTATTTCCGCTGCAAATGTGTATTTTGAACTGTATTTTTATCCGCTGCGTGTATTTTTAAGTGGCTTTCGGTACCTTTACCAACTCATGTGTACTTTCAAAATGGCCTTTTGGCATTTTGCGAACTTGGATTATTTCGTCAAACCTTTTTCCTAACTATTTTATCGGTACGTTTAAGCTACCACTTAACGTACGTTTTGAACTGTCGAGAATTGGCACTTCGCCTTGTATTTTTTTAAATGATATTTTATGACGGTATTTGAGAACTATATTTTTAAAATATTTGAGTATTTACAATATTACCGTCATCGGCCTTTTTGGCATCTTTAAACGTTTTTGAAATTGTTTTGAAATGTTTTTAGCCTGGTGGGTTCCGGCACGGGACCCACGGCGCTGTAATATCCCGGATGGTTTTGGGGGTGTTACAGAAGATGGTATCGGAGCTTGGGTTTTGTGAAACCCGGGCGTGTGTGTTATGTGGCTCTACCGGTACGGTAGTAGCGTTGTTTTTGAAAATTATTTTTCTGACTTTTGAGTCAAACCGATTTTTGGAGCTTCCAAAATTTTTTGGAAATCTTTTCAAATTGTTATTTGTGATATTGGCGTGTGTTGGTATTGTTTTGAGACTTCATATGGGAGTCGTGTGCTAGTATCACGGGAGATCATCGGCTTCACGCCCCTGTAAGTATATCGTTTTGGTTATTCTCTTGTGGCGACGACTGATTGTTTTCGTGATGAGTTGGAAATTTTGGGTTGATCTGTTGTTTTTGGCAGGTTGCAAGTTTCGAGGACGAAACTTATTTTAAGGGGGGTAGTATGTAATACCCGGATTTTCAGTATGATTTTTTTCGCGTTATTTTATCTAAGATATACTGGATGGCTTGGTGTCTATACATTATGGATAAAATAAATTGAGAACTAGGACAGCTGTATTTGTACTCGTATAACTATCGTAGTGGTTCGACAATTATTTTGAGGATAACGTGTATCAGGTTATCGTACTTTTGATATTGGGTATATCGTATGATGATGTTATTGGATTCAGTACATGTATTCAGTATGTCGTATGTTCGTATTTGGTATGTCGAGACGGACGAGGAGAGTTGGAAAATGGCTAAGTATAGCCTAATTAGCGCGCGCTAATGTTCAAGTATAGCGCGCGCTAATGTTCAAGTATAGCGCACGCTATCGTTCATGGTTAGCGCACGCTATAGGCAGAATGTAGCGTACGCTAAATGCAGTCAGATCGGAAGGAATCTGCTTGTAGACCCAGCTGCTTTCGGCGCGTGTCCGGATAAGGTCAGCGGTTGTTTGTCCTGAAGTATTAGCGCACGCTAAAGCATGAGGCTTAATGCACGCTAATTGTAAATCGGTCAAAGGGAATCTTATCCTTGTCAGATCGGCATGTGGAGGCACATGCGGTAAGTAGATTGTAGCAAGTCAACTAATATTAGCGCACGCTAAATGCAAGGACTTGCATACGCTAGACAGTGTAAGTTACGTACGCTAATGCATAGGCATTACGTACGTAAGCTGATGTACGAGGCAAGACAGTAGCCTCTGGGCTGCGATAGCGCACACTAACAAAGTCAGTTAGCGCACGCTAGGGCAATAACGCATGATATTTTATGAGAGTAACGCGCGCTAGTAATGTTTATTATATAAGGGGACAGACGGGTTTTGAGATGCATTTAGTCCATTCTTTCTCCTTCAGTCGATAGTGTAACACCCCAAACTAGGCGGATATTACAGTGTCGTGGACCCCCGACTGGGACCCACCAGGCGAGTGAAAATGAATGAAATACACAGGGTAAATGTAGTACCGAACCACAGTACATCATTAATTACTCCGATAAGGAGTTTCATACAACACACCCAAGGAAATGACCGAATACAAGTATATTTTATATGGAGATAAAATATACAACACTGAATGAACTCAAAATCCAAACGGAAATCTGCAGCGGAAATAAAATAAGGAAACACGGTGAATGAAAGAACTGGGGCCCCCTAATAGTATCACTGGGACTCCTCGTCATCAACGTTCTCTTCCCGTGCCTTAGCCTTGCCATGACCTGAAAAACAAAATCCCCCAACGGGGTCAGTTACACAAAACAACAATCCTCAAGAGTTGAATAAACACAATCATATATGCTGTATAAACCACAAGTACGATCAAAAATCTCAAACCGTCGAACACTTGCGATCAAAAGTGAATCGGTCAGATTATAACCCAAATCTTGTTTAAAACATACGCAATCAAACATGCTGTATGAATCAACTAATGGTACGGCTCAAAGGGTGGCGCCACACTACGCCCGGGATGGAAATGTGTCCGTGCACAAGCCACCATCGAGTATCGACCGAATACACGTGTGGTCTTGTACCTAATCAGTCTCACGAAGTGATCTTATCGTGTGCACAGTCCAATGTGAGGCCAACAACCAACACACGACTTAATATGTGCCCGACATGAAAATCCTACACATACCAACCGGCATGCCAGTATGACCCGGAATGTCACGAGATAACAAAAGTGACATCGAAATCAATAATGACTCACCGAGATGAAATGATAGTGAAATGAATGATAGCTCAATGAAATGATTGGAACCGTCGTTCCTCGTGACCGAAGTGATTAATTGACAATTACAAGTCTCAATACGGTTAATACATTATGAATGAACTATAATTATGAATGAACAACAACGAAAGGAATGAATATCCTTTTAACCGAGTAAGAATTAACTTACACAATACCGATGAAGAATGTCCGTCCACGAACAACGTCCTAAATGAGATGTCGGTCGCTCGAACAACCTTGAATAACACAATTACCAACAATTCGGTTCAACACACAAATCAAACATGAGTATAACTAACTCAAAACGTCGATACGACTAATCTAAGTTCATTGGGGCATTATATCGAACACGTTGAGGCCAAACTTCGATTGTTTACAACCAAACCTCAATAATACCAATATCAAATCCGCAAGAAGTGTTTCAAACCAACAAAACATCTTCAATACGATTAATAATCCAATATGAATATCCAAATTCGTGATTTCAACAACAATTAATTGAAAACCCCCCAAATCCAACTCAATATACAAAGTGTTCTTGAATAACCTTTCAATAATCCGATGAATATTCATACATACTCATAATCATATGTATATCTCTTCGTACAACATGATTATAACGTCCAAAACATCATATCTCAACACAAAATCGAAATCCAAGAGGTTTGATGAAGATTACCTTTGAAGATCCAAGTACTTTGATCCGATGAAATCGCGTTAGATCGATGATCCAAGCTTCACAGCCGAATGAAGATGATGAAAAATCGAGTATTCGAGTGATTGATGATGAAAATCTCTCTCACAAACCCTCTCTCTCGGAAGTTGGATGAATAAAAGGTGGAAATGAAGAAAAATCCCGTTGGTCCACCTTATATAGTCTCAAGGACGCACGAATCCGCACGACCAAGTGTCCGTGCGTCCGGTCGTGCGTGAGTCCACTGCCGGCTGTTATTCATAGCGCACGAGCAGCAGCTCGTGCGGCCTGCTCGTGCGGCCCTGAATCGAACGATGGGCCTCCTACCCAGTCCAGCCGCACACACAAGCGCCGTGCATGACCAGATGCTCGTGCGGCCTGCTCGTGCGGCAATGACTTGACCACTGGGCCTCCTGCCCAGTACAGCCGCAACGCACGAGCACCGCGCACGACCCGATGCTCGTGCGGCCCTGACTCGGCCGCTGGGTCTCCTGCCCAGTCCAGCCGCAACGCACGAGCGCCGCACACGACCCGATGCTCGTGCGGTCCTACTCGACAAGCAGTTTTGCCCAAAACGATGCATCGAGTACAAAAATCATAGAATTCGAGAAGTACGGGGACAAAAGTACGAGTATGACAAATATTACGCCGAACGGTGAGTATGAATGATGAGTGATTAATAATGAATGAGAATTACTGAGTGACAGTTACTGAATAAAATGACTGAATTACAATCGGGTATTACATACTCCCCCCCTTAAAAAGAGTTTCGTCCCTGAAACTAAGGGTCAAACAACTCGGGATAACTCTCCCACATACTATCTTCGGTTTCCTAAGTAGCCTCTTCGACTCTGTGTCTAGACCACTGGATCTTTACCAAAGGAATCGTCTTGTTCCTCAACTATTTGATTCGCCGCTCTAATACTCGTATAGGACGCTCCTCGTATGAATGATCATCGACGATCTCGATTTCATCGAACTGAAGTATGTGGCTCGGGTCGGCAACATACTTCCGTAACTGAGATACGTTAAACATATTATGAATTTGGCTCAACGCCGGAGGTAAAGCCAATCGATAAGCCAACTCGCCTACTCGATCCAGAATCTCAAATGGTCCAATGAATCTCGGAATCAACTTTCCCCATTTTCCAAAATAGAAAATACCTCGACTCGGGGATACCTTGACCAACACGTGGTCACCTGTCTCGAACTCTAGTGGTCGAAGATGATTATCTGCATATGATTTCTATCGACTCTGAGCGGTCAACAGACGACTCCTGATCAAAGCTACCTTCTCACGGGCGGCTATAAGCATATCGGGTTCGGTGCCGATTGACTCTGATAAGTCGTCCCAACACAAAGGAGATCGACAACGACGACCGTACAAGGCCTCATAAGGTGCCATCTTAATCGAAGCGTGCCAACTATTATTGTACGTGAACTCAATCAACGGTAGTTGGGCTTCCCAATCATCTTTCCAATCGAGAACACATGCCCTCAACATGTCCTCCAATGTCTGAATAGTCCTCTCTGATTGTCCGTCGGACTGAGGATGAAAAGATGTGCTGAAGTTAAGCTGAGTTCACATGGCACGATGAACTGATTTCCAAAAATGAGACATGAATCGCCCGTCACGATCAGAAACGATACTCTTAGGAGTACCGTGCAATCTCACTATTTCTTTGATGAACAACTGGGCAAGCCTCTCGGGACCCCACGTATCCTTAATCTCAAGGAAATGAGCCGTTTTAGTCAAACGGTCCACAATTACCCAGATTATATTCATACCATGACGAATCGTCGGCAAACTCGTGATGAAATACATAGAAATGTCTTCCCACTTCCACTCTGGAATAGGGAGAGTTTCCAGCATACCTGCCGGTCGCTGATGTTCAATCTTGACTTGCTGACAGGTTAAGCATCTCGAAACAAATTCTGCGACTTCTCGCTTCATATTACTCCACCAATAATTTTGTTTCAAGTCATTATACATCTTGCTGGACCCCGGATGAATAGAATAAGGGGTAGCATGGGCTTCTCTCAAAATTGAGTTTTTCAACTCGTCATTCGCCGGTACACATAACCGATTCTTAAATCTCAAGAGTCCATCCTCGTGGACCACAAATCCAGGGGCTTTCCCCTATGCCACATCCTCGCAGATGCGCAACAAAAATGGGTCCGAACCCTGATTCTCCCTGATCGCCTCCTCAAATGGTGATGAAATCTCTAACGCACAAAGTTGCCCTTGTACTCGCTGTAACCAGACCTCGATCTCAGGTCTCAGAAATTCTTGTTGAAGTTCCTTCTGAATTGTTAATCGAGCAAGCATCTGCTCCTGAACGGACTTACGACTCAAGGCGTCGGTGACCACGTTTGCCTTACCCGGGTGGTACAGGATCTCGATATCATAATCTTTGATTAGTTCCAACCACCGTCTCTATCTCATATTTAACTCCTTCTGAGTAAATATATACTTCAAACTCTTGTGATCGGTGAATATCTGACAGGTGACGCCATAAAGGTAATGACGCCAAATCTTCAATGCGAACACCACGGCTGCTAGCTCCAGGTCGTGGGTCGGATAATTAACCTCGTAAGGTCTCAATTGTTGTGAAGCATAAGCAATAACTTTCCCGTTCTGCATGAGTACACATCAGAGACCCTGTCTGGACGCATCACTATAAACCACAAATCGTTTCGTCCCTTGCGGCAAGGAAAGTACAGGTGCTGAAATTAATTGGCTCTTGAGTTCCTCAAAACTCCATTGACACGCGTCGGACCACGTGTATTTCTTATCCTTTCGCAAAAGGTTCGTCAAAGGTTGAGCAATTTTAGAAAATCCTTCCACAAACCGCCGATAATAACCGGCTAATCCGAGAAAGCTTCGGATTCCCTTAACATTCTTCGGAGGTAACCAATCTTGGATAGCCTCCGTCTTCTGAGGATCAACACGCACTCCATCTGATGAAATTACATGCCCGAGAAAAGTCACTTCGGACATCCAGAACTCACATTTAGAAAACTTCCCATAAAGTTTCTCTCGTCTCAACACGTCGAGCACCTGATGAAGGTGAATCTCATGCTCCTCTGGGTCACGAGAATAAATTAAAATGTCATCAATGAAGACAACCACGAATCGATCCAAATAGTCGATGAAAACCCGATTCATTGACTCCATGAATACCGCAGGTGCATTAGTTAACCCAAACGGCATTACCACAAACTCATAATGACCATAGCGTGTTCGGAACGCCGTCCTAGCAATATCCGACTCTCGGATTCGCAACTGATGATACCCAGATCTTAAATCGATCTTGGAAAATACTGAAGCTCCCTGAAGTTGATCCAAAAGATCATCAATATGGGGTAGGGGATATTTATTCTTAATCGTTACCCGGTTCAATTCCCGGTAATCAGTACACAAGCGGAACGAACCATCCTTCTTCTTGACAAATAGAACTGGTGCTCCCTACGGGGACGCACTCGGTCGGATATAACCTTTCTCGAACAATTCCTCAAGTTGATTATTCAACTCCTGCATTTCGGTCGGGGCCATACGGTACGGTGCCTTCGATATTGGGGACGTACCAGGCTCCAATTCAATCGTGAATTCCACATCTCTCTGTGGAGGCAAACCAGGTAACTCGTCTGGAAAGACATCGGCATAATCTCTCACTACCGGAATATCCTCCAACATTACTAATGGTTTCTCGGTCTTGGTCATATAGCACCAATAACCGACACACTGATCGCTTGGATTCGCGTAGTATGGTTTTCAAATCCGATCAATTTTGAAATTTGTAAAACCTCGGAGTATTTCCAAGGTGTCGAACCCAAGGGAATTGATGTGTCGAAAATAAAGGAATTAACTCTACTCAAAATTTGACTGCTATTTAGGAATCCGAAAAATTGTTTTGATTCTAATTAACTAATTTTAAAAATCGAAGAACAAAAATTAAATAAAAGATGAAATATCTAAATTAAGCAAATAAAGCAAATTAGCAAGATAAAATCACAAGTCGAAAGGTAATTGATCCTAGGGTAGTATCATCTAATTGAGTTCACACAATTCGTTCACTTGATTCCTTCTCCCCAAAATTTAATTCAATCCTAGAAATAATCACTCGGTCGATCTAGAATTCCTGTCAAGGCAACCTAGAAAGATAGTTAATTAAAACCCTTTTCCCGAGGGCTCAAAGAATTAAAATCACTTAAAAATCACCAACTAAATTATCAATCATTTATCAAACACCGCTAGGTCACAAGAGAATATCAGATTGTGTGTCCAGTATTTCCACTAATCAATTACTCCTTAGGACAAAATCAATTAGCTAACATGCATCGATTAAGGGCCCTTTAATCTAACATGAGATTTAACACAACTTGAACACAAGCCTAGGATGAAAGGTCAAAAGGTAATCAAAGGAACATCATGTGAACATCAATTAAAATTACCAACCCTAGAATCAATCAATGAATTAGCGGACATACTTGAAATTAAACAAGAACTAGTGAAGAATGCATATTATTAATATAAAAGAGAGATTACAACCCGTACGTATGAACTCCGAGTCTTCAATAATAATTCTCCTCCAAAAGTTCTTGAATCAAAGGAATAAATCTTGCTAAAAAGTGTAAAAATGCTTAATATGATAAAAGAGTGATAAAGGTGATGGAAGATAGATCAAAGATGATGAAACTAGGTCTAAAAACGAGGTTTATATAGCCTAAGGGGTTAAAATCCCGATTAGCCTAATCTAGGAAATAAATAATATCCAAAAGAGTCAAAATCCGTCCAAAACGAGAGCCCATTGGAAAGCCTTTGGCTGGCCTATCGGCCGATAAGTGGCCGATAGGTGGTTCGTCGATTTCTTCACTCGATAGGCGGGAGCTCCTTTCGACGGCCTATCGGCCGATAGGTGGCCGATAGGGTCTTACATTTGGCGCAAAAATCCGTTTCTTCGTCCGTTTGACTCGACTCTCGGTCCTTTGTCTCGTTTTGGGTCCTTTTGGCTCTAAAAACTGCAAACACACTAAAACCAACCCAAACGCGTAATCTGGCTCGACTAATCATAAATAAGCCAAATACGAGCACATTAATCACGAACGAGATAAAAACCTAGTATAAAATCCTAGAAATAAGTGGTAAAATTACCACTTATCAAACCCCCAAACTTAAGCCTTGTTCGTCCCGAACAACAAAAAGAAAAGAAAAAGAAAATCGTGAATCATCGTGCAACTCATAGTGTTCAACCTAATCAATACTACCTGTAATTCTCTCTAAATAATCCGAGTGTCGTAAAAGCGCCGCACTTTCGAATAATGATTCCACAAAGTAGTCAAGTTCGGTCTAATCATTCGTTCATGAAGAAAATCCACCTCAAAGATTAACAAAACGTGAGTCAAATCGACCGTCAATATGAAAGGCTAAAATAAACAAGCTAGTTCGTCCGTTACGGTCGAGTGGCACATTTTTCACGAGTTTCATACCAAATAAACCTCGGTCGGTATTCCCTTATATATATGTTCACGAATTTAATTCGAGTTGACCACTAGGTTAGGATCTCGGGATGTTTCATCGGGGTAATCCTAGGGTGGAACTTCCATTCTCATGTATTAGGAAACCGTTTGACGTAAAAGACACTCATGGGGCACATGGATGCTTCTAGTTACTAAGTTCCCGTCTACGGCGGAGAAACGGCTCGAATATATAATTTCCGCATGTCCGAATCAAGGTCGCCGTTTTACGCGAGAGTAAGCAATGGTCACGCGAATACCCGGTTACTAGGTTCCTATCATTGGCACATGTGAAATATCTAAATCACTAGTCTAATCAGTCGTCGTTTTACGCGAGGGTAAACAACGGGTCACGCGAATGCCCGGTTACTAGACTTCCCTTCATAGAACAACATTATCTCAACTTTTGGGAGAAACGACCGACACTAAACTCAATCTAAGTGCCAACACGATCGTAGCTTGATGCGACTCACTATCCGGAAGATGTAACCAAAACGTATTGACGGTGATTTTAAAACAAGTATGTATCGTCTCTTATCTGCCAAGACCTCTACAATCACGAAAAATTTTGGACCTAAATGAATACTATGCAAAACAGAAATTACTAACTACAACTCGACTAAAACTCGACCGTTTCTTTAGAGAGAAAAACAGTGTCGTAACATCGGTATCACACAATTAGAAGCACGAAAAATTCACTAAAAAGGAAAAACTAAAGACAAGCAAGGCTATCTAAAGCAAACAACGAAAAGCAAATAAAAGCAAACACGAAATCTAAAAAAAAAAAACTACTACGACCAAAAAAATAGAAAACAGAAACTAGCAAACACACCGAACGAAAATGAACAACAAAATCTAAAAACTAAGCAACCAAAAGTCAAAACCATGCAACACCAAAATGATAAGCACAAATAAACACAACGGGCACCAACACAAGCAAATAAAGATACAAGGCAAACACGGTACTCACACGTAAAGAAATTAACAAAGCCGCACTTCTCCCTCCCCCCAAACTTATTTCGCATCCCAAAGGAGGAATAAGTTTGAAAAGAGAAAGGAGTGGCTTTGTTAATGGAGTACCTGATCACTGTGGCTGAAATGGCGGGTTTGTCGGCGAGCTCTGGGCCGGGTATGTCCTATCGGCCAGGCCTTTCGGCCGATAGGCTGGGCCGATAGGAACTTCTGTCTCATACCATGCTCATATCGGGCGGGATATCGGTCGATGTGGAATTCCTGTCGACCACTGCTTGTAACATAAAAATTTTTCTAATTTTCCTCAGCCTATCGGCCGGGCCTATCGGCCGATATGCTCGCCCGTTAGGATCTTCTGTCTCAAAAATTTTTTTCAGCTCGTTCTACTTCACATACTTGGTCCCGTTTTTGCTTGGATATGGCGATTAAAGACCTGCAAGTATTCAAAACTCGGCGTGCATGGATTAGAGCTTAACAAAAACTAACAAAGCTACTACGAAATTAGAAACTACAAAAATCACGCAAACGAAAAATCGAAAATAAATGAATAAAACGAACTAATATACATACATACGTTGGGTTACCTCCCAACAAGTGCTACGTTTAACGTCTTTAGCTAGACGATACCTCATTCAACCCGGGTCTTCAGTGACAACTCCCCCTTGAACGGGTTTGTTGATATCAAGATAGCACACGCTCCTCTCATTAGGTCGAGACTCGTTCGCCTCCAACATTCGAACATACTCCGGCAAATCCTCGGAAATTTCATCAACCTCAGAATGTGAGTAAATGGAGTGTGAAATACAATGCTCCAACAAGTCGGTCGGGGGCGGCATAATAGACTCAATTTCAAAACATTCCTCGGGCGCATCGTCGGGCTTCTTCATCGCGTCATAGATGGAAATTTTCAGATTTTGATCGTTAACCCGGAAAGTAAGATCGCCCTCCTGGACGTCTATAAGTGCTCTCCCGTTGCTAGAAACGGTCTCCCAAAGATCAATGGTTGATTTTCATCCTCGGGCATATCAAGAACTACGAAATCGGTAGGAAGACCAAGTGTTGGACTCTAACGAGCACATCCTCCACAATTCCCCTCGGATAAGTGATCGACCGGTCCGCCATGAGTAGAGAAATGGTAGTCGGCTTCATCTCCCCAATCTTCAACCTCTTAAAGATGGATAGAGGCATAAGATTTATGCTTGCCCCGAGATCACACAACCCATTACGGAACGTTTGGTCGCCAATCATGCATGTCAAAGTAAAACGTCCCGGATCCTTCTGCTTGAGTGGGAGCTTGTTTTGAATGATAGCGCTACACTCCTCTGTCATATTTATTGTTTCAAACTTCCTCAACTTCCTCTTGCTTGCCACAGCGTCTTTCAAGAATTTCACGTAACCCGGCATGTCTCTCAAAGCGTCTAGAAGTGGAATGTTGATATTCACCTTTTGAAACATGTCGATAAATTGTTGAAGCTTTTCATCATATCTCGACTTGGCCAAACGCTGTGGAAATGGAGCTTTTTCCTCAAAATCTTTCATATTCGAACTTCCAGGAGCCTTTCGGCCGATAGGTGGGTCGATAGGCTTCACTGCCGGCATGCTGTATGGGTATCGGTTGGGCCTATCGGCCGATAGGCTGGCCGATAGGTTCTGCTGTATTCCATCTTCTTTCTCGTTTTCTGCTCCCGTTTCTAATACATCTTTGTTTCCGAGTTTCTCAACTTCAGCCCCATGATTATCGTACCTCGTTCCACTCCGGCTCGATTGCGTTGCATTGTTGCGTCTTCGGGTTGGTCTCGGTGCTGCTCGGAAAATGCCCCGGCTTATGAAATCCGGCTTGGGCGTTCGCCATTTGACTCATTTGGGTCTCCACCATCGACATCTGCTTAGTCAAGGCTATCACCGAGTTTCCAATAGATGTCACACTATGCTCGAGAGCTCCGAACCTCTTGTCTACTTTATAAATAAAATCTTTTTGGCTCGCCTCTAATCGTTCCAACATCTCTTCCATAGGTGTCTTAGCAATCGGCTCTTGAATAACCCCGTTTTTCACGTTAAATCCCGGTGGTGGCTGGAGAGCATTGTTCGGGTTGGCATAGGAGAAATTAGGGTGGTTTCGATTGTTCGGATAAGAGTTCCCCCAATTTCCCCCTTGCCGGAAGTTTCCTCCTTGCATGTAGTTCACATCCTCCTTAACTGCAATCGGCTCGTTTAACTCTTCAAAAACTGAATTGACTCCCAAAGTATTCTTTCTTAGCATCTCAAGCTCTTTTTGTTGTTTTTCAATTTTTGCCTTCAAATCACCGTAGGCGTCCTTGTCACCGTGGAACCTTTCTTCTTGTCATCTTCCGATCGGTCACCTCCTCGTAATCATTGTTGACCGCTAGCTCAATGAGATTCTTGGCCTCTTCATAATCGTTAGCCAGAAATCCCCCTTTCGATGAGTAGTCCAACTCTCTTCTAGCCTTCCTCGTCAAACCCCGATAAAACCGAATATAGATTTCCTCTTTGTCAATTCCATGCTGTGGGCATTTGCGAAGTAGCTTCTTAAATCGGATCCATGCCTCGTATAAGTATTCATCCTCATATTGCTCGAATTGCAAGATATCGTTGATTTGTTTTTGCACCTTCGAGGGAGGATAGAACTGTGCTAAGAACAACCGAGTCATCTCTCTCCAAGTACCAATTTCCTTCCGATCTAAGCTCTTGTACCAATCTAGTGCATCGTCTTCTAAAGAGAACCGGAATAGGCGGAGCTTAATGACATCCGGAGGCACTCCGTTTTGCTTGATAGTGGCACATATGTCCAAAAACGACTCAAGATGAGCGTTTGGATCTTCATTCACCCCCCCTCCGTATGTTTGAGACTTCACTGTAGCAATGAGGGACGGCTTAAGCTCGAAATTGTTGGCATCAATCTTTCCCCAACCTCCTTCTTGATAATCGTCCAGCTTAGGTCGGAAGCGGGCATTCAAAGGGATCTTCTCGGGACGAGTTCTCGTGGTTGGTCAACAATGCCGGCCATGGTATCAATGAAAGGTATAGTAATAGTCTCGGTTCTCGCTTCTTGCTTCTTCCTCCTCAAAGACTTCTCGATTTCCGGGTCCAAAGGAAATAAGTTCTTTCCTTGGGATCTCGTGATCATGCACCGCCTACAAGGAAAAGAAAACAAGATGTGAGGAAACGAGATCGAATATTAATAATAAAAGTAAACTACCTAAAGTAACAATCTATTCTTTTTCGAATTATTCCCTTAAATTTTCTATCAACTCCCCGGCAACGGCGCCAAAAATTGATCGCTTGGATTCGCGTAGTATGGTTTTCAAATCCGATCAATTTTAAAATTTGTAAAACCTCGGAGTATTTCCAAGGTGTCGAACCCAAGGGAATTGATGTGTCGAAAATAAAGGAATTAACTCTACTCAAAATTTGACTGCTATTTAGGAATCCGAAAAATTGTTTTGATTCTAATTAACTAATTTTAAAAATCGAAGAACAAAAATTAAATAAAAGATGAAATATCTAAATTAAGCAAATAAAGCAAATTAGCAAGATAAAATCACAAGTCTATAGGTAATTGATCCTAGGGTAGTATAATCTAATTGAGTTCACACAATTCGTTCACTTGATTCCTTCTCCCCAAAATTTAATTCAATCCTAGAAATAATCACTCGTCGATCTAGAATTCTGTCAAGGCAACCTAGAAAGATAGTTAATTAAAACCCTTTTCGCCTTGGCTCAAAGAATTAAAATCACTTAAAAAGCACCAACTTATTTATCTATGATTTATCTTTCTCCGCTAGGTCTCAAGATAAAATCATATTGTGTGTCAAGTATTTCCACTAATCAATTACTCCTTCCGGACAAAATCAATTAGCTAACATGCATCGATTAAGGGCCCTTTAATCTAACATGAGATTTAACACAACTTGAACACAAGCCTAGGATGAAAGGTCAAAAGGTAATCAAAGGAACATCATGTGAACATCAATTAAAATTACCAACCCTAGAATCAATCAATGAATTAGCCAGACATACTTGAAATTAAACAAGAACTAGCTGAAGAATGCATATTATTAATATAAAAAGAGAGATTACAACCCGTACGTATGAACTCCGAGTCTTCAATAATAATTCTCCTCCAAAAAGTTCTTGAATCAAAGGAATAAATCTTGCTAAAAAGTGTAAAAATCTGCTTAATATGATAAAAGAGTGATAAAGGCTGATGGAAGATAGATCAAAGATGATGAAACTAGGTCTAAAAACAGGTTTATATAGCCTAAGGGGTTAAAATCCCGATTAGCCCTAATCTAGGAAATAAATAATATCCAAAAGAGTCAAAATCCGTCCAAAAACGAGAGCCCGCTGGGAAGCCTTTCGGCCTGGCCTATCGGCCGATAGGCTGGCCGATAGGTGGTTCGTCGATTTCTTCACTCGATAGGCAGGAGCTCCTTTCGGACGGCCCTATCGGCCGATAGGCTGGCCGATAGGGTCTTCTGTTTGGCGCAAAAATCCGTTTCTTCGTCCGTTTGACTCGACTCTCGGTCCTTTGTCTCGTTTTGGGTCCTTTTGGCTCTAAAAACCTGCAAACACACTAAAACCAACCCAAACGCGTAATACGGCTCGACTAATCATAAATAAGCCAAATACGAGCACATTAATCACGAAACGAGATAAAAACCTAGTATAAAATCCTAGAAATAAGTGGTAAAATTACCACTTATCACACACCCCTGAATGAGTAATCTCACTGCTTTCATCAAATTAATGACTCTTCTAGAATAGTTGGGATTACCTCCCTGAAATACACATTCGACCCCATCGTCTGAAATGATAGTGACCATACGCTTACAGACACTAATGACGGCATCGTGACGATCCATCCAATCAATACCCAGAATGACGTTGTCTCTCGGTAAATCTACCACGATTAGGTCTGCTAACCAATCACGGCCATGAAGTTGAATCGAACAATTCTTAATCTCACGATTCTCGATAATTCTTCTACCATCAGGTAGACCGATGACATAAGGCTCACAACTAGTAGCACTACCCAGACATAGTCTACTCAAACATGATTCGGAAATGAAAGAACGCGATGCACCAGTATCAAAAAGGGTACACACAGGTTGAGATAGAATATCAAGAGTACCTGAGATCATCCGGGCCTCAGGATCGTCGGTCTTCTTCCTTTCGTAAATTCGGGGCTTGCCGGCCCCCGAACCGGACGCTCCCGTCTGATAACTCTTGGCTCCGCCTTTGTTAGCTCCTGTCGTCTTAAATGACGCGGACTGAGTGGCCTGATTCGGAACTGCTGACTTGTTTGGGGCCTGAGATGTCGCCGGAGTGGGTTTGGAGTCCCTTCGGCAAAAATGGGCCCTATGCCCCGCAATTCCACAGTTATGGCATGAGACAGTCTGCCTCGGACACTTAGTACTGAAATGACCCTGTTCTTCACAGTTGAAATAGGTGATGGCCGAACTGGCCGTTCTGGACTGAGATTCCGTGAGTTTCGGCGTCATAGGAGTTCGCTCGGAAAAAGTAGAGCCCGCACGTGGTTTCTTGAAAGTGGCCTAGCTGCCGTCAGACAGATTACGATTTTTAGACTTCTTGCCAGTAGATGAAGTTTGATTCTTAGCAATTTCCTTAGCGGTAAGCTCATACGTAAGAGCTTTCTCGTTGAATTCGGACAGAGTGGTGCAATGATGATTAAGCAACTGTAGTCGCATACAAGGTTTCAACCTCTTGCTGAAATACTTGATTTTCTCCGCCTCTGAATGAATGATAGACGAGGCAAAAGGAAGAAGTTCCTCAAATTTCTCGGCGATGGTGAGAACATCGTCATCCGCTGATGAGTCGGGAGTGAGTAATTCTAATAACTTGGCCTCTCTGAGTGGGGCCGGATAATACCTCTCCATCATGAGAGTCTTGAACTGTTCCCAAGTACAAAATCCGTCGGTGGGCTTCAACGATAACCACCATGAATGAGCGCTCTTACCCAGATAGTAAGCCGCGACTGAAACTTTGTGTCCCTCAGGATAGTCCACCATAGCAAACAGTTTCTCGAAATGCTCGAGCCAGTGAATGATATCCGTCGGTTCAGATGAACCCTAAAAAGTAGGTGGTCTTTGGCGACAGATGTCGCCAATAATACTGCTCACACCCCTCTCTTGCCTCTGAGGTGGCGGAGGAGGAGCCTGTTGATTCTGGGTAGCTGAGTTATGCATCGTTTCCATTAGTTGTGCCATCTGAGTCATTTGCGCCATCATGCCCTACATAAATGTGAGTGGATCAACCCGAAAACCTTCTGACTAAGATGTGTCCCGGGTACGACTCCCTGATAGTGAATGATTACGTCCAGGTGAATGAGTAGCAGCATCACTACTCGATGAATTAGCATTATTCCTAGCATTCGCACGTGTATTCACATGAGCTCTCGGGTTTCGGCCCGCACCGCGACCTCTTCCCCCACCTCCTCTGCCAGCTCTTTCCATACTGAAGTGGGAGAGTCACGAAATGATTATATATCTCGCATGAATATCACATTATGATTACGTTATGAAATGATGGAACTGAGCATACGCTCTCAAACATAATGATTAGATGAATGATCAACTGAAGGGACGTGATTATCCGATGAAATTCTTGAAATGATTATCTTGAACAAGTTAACAAGATCAATGATATGATCCCTAAGATCAACAACTGAACAATGAAATGAATTGAGTGATTAATGAATTAACATGATCGACTTGATTACAAATGAAAATGATAATTGAGGAAATCTTACCGTTCTTTGGTCTGAAGGGCTCGGCTCTTGCACGGGTCACACGTGACGCGAATGTCCAATGATACTAGTCTGATGAATGATGATTTCAAATGAGACATGACTCGGAAGGTAGTATTCAAAACCACGCTCCGATACCAACTCTGTAACACCCCAAACTAGGCGGATATTATAGTGCCGTGGACCCCCGACTGGGACCCACCAGGCGAGTGAAAATGAATGAAATACACAGGGTAAATGTAGTACCGAACCACATTACATCATTAATTACTCCGATGAGGAGTTTCATACAACACACCCAAGAAAATGACCGAATACAAGTATATTTTATATGGAGATAAAATATACAACACTGAATGAACTTAAAATCCAAACGGAAATCTGCAGCGGAAATAAAATAAGGAAACACGGTGAATGAAAGGACTGGGGCCCCCTACTAGTATCACTGGGACTCCTCATCGTCAATGTTCTCTTCCCGTGCCTTAGCCTTGCCATGACCTGAAAAACAAAATCCCCCAACGGGGTCAGTTACACAGAACAACGATCCTCAAGAGTTGAATAAACACAATCATATATGCTGTATAAACCACAAGTTCGATCAAAAATCTCAAACCGTCGAACACATGCGATCAAAAGTGAATCGGTCAGATTATAACCCAAATCCTGTTGAAAACATATGCAATCAAACATGTTGTATGAATCAACTAATGGTACGGCTCAAAGGGTGGCGCCACACTACGCCCGGGATGGAAATGTGTCCGTGCACAAGCCACCATCGAGTATCGGTCGAACACACGTGTGGTCTTGTACCTAATCAGTCTCACGAAGTGATCTTCTCGTGTGCACAGTCCAATGTGAGGCCAACAACCAACACACGACTTAATATGTACCCGACATGAAAATCCTACACATACCAACCGGCACGCCAGTATGACCCGGAATGTCACGAGATAACAAAAGTGACATCAAAATCAATAATGACTCACCGAGATGAAATGATAGTGAAATGAATGATAGCTAAATGAAATGATTGGAACTGTCGTTCCTCGTGACTGACGTGATTAATTGACAATTACAAGTCTCAACACGGTTAATACATTATGAATGAACTATAATTATGAATGAACAACAACGAAAGGAATGAATATCCTTTTAACCGAGTAAGAATTAACTTACACAATACCGATGAAGAATGTTCGTCCACGAACAACGTCCTAAATGAGATGTCGGTCGCTCGAACAACCTTGAATAACACAATTACCAACAATTCGGTTCAACACACAAATCAAACACGAGTATAACTAACTCAAAACGTCGATACGAGTAATCCAAGTTCATTGGGGCATTATATCGAACACGTTGAGGCCAAACTTCGATTGTTTACAACCAAACCTCAATAATACCAATATCAAATCCTCAATAAGTGTTTCAAACCAACAAAACATCTTCAATACGATTAATAATCCAATATGAATATCCAAATTCGTGATTTCAACAACAATTAATTGAAAACCCCCAAATCCAACTCAATATTCAAAGTGTTCTTGAATAACCTTTCAATAATCCGATGAATATTCATACATACTCATAATCATATGTATATGTCTTCGTACAACATGATTATAACGTCCAAAACATCATATCTCAACACAAAATTGAAATCCAAGAGGTTTGATGAATATTACCTTTGAAGATCCAAGTACTTTGATCCGATGAAATCGCGTTGGATCGACGATCCAAGCTTCACAACCGAATGAAGATGATGAAAAATCGAGTATTTGAGTGATGGATTATGAAAATCTCTCTCACAAACCCTCTCTCTCGGAAGTTGGATGAAGAAAAGGTGGAAATGAAGAAAAATCCCATCGGTCCACCTTATATAGTCTCAAGGACGCACGACCAATCCGCACGACCAAGTGTCCATGCGTCCGGTCGTGCGTGAGTCCACTGTCGGCTGTTATTCATAGCGCACGAGCACCGCGCCTGGCGGCGGCTTCGTGTGGCACGCTCGTGCGGCCGACTCGAGCGTTGGGCCTCTGCCAAGTCGGCCCGCACACGGCGCGCCGCGCGACTGATTCTCGTGCGGCAATGACTCGACCACTGGACCTCCTGCCCAATACAGCCGCACACACGAGCGCCGCGCATGACCAGATGCTCGTGCGGCTTGCTCGTGCGGCAATGACTCGACCACTGGGCCTCCTGCCCAGTACAGCCGCAACGCACGAGCGCCGCGCACGACCCGATGCTCGTGCGGCCCTGACTCGGCTGCTAGGTCTCCTGCCCAGTCCAGCCGTAATGCACGAGCGCCGCGCATGACCCGATGCTCGTGCGGCCAGCTCGTGCGGTCCTTCTCGACAAGCAGTTCTGCCCAAAATGATGCACCGAGTACAAAAATCACAAAATTCGAGAAGTACGGGGACAAAAGTACGAGTATGACAAATATTACGCCGAACGGTGAGTATGAATGACAATTACTGATTGATAATTACTGAATAAAATGACTGAATTACAATCGGGTATTACAGATAGAGAGAGCTTTGGGAGGTTCTTGAGGTTCCCAAACACGGTGAGGTGGTGATTTTTAACAAGATTAAGATAGAGAGCATGGATTCAAGCCTTGTTCTTCAAGTTACTCATGATTCTTGGAATGGAGTTCAAGTATTCTTCTTCTTGGTTCATCTAATCCAGGTAATATTCGTATCCCTTGTTAGTTGTTCATTTTTAAGGATGATTATATTTGAGGAACATGTTGGATAATCATGTGACGATATTATATGAAATTTTATGGGATTATGATAAGAGTTTTTGGATGTTATTTAAGATTCTTCATGTTAATGGGGATTCGTTTAACTTGATGAGGTTGAATCATGGATTTCTGAATCATGATAATTTCAGTGGTCGATTTAGATGAGTTAAATCATGATATGAGGTTGTATTCCACATCATGTATGAAATGATCCTTGTTATCGGGTTGGTTTGATTATGTGATTTGCATGATGAATAAAATGATAAACATTATGATATATACCTCGGATTATGTTGTTTTGAACATGATGTCGGATATTTCATGTTCTTGAAGAACTCTTAAATTATAGGATATGATGATTATGTATAGAAGGTGTTGGTGTTTTGGATATGAATATGGGATATTCGTATCTAGAGCCAAGTTATTTTTTTTGATATAATATTCGTATAAGAATACGAATATGATTTTGAGTAATGATGAGTTTGGATCTGGAAATTTATTGTTAATCTTGGAGTATGATTTCCTTTTCATTCGGATTCGTAGTCGCAAGGTGTTAGTCGATGCTTGGAGTGCATGCCATTGTACAGCATTAGCACACGCTAAGCTTACTGGCTAGCGCACGCTAACGGGAGCAACTTAGCGCACGCTATGTTATGCATTTTGTAATACCCGTACTTTTGATTCCCGGTAATTTTCTATTTTTGGCGTAAGTCCGTTTTGACAACTCGCTTGGGACCGTTTCGTCACCCTGAGAATGATTAATTCTACACTTTTTGACATCCGAGTTCGTTTTGGTATCGTTTTGTTGAGTTCCGTGCTTTTCAGCGACTTTCCCGCGCTTGAGTTCGATTCTTGCGAATCTCGTTCTAAACTGCTGTTTCGAGTTTCCCGTAAGTCCGTTTAACTTTGTTAGAAGAGTTGTGAACTTCGGTTTGGTTATTCGATCGCGTATCGTGATTTTCGGGCGTTATGGGCTGTTTTATAATTTACCCAAAGTTATGGGTATTCTATCTGTATTCGTTGTCTCGACTCTTTTCTCAGTCGCGTATGAGTAATTATTACATTACGCTTTCATTTCGGGTCGTTGATGTTGTCCGCGAACTTTTCGTCGTGTTCGTTCCGTACGTTTTCGGAAATCGAGTCGTCGAGCCACAGTGGTCGGGATCGGCCGGACGATTGGGGCCGAGCCGGACGGCCGCAGTTACAGCCGGACGATGGCGCATCGACCGGCCGGCGAGCACAGCGAGAACCGCGTAGCACACGCTTCTGGCCGGGAGCGCTGCGCTAGCTTCAGCGATGTAAGCGCCTGTCGAGCCACCGGCCAATGTCTGTGCTCGGGCACAGGCGAGAGGATTACGAGGTTACGGACTCGGGTAGGATCGGCAGGTAGCGCACGCAACTACGGTCGTTGCGCACGCCGGCCGTGAGGTAGCGCACGCCGGCGGCAGGGTAGCGTCTGTCGGCCGACTAGCGTACGTTCGGGATGAGCTTGCTAGTCCGGAGGCTCTTTGGGCCAAGTCGGCTAGCGCGCGCAGGCTTCCGGCCGTAGCGCACGCTAGCGGGAGTCGGGCGGACAAGTCATGGTCGGTAGAATTGGTCGGTGGTGCCGGGTCATGCGGGCCATGCCCGAGAGTGCTCGGCCGATACTGGCCGATAGCGCACGTTAGTCCGGAAGGCTAGCGCATGCTAGTTCCGACCCAGTATATATATGACAGACCAGCGACTTTTTCAGTCATTTTTCATTTCATTTCTCTTCGGTCCGCGGCTGGGGTTTTGGAGGAGACGAAACCATGTTGTTGAACAACAAATCCATGAAGCTTCTGAGTTCATATCATGGATCGATCATCGTATAACATCCTTCGATCCAGCGAATCAAGGTTAGATCTCTAGAACCCTACTTTTAGGGAGATTTGGGGATTTTCGCGGTTTTGTCAGATTCATTCGGTTTTGCTGAGTAATTCATGATGAATATGATTAATCTTGTTAGTACTCTTAGTTTCCCTACGGATTCATGGTATATCTCGTGATTTTTACGAAATCGAGAGGGTTTGGTTGTGGTCCGCCCTCGTTGTCGTTTTTATACGAATATACATGAATCGTAGGCGGGTTTCCGGGCGTATTCCAATTCCGTATTCGTTTAGAATCTGTTGTGATGGTATTCTTCGAATCGTTAGGTTCGGTTTCGATGGTTCCTAGCATTCGGTGACTTTCCATTCCATTCGTTGCGTCGTCGATTATTCAAGGCAAGTATATAATTACGATTATGCGTTCGACTATGAAAGTAAGAAATATTGATGGTATGATATGAGCGAACCGTTTATACGGCATTCATAGATATATTGTTGGCATGATATGAGCGAGGCCGTTTCTCGGCATTCATATATGAATTGATGGCATGATATGAGCGAACCGTTTCTACGGCATTCATACATGTATTGATGATGATATGAACGAACCGTTTCTACGGCATTCATATACGTCTTAATGTGGTACTATGAGATTTTAGTTATTAGGAATACTAGTCTTGAATTGATGAATTGTGGATTGCATTTACTTTATTATCGAGGAGTATTGTGTTTCATCTTGTTATACTTGCACTAGCTATTCGACGGCTAACCCCTTTATGGGGAAATACGTTTATGTATTTCGGTTACGGGAGAGAGCGGACAGTAGTATCGGGTCGGCATGAAGATGATGGGCAAGTGTGATACTGTGTCTTGTCTCCGGTTATCGTTTTGGATTCCTCCATTCGGTGTTGTTGTACTGGAATGGATTTTAAATACTCGAACATTGTATTTCAGTTTCCTTGATGTTCCGGCCTGTGTTGCCGAGGTTTTGATTTGTACAGTGATGTATATGGTTTCATTGATTATGGTTTTGAATACCATTTGTATCGTCTTTCTTTCCATTGTATGTAGACCTTCTCGGTCAAGTTTTATAGTTCCGCGTATGTTTAGCCTTGTCTGTCCCACGGCGGGGCTCACGGCGCTGTAATATACCCTGAATAACTTGGGGGTGTTACAGAATATGGTATCAGAGCTTAGGTTTATGGATACCTAGGTTGTCGGTCTTTTGGGTCGATTGAGTCGTCATTTGCCCACAGTATCACTACTCTGCCATCATCACAGTGCGACTGGTACTTGTAAGTCCTCTCACTCTTCTTGTATTTTCTTGACCGTTTCATTTTTAGCTTGGTATTCTTTGGAATTGGTCACTTTGAGAAGGTGTGATTTGGATTATACTTCCGCACGTGTGTGCCCTTTAGAATGTTGGATGTAAGGAGAAGAAGTCGTGACTGTGGTTACGGACTTGAACCCTTCCTTGAGATCTTGTCAAATTGCTAACTTCGATATTAGCGTGTATCGGTTTTGTGTTGAGACTTTGTTTGGGAGTCGCATGCTAGTACCACGGGAGATCATCGACTTCACAGACCTGTAAGTATGTTGTTTGGATTATTCGATAATTCTTGGTTATCTTGGTGATTTTGGATTTATATGTTGGGTAATTGTGCTTGAGGATGATGTGAACGTATGACAATGTTGCTGAATGCGTATATGTATTCATTGTGCCGTATGATCGTTTGGTATGTCGAGATGTTGGTAGGGAATAGCGGAAAATGGCTAAGTACAGCTACGTTAGCGCACGCTACAAGGTTTGCCTAGCGCGCGCTAAGATATATACTTAGCGTACGCTACGGTGCATACTTAGCGCACGCTAACAGATTCGATTACGTACGCTAAGGAGGACCCCTAACGTACGTAACGACTTGCTGGGTTAGTTTCGGAAGGTGGCCGACAGGGAGGCCCAGGTTGATTTTTATATTCAGTTAGCGCACGCTAACGCATGTTGGTTAGTGCACGCTAACACCAGATCGCCAATAATGGAATCTTAGCTTTCTGCGGGTGGACCGGCCATGTTCGACGCGTGTCCAGATAAGGTCAACGAGTGTTTGTCGTGTAGAGCTAGCGCACGCTAAAACCGTATGATTAGCGCACGCTAATTCCATATCGGTCAAAGGAATCCCGGTAATCGCGGATGCTTTCGGCATGTGGGGGCACGATACTGTAGCAAGTCAACGGCGATTAGCGCGCGTTAAGGTCGAAGAACAGCGCACGCTACTGAGCATTTCACTGTATCAAGTCAACGCCTTTTTGCGTACGCTAATGCATGGGTATTACGTACGTTAGATGAATTTCGAAGCAAGGTAGTAGCTTCTGGACTGCCCGATAGCGCACGCTACCGAGGAGGGATAGCGCACGCTAGTCCTGTAGCGCACGCTAAATATAAGGTCTAGCGCGCGCTACTGATGTGTTTTAAAGAGAGGATAGATGAGTGTTGAGAGGCATTTTGTCCATTCTCCTTCCGTCAATCACTAGAGAGAACCTTGGGTAGTACTTGAAGCTCCTAAACATTGAGAGATGATTCTCTCAAACAAGATTAAGGTGGAGAGCTCGGATTTAAGTATTGTTCTTGAAGTTTTTGATGATTCTTGGAATGGAGTTCAAATTATTCTTCTTCGTGGTTAGTCCATACAAGGTAATCCTCGTATCCTTTTGATAGTGGTTCATTTTTTTAAGGATTACTATTTGGGAGGGAGTATGTTGGGAATCGTGTATTTTGAAGTTCGTCTTATTTCAAATGAAAGTGCATAAATTGGACTGTACTTTTATGCACTGCGTGAGTATTTTAAAATGACTTCTGGTATTTTGCCAACTAAATTTTATTTTGTAAAACCGATTCCCTAAACTGAGTTTTTGGCATTTTGGCCTTGATCGTTTTGACGGTATTTGGAAAATGATTTTTTTCAGTATTTGGAAAACATTACCGTCATCGGTCTTTTTGGCATTTTTGAAATGACGTGGAAAATTGTGCTTAGCCTGGTAAATCCTTGTGACAAGGGTTTACAGCGTCTAATGTTCCCAGGAGGGTCTGGAGGTGTTACAATTATGGTATCATGTGATAATGTTATACGAGATTTAGTGGAATTGTAATAAGAGATTTCGGATGTTGATATGATTATTGAGATCTTCTTCATATGATGATAACGGTATTGTTGCGATTCTTAAGGTTGTATGAATGGCATGACGAAGAAAATGGTAACATGGGGATATATACCTCGGATATGTTGTTCTGAATGGGATTTCGGATATTTCGTGTTCCTGAAGAACTCTTGAATTATACGAGGTGATGAATTTTTTTAAGAAGTGGTGATGTTTTGAAAATGAATATGGAATATTCATATCTATAGCTAAACTATGTGTTTGATATAATATTCGTATAGGAATGCGAATGTGATTATGAGTTTGATGAGACTATTATTCATCTCCGAATTTGGAAGCCCATACGTATGGAGCAAATGTTCAAGTTGAATGATTGGACTATTTGATAACCTTTTTAGTAGGATTATCTATTGTTTTGAACCAGTCGGATGATTCGAAATGATGGCGGTCAAAAGTAAATTTTAACGATGGATTTACGAGAAGGGAACCTTATCAATTCGTATTGAGAATTGAGTTTGGAACATTTAGACCCTTATTATTGGTCCTCATTTGTTGCTGATATGATCATCATATTTCGACTCGTATTGTGGACAGGATGCGTAAGTGTCTGAGTTGGATTGTTCAGACTGTGTTTAGTCAAGATATGGTGAAACGATTGAGTTGTGGTTTTGTGGTATTATTTTGGTCGTCATCGAACCTGTTGATTATTGATCCTTCGTTTTACAATAAGATATGATGTTTGATCGTGAATTATGACTGTTGTGTTGCGGTTAAGGTTGAAGGGTTCGTAGATTAACTTGGTCGAGACTGAGAAATTCGTAAGACGAAATCAACTGAATTGGTAACAGTTCGTTGTATTGATATCGAGGCAGGTTTTATACTCGTACTAATCAATGAGACTAATGTTAGCGTGTAGGTGTACGAATGTGTGTTTCATTTCGAGACTTGGTCTACTTATGATTGTATTGATATCAGGGGATTGTTTGATACGACACCCGTCGACAAATCATGTCAAATATTATTGTTGTTCGTAAACGGCCGATTGAAGGCATTGATGTATTCGAATTTCACCTTCATTATCGATGGGATTTAAGTGTGCCGAGACATCCGTTGTACCGTTGTTATCGAGTTGCCGTTCTAAGGTAACCGAAGTATTGAATTGGGACTGTCGAAGATAGTTCCCATCCGTCGAGTCGTTATCGATTGGTCGTTCGAAGACAATCGAGATATTGAATGGGGATCGCCGAGGATAGTGCCCATCTGTGAGTTATTATTGTCGTGTTGGCCAACTCAGGGCAGCACACTATTATTCTTATGAACTCGATAATTTTGTGATCGTTGAGGGTGGAGGATTTCCCGAATTGTGGTGTCGTGGTTATTGCCGTGTTAATCGGTCCTTAGGGAATTCTGATCCCAGGATGGTTGTTTTGAATATCGTTGGTCGTGTCGATCTTTCATTATTCGTGTGTCATCGTTCACTTGGTGAATTGTATGATCCGTATTGGATGTTTTATCCCTTGAGTTTTGTTGTCATGTTGTATCGTGGCATATCTGGAATCATGTCTGCGTGCCGATTGGTTATGTGTAGGATTTTTAGCCAGGCACTCGATGGTCATGCGTGGATGTTTCCGCATTGGACCGTGCACACGAGACGTAGTTCTTGAGGCTAATTAGGTACATTGTCACACGTATATTCTGGATTCCGTATACGGGGTGGACATGTGCACGGACACATTTCCGGATCGGGCATACTGTGATGTCCCTCTTGAGCTTTATTGTTTGATCGTTCGTAGTCCATGTTGTATTGGATATGTCCGACGATTTGCGACTGGTTGTTCATACGCCGAGGGGTATGTCCGACAGTCAGGTTGGTTTCTTTGAGATCTATTTTTGATGATTTATAGCTTTGGGCTGTTCGGTTTTCAGGCCATTGTGATGTATGGGTATTTCCGTTGGAGCCTTCGGGCATTGTGAATTCGTATCTTTTTCGGCATTGGTTTGGTTTACCTTCGGGTAATGTATTGTTGTGTTCTATATTGATGACTCGCCGTTTGGGCGTGAGTATTCGGTTCTTGTGTATCTCGTTGAGTTTTTCCTGGCGGAATATTTCTTCTCCCTACCTGTTTTAAGTTTCGGGACGAAACTTCTTTTAAGGAGGGTAGAATGTAATACCCGCACTTTTGATTCCCGGTAATTTTCTATTTTTGGCGGAAGTCCGTTTTGACAACTCGCTTGGGACCGTTTCGTCACCCTGAGAATGATTAATTCTACACTTTTTGACATTCGAGTTCGTTTCGGTATCGTTTTGTTGAGTTCCGTGCTTTTCAGCGACTTTCCCGTGCTTGAGTTCGATTCTTGCGAATCTCGTTCTAAACTGCTGTTTCGAGTTTCCCGTAAGTCCGTTTAACTTTGTTAGAAGAGTTGTGAACTTCGGTTTGGTTATTCGATCGCGTATCGTGATTTTCGGGCGTTATGGGCTGTTTTGTAATTTACCCAAAGTTATGGGTATTCTATCTGTATTCGTTGTCTCGACTCTTTTCTCAGTCGCGTATGAGTAATTATTACATTACGCTTTCATTTCGGGTCATTGATGTTGTCCGCGAACTTTTCGTCGTGTTCGTTCCGTACGTTTTCGGAAATCGAGTCGTCGAGCCCTGGTGGTCGGGCACTGGCCGGGCGATTGCGGGGCCCAGCCAGGACGGCCGTAGGTTACGGCAGACGATGGTCGCAGCCGGCGAGCCTGGCGAGAACCGCGTAAGCGCACGCTTCTGGCCGGGCCTTCTGCCAGCGCTAGCTTCAGCGATGTAGCGCCTGTGTCGAGCTTGGCCAGTCTGTGCTCGGGCACAGCGGAGGATTACGAGGTTACGGACTCGGGTAGGATCGGCAGTAGCGCACGCGCTCTGCCGGTCGTTGCGCTGACCGGCCGGCGAGGGTAGCGTCTGGCTGTCGGCCGACTAGCGTCGTTACGGGATGAGCTAGCTAGTCCGGAGGCTCTTTGGACAAGTCGGCTAGCGCGCAAAGCTTCCGGCCGTAGCGCACGCTAGCGGGAGTCGGGCGGACAAGTCATGGTGGCGGGGTGGTCGGTGGTGCCGGGTCATGCGGGCCATGGCCGAGAGTGCTCGGCCGTCTTGGCGATAGCGCACGCTAGTCCGGAAGGCTAGCGCACGCTAGTTCCGGCCCGATATATATATACAGAACCAATGACTTTTGATCATTTTCATTTCATTTCTCTTCGGTCCGCGGCTGGGGTTTTGGAGGAGACGAAACCATGTTGTTGAACAACAAATCCATGAAGCTTCTGAGTTCATATCATGGATCGATCATCGTATAACATCCTTCGATCCAGCGAATCAAGGTTAGATCTCTAGAACCCTACTTTTAGGGAGATTTGGGGATTTTCGCGGTTTTGTCCGATTCATTCGGTTTTGCTGAGTAATTCATGATGAATATGATTAATCTTGTTGGTACTCTTAGTTTCCCTACGGATTCATGGTATATCTCGTGATTTTTACGAAATCGAGAGGGTTTGGTTGTGGTCCGCCCTCGTTGTCGTTTTTATACGAATATACATGAATCGTAGGCGGGTTTCCGGGCGTATTCCAATTCCGTATTCGTTTAGAATCTGTTGTGATGGTATTCTTCGAATCGTTAGGTTCGGTTTCGATGGTTCCTAGCATTCGTCGGTGACTTTCCATTCCATTCGTTGCGTCGTCGATTATTCAAGGCAAGTATATAATTACGATTGTACGTTCTCGACTATGAAAGTAAGAAATATTGATGGTATGATATGAACGAACCGTTTATACGGCATTCATAGATATATTGTTGGCATGATATGAACGAGCCGTTTCTACGGCATTCATATATGAATTGATGGCATGATATGAACGAACCGTTTCTACGGCATTCATACATGTATTGACGGATGATATGAACGAACCGTTTCTACGGCATTCATATACGTCTTAATGTGGTACTATGAGATTTTAGTTATTCTGGAATACTAGTCTTGAATTGATGAATTGACGGATTACATTTACTTTATTATCGAGGAGTATTGTGTTTCATACTGTTATACTTGCACTAGCTATTCGACGGCTAACCCCTTTATGGGGGAAATACGTTTTATGTATTTCAGGTTATAGGAGAGCGGACAGGCGGGTATCGGGTCGGCATGAAGATGATGGGCAAGTGTGATACTGTGTCTTGTCTCCGGTTATCGTTTTGGATTCCTCCATTCGGTGTTGTTGTACTGGAATAGATTTTAAATACTCGAACATTGTATTTCAGTTTCCTTGATGTTCCGGCTTGTGTTGCCGAGGTTTTGATTTGTACAGTGATGTATATGGTTTCATTGATTATGGTTTTGAATACCATTTGTATCGTCTTTCTTTCCATTGTATGTAGACCTTCTCGGTCAAGTTTTATAGTTCCGCGTATGTTTAGCCTTGTGTGTCCCACGGCGGGGCTCACGGCGCTGTAATATACCCTGAATAACTTGGGGGTGTTACACATTTAACGTGCGCTAATTAGGCAGGCAGTGCAGTATTTTTGTGTTGTCATTATGAATTCGTGATGGTTTGATTTGGTTTGTTCAGACTGCGTTTATTCGAGGTTTTTGTTGAACTGTTGAGTTCGATTGGTTGGTTATGTCGGTTGTTGATTATTATCGGATGTGTTGTCATTTGATTATTGCAATAGGTTGAGATGATTGATCGTGGATTACGACCGTTGTGATCCGGTTAAGGCTGAGGAGTTCGTAGTTTGCTTTTGATCGGGGCTGAGGAGCTCGTAGACAAAGGCAATGGGTTCGGTAATAGCTTTGTGGTATCGGTATCGAGGCAAGTTTGTACTTGTTCAGTTATAATATTTAATGAATAATTTCGCTTTCATTTCATTTATAATTCATATAACAATGATATTATAAATATAAATTGTCGGGATGATGGTTTGTATATTGTGCTTTGGTTTGGGTTAAATCATAATGTATATGGTTTAAACGTGTTGGTGAATACGGAGATGTGAGTTGTATTTGGCCAGTGATATGGAATATCGGATATCGAGGATAGTTATCGTGTCGATATTGATGTCGGGATGGTGGTTTGTTGGTATAAATGGACTATACCTATTTCGGGATTATTCGTATAACTGTGTATTCGTTCAGGGATGTTGGTTCGTGGAAAGGATATTGTCTTCGGCTTTGAGGTAATTTATGTATTGTTCAGTTATGAGATAATTATCATGTTGAGTTGTTGTATATGTGGTACGATGATGTTTTGTATATTGGGATTCGTATTGATTATTTCGTTGAGGGATGATGATCCCAGGGCTGACTATATTGAGATCGTTGATTGTGTTGATCATTTGTCGGGGATGATGATCCCAGGATTGTTGTTTTGGATATTGATTAGTCATGTCGACTTTTCTTTGTCAGTTTGTCATTGTTCACTTCGGTGAGTCTTTTGATCCTTATTGGATATGTGATTGTTCGAGTTTTAGTGTCATGTTGCATCATGACATATCTGGAGTCATATCTGCGTGTCGATTGGTTATTGTGTAGGATTTTTAGCCGAGCACATGATGGTTATGCGTGGATGTTTCCGCATTGAACCGTGCACACGAGATGTAGTTCGTGAGGCTAATTAGGTACATGTTCCACGTATATCCTGGATTCCGTATACGGGGTGGACATGTGCACGGACACATTTTCGGATCGGGCGTATTGTGACGTCCATCTTTTGAGCTATATTGTTGGGTCGTCCATAGTCCATGTATGATTGGATATGTTCGACGGTTTGTGACTCGTTGTTCATACGCCCGAGGGGTATGTTCGACAGTTAGAGTTATTTCTTTGAGATCCATTATTGTTGATCATTTGGAGTCTACCTCGTTGAGGGTATTCTCGGTTATTGTTGATCATTTGTTGATCATGTTTGGAGTTTAACACGTTGAGGGTATTCTCGGTTATTGTTGATCATTTGTTGATCGCGTTGGGAGTTTACCATGTTGAGGGTACTCTCAGTTATCGTTGATCCTTTATTGGTCGTATTGGAGTTATCATGTCGATGATATTCTCAGCGATGTATTGGTTGATCATTGTTATTGATCGTATGAGTATTCGAACTATACGTTGATGTTTCGGGATTTGTTATCATTGTCTTGTGTATTATGGTCTACAGATATGTTGTGTATTACTGGTTTATCCAGGTTAAGATTTGATTGTGTAATCCGACGGACAAGATTTGGCACAGATTGGATTATTTCCGCACTTATGAGTTATGAGGATGATTTGAGGAGACTTGGTATTGTTTGAATACACTACAGATAATTGTTGTTGAGTTCATTTCGTCATTTGAGAATGCGAAATGTGAATTATTGTAAGCATTGATTTGTTAGGGATTGCTATGGATTGGTAAGGTAATAACGGTAAGATTACATTGGTAGTATTCTTACTTCGTTATTACATTGGTATGTAATTATATATGATGATGTGATCGATATCATTGTTGAGTATTGTGGCTGACCCCGTCGTGGGCTTTATTTTTAGGTACTCGGAGATCGAGCTAGTAGCGGTCGTGAAGTGGTGAGCTTCCCGGGTGATACTGGCTGTGGTATTTATTTGAGTATCGAGTATTCTTTTCTGGTTGTATTTCCGCTGCAAATGTGTATTTTGAACTGTATTTTTATCCGCTGCGTGTGTATTTTTAAATGGCTTTCGGTACCTTTACCAACTCGTGTGTACTTTCAAAATGGCCTTTTGGCATTTTGCGAACTTGGGTTATTTCGTCAAACCCTTTTTCCTAACTATTTTATCGGTACGTTTAAGCTACCACTTAACATATATTTTGAACTGTCGAGAATTGGCACTTCGCCTTGTATTTTTTTTAAATGGTATTTTATGACGGTATTTGAGAACTATATTTTTGAAAATATTTGAGTATTTATAATATTACCGTCATCGGCCTTTTTGGCGTCTTTAAACGTTTTTGAAATTGTTTTGAAATGTTTTTAGCCCGGTGGGTTCCGGCGCGGGACCCACGGCGCTGTAATTTCCTGGATGGTTTTGGGGGTGTTATACATAGTAGCAGGCAGGTGACTCGCTCCCGCGGGTCACCCTCGGCCAGCCCCCTTTTTCGGGCTCGGTTTGGAGACTGGGCCATTCCGACTTGTCCGGGACTTCGTTTAGTCACTGTATTACGTTGTAATATTTTTCCAAATTTTAAATTGGATTTAATTTGATTAAAATATATATTTGGAATATTATTTTAAATGGAAAAGATATTAAACGAAATACTATTTTTGGTCAGATTACTTCGAATGAATTGGAATGACGATTATTAGTATTAATTGGATTAATACCATTAAAATTGAATAGATTGATTTTTATATTGATTAGATTAATATGTTAATTGATTATTTAATTTTAGTGCCATATATTAATTGGACTAATATTATAGAAATTGAGTAGATTAATTGGATTAATATATTAAAATTAATTGTTTAGTTTCATTGCCGTTACATGTTGTGTGGAATCCTTATGTGATGGTGATATAGCTCGTGGACTTAGTTTTGATTTGTTCGATTCGATTGGGTTGTAAAGGCCGTTTTGAGCCTATTTATTTTTACTAGAAAATTTGTATAATAGGATGCATTTTCAATGATATAATTATTTATTTGGCTATGATGAAGACCGAATACAACCAATCGAGAAGATGAAGAATCGAAGACTAATTTTATTTTCTTTATTGGGTCATTCGCTTGGACCAGTACTTAGAAAAAAGTCCATGAGCTATATGTTGGTAGTAACTAGGTTGCTATTTACTGTTTTTCATTTTGAATGATTAACAAACACAAATGCACTTATAAATGAATTAATGTGCAAAGTGTAACATTAATCGCGAAATTCTCCCGACAACAAAAAGACTAAGTTTGAAAAAGGTTAGGAGGTTTCCTACCCTCCATTAAACTCATAGAAAATTGATACCCGATCCGGTGTGCTTTGCTTCCGAGTTATCGGGATAGTACATTTGGTAGAGATTGAAAAATTCTTGAGTGCATTAGATGCCTTCGGTAGGTGATAAGCTTCGCCCCTAGAAACCTGATAGGTTGTCGGGCGAGATTCAATAGTAAGACTGATAAACCTTGATGGTCAACAACTTAGATAGTCTGGATTGCCAAGAACCTGATAGGTTGAGGGCATGAAGACTAGGGGTAAAAGAAGATCGAATCAACTGTTGGATGGGTTGGTGTTGGACTGTCATGAAGACAGGTTGTGTTTGTTAAAATTTGTAAATAACTCGATCACCACTAAGAAGTCGATCTTACCATGACTTCCGGGTTATAACATGTGAGTGTGTAATTCCGATAAAATTAGTGGGAGCCGATATAAGAATTATACAAGCCCTTAAATTCTATACTCGGCCATAATTAAACAAGTCACTGATTCAATCTTATGTAAATCAATGCAGATAAACGAAACAATATCTCTCTAAAATGGCAAAGAACCCACTTGCAATACTACTTGAAAAGAATCTCCTAACTGGCCCCAACTTCATTGACTGGTTGCGGAATCTGATGATTGTACTCAGCATGGAGTCTTTTGGGATACGTCTTGGAGGCAGACATTCCACCGACTCCAGTCTGGACTAGGGGTAATCAGGAAGAGATTGACGTCCATGAAAAATGGGTCAAGGATGACGTGCTGGTCCGTGGCTTTATAATGGGCTCAATGACTAATGAGATGCAGAGAGCGCACGAGAAAATGACTTCTGCTAGGCAGATTCTCGCACACTTGACCGAGCTTTATGAAGAGCACAGTAAGACTGCTAGATATGAGATATCAAAGTAGTTATTTAGTGCTAGGATGAAGGAAGGGGAGAAAGTGGGAGACCGCATCCTCAAGATGATCTCTATGATTGAGAGGCTCGAGGTGCTCAACTTTCATATGGATTTATCCCTTCAGATTGATCTCATCCTTCAATCTCTGCCTGACTCCTTCATGCAGTTTGTAATGAATTTCAACTGTAATGAGATTTCATGCACATTAGCTGGGCTAATGAATAAATTGGTGACGACATAGTCTAACATGAAGACTAAACCGAGGGAGGCTGCTCTTTTGATTTCTTCTGGGATTCGGAGGTCCAAAAACAAGAAGAAAAAGACATACGAGCAGTAGAAACCCAAGAAAGGGGTGCAGAAAGGCAAGGGCAAGGCCCAAAAGGTTCGGAGGGTAGGCAGCCCAAAACCTACGGACAAATGTCTTGAATGCGGTGAGCTGGGCCACTGGCGTAGGACTTGTGCCAAGATCAATGGCGCATTAGGTATGGAACTTTTTGTTTTTGAAACCAATTGTTCTGCTACTATATATTCTGCTTCATGGATTCTGGATTAAGGTGCTACTTCTCATATTTGTACTATGAATCAGGATCTTGAACGTAGTAGGCAGCTTGAAGCTAGGAAAGTGATGATCACTGTCAGAAGTGGACAAAGTGTCAAGGCAACCGATATTGGATCACTCCTACTGGGTTTAGAATTTGTTTTTATTTTGACATTAGATGAAGTACTGGTTTTGCCCAAGGGGCATAAAAACATTGTATCTATTCCAGTCTTGGACCGTAAAGGATTTACTTTCTTCATTGGCAATGGTAGTTGTAAAATTTATTTTTGAAATAAATTGGTTAGCACAGCTACGTTGTTGAATGGTTTATATCATCTGAAATTACAAAATAAATCAGTAGTGAAGACTATAACTAAAAAACGTGGCAGGCAAGATACTAATCAAGCTCTTAAGTGGCACCTTAGACTTGGTCTCGTTGGTCAGACCAAGGTTCACAAAATGGAGAAAGATGGACTTTTAAGTCCATTAACCCTATCCAACTTGTGAATCCTGCCTTCACAGGGACATTTGAAAAGGGTGCTGAAAAACTTGGGTTGGTACATACCGACGTTTGTGGTGCTTTAGCAACAGCCCGAGATGGATATCAAAATTTCATAACATTCACAGATGATCATACTAGGTATGGTATTGTGTACTTAATGACACGTAAATACGAAGCCTTTACTAAATTCAAGGAATTTAAGGCCCTAGTTGAAAAATAGATTGGATGTCATATCAAGGCACTTCGGTCAGACCGAGGTGGCGAGTATATGAGCACCGAGTTTGATGAGTTCCTTAAGGAACATGGAATAGTTTCACAATTCACGCCGCCAGGAACCCCACAGTTAAATGGTGTTTCAGAAAGGAGAAATCGGACTTTGTTGGACATGGTCCGCTCCATGTTGAATTACACTGATTTACCAATTTACCTGTGGGGGTACGCCTTACTTACTGCTAGGGCTGTTATCAGACCAGTTCGGACTGGTTTTCTCCAGATCCAGATCTGGTCCGATAGGTTAATGGGTAGGTCCAGTCCGGACTGATAAGGGTTCAGGTTTAAATTTCAGACCCGGAACCGGTCCGAAATATACCGGGTTGAAAACCAGTCCGAAACCAGAAACCATGCCCAAATAACCGGAACCCGAAACCGAAAGAAAAAAATCATTTACTTTAACCCAGAAACCAGAAACCGAAACCAGTTGGTTCGGTTTCGGGTTTAAACCCGAACCCAAACATAATCATCAACTAACTCTTTGAGACAAGATAGATTATTTTATAGAGGAAAGGAAATTGGATGTTTCCTTACATTGGCGATGTGGGATGCATATCCCTCATATGAAAGCTTAAGATGAGGGATGGGAAGGCTTAAATTGAAGATGAGTTGGCTGAGGTTTTATCAAGTAGTCGATGTGGAATGGATCTTTACTAGGAAAATGAAGGAGCAGCAGAAAAATAAATCACATAAATGGGGTTACAGGATTCGAACTCCAGACCTTCTGTTCAAAGGTTTAGCGTCTTAACCACTTGACCAGCATGCTATTTGTGTTTAAAACACGCAAAAGGTATTAATAATATATGTATAAAATATATAAATTATAAAATACATATAAACTTTTTTATAATTTATTACAGGGTTTTTTTCGATTTTATCGGTCCGGGTCTTATCAGTTTCGGTTCAATGTTTAGAACTTGAATCCAAACTCGTTAGTTTCGCGCGCTAATGAAGAATACGTAGCGTGCGCTACTCATCACACACAGCCAGCTACAAAGGTGACAATGATAAGATGCTCGGTCCGATTCTCCAACCAAGTAGAATGACGAATAACAATTTATACACGATACAAATTACTCTGAACGGTGAATACAATGAATGAATATGAACGATGAATGATCATTAATGAGTGAATAATTACTGAGTGACTATTACTGGACGATAATTACTGAATTATAATGACTGAATTACAACCGGGTATTACATTTCGGATGCAGACTCTTATTTGCATAATGTTCGGGTTTCCTACAGTTATAGCATAAGTTAGAATCACCGGATGAGGGAGTTTCTAAACTTACCTTGTGAAAAGGCTTGGGCCTGTATGGAGTCTTTCCAGACTGTTTGATGAACTTTTTGAACTTGTGCATGAGCAGGACCATTTCATCTTGTGACAGGATATCATCATCGCTGTCAACAGTCTTGTGTGCGGATTTCGACGTGCTGGGGGAAGAGCTGTGTCTCCTGTCAGATACAGCAGTCAGTGTTGTAATCTTGGCAGGTGACTCTTCGGCCTTTTCTCTCCTGTCAATATCATACTCAAAGGCTTTGAGGTCAGAGATGAGGTCAAAGGCAGAAATATCATTAAGATTACAGGATTCACACATAATTGTAGTCTTAATGTCCCATCGGGCAGGGAGTGCTCTAAAGATTTTTAAATTTTTCTCCTTTTGGGTATACACTTTACCCAATGCTTCAAGTTCACCGACAATGCTAGTAAATATGAGGTCAAGCTCCTCAAGCATTTCGGAAGATTTCATTTCAAAATATTCAAATTGCTGAGTAAGTTTGGAAATTTTATTTTCTTTTGAGAGCTCAGTACCCTCTCAAATAAGCTTGAGTTTCTCCCAGATTTCCTTAGCTGTCTTACAGCTCTTTACCTTTGAGAATGTGCCTTTGTAGAGAGTGAAAAACAGCGCATTCTTAGCAACATTGTCGAGGTTCGCACGCTTGCGATCATCTGCTGTCCATTGCTCGCGCTCCTTCTCGAGAATTTCAGCATGAGGTTGTGCTTCTACCCTCGCAGCAGGATTAACCTTCATTATCTTTATTGGACCTTCTTGGATGACGAATATCATCTCCTCGTGCATACAGGATGCAAGATGAGCCTCCATCCTAATTCTCCATTCCTCAAACTCATTAATAGAGAACATAGGAACCTTGTACATCATAGAGGTATCCATTTGAGAAATAGAAAAGATGATGAAAATATGATATGGTTTTCAAAATCTAGTGATTTGTGTATCTGACTCAGTTAAACATCGACTGATTCTTGTTAGAATCAACCTCTCTGATACCACTTATTGGCCACTGAGTATACAATAAACAACTTAGAAAGTAAAGAGTGCAATAAGATGTATGATTGTAGCGGAAGTTTGTTGTGTGGGTTGTTATAAATACAGCAACTAGGTGTTCTCCTGTTTGCTTGATGCGTACAGGGTTTAACAGTGTATACTAGATAAATAATAGTAGAATGAAAACTGTAAAGACAGAAGGTAAATAACACATAGTTTAAAGTGGTTCGAGGTAAACCCCTCTACGTCCACTGGTCCTCCACACAAGAGTACAGAGTTTATTAAAATCACTACGTACACAACTACATGGCTTTAACTAAACCTATCTCTGTATCATCCACACAGACTGTTACAGGGACTGTAGCTTTGGGTCGTTCACACAGATTGACTTGAGCTCCTTTTCGACTCGCTTCTTGTCACACAAATCGAAGCTTCGTCTATTCTTCCCACACAGGTCGGAATACACAAGGATCTTTAGTCCATACAGGGCTAATGATTATGTCAACAGTAAGGGTAGAACAACTCTTAAACAACAGCTCTATACCTATTGAACAATCGATGTATGCTATGTTGTTTGCATTGAGGACTTGTATATATCTTCGCTTGGATACTACTGTATGCTCATGAAATATACTTCTTTGTTATCACTAGAATGTCAGAGTAATCAGTCAGAGCTTTCGCGATAATGAATAACTTGTGTGTATGAGTCCTCTGTCTTGGGGGTATTTATAATCTTGGAAGTGTATTTGTTATAATTGAAGCCATTGCTGGTTGATGAGATGTTGACATCTGAATCTTTAGTGGCGGCTGCTGAATGTTTGAATTAAAGCAGCTCGCATTTAATGCTTCAGACATCCTTTCTGTCTTTGCATTAAATGCTCTTCAGAGCGTTCAGACTTATCTCTCTCCAGCTGCATTAAACAATATCCTATCAGCAATAAATGCTGCTTTAACCGTGAATACTTTATGAATAAACAATTTTTATCTCACAATGGGTTTAAAGCTTCTTATGTTCTGTCCTGTTGGATGTGTTTTACTTTTCCTAAGTAAAACACCTTCAGCCTGTATGTTGTATCCAACATATTACGTCTCTTGGCTGTATGAGGTAGGCTCTGTAGGATGGACTGTGAAAGATCTCTTTGCTATATGTTAGGGCTGTATAAAGAGTTCTAACAGCTTCCATACTTGACAGTATTGTGACTTCTTTTGAGACTACTTTGCTGTATGTTGGCAATTATCAAAACAGGAATGTTTATCCCAACATGTACTGTGCGCACAAGAGAGACAAAATATGGACCTGACACGTCCCAATTCCCATTATGGAAATCTAGAGCCAAACTCTGCAGGCTTACCATGTGAACATTAACTGTATTCTTAGCTCAATAAGAACCTATCTCGACTGATGAAGCTCTCAACAATTCTCATTGGATTAATTGAGGAAGAGCTGAATAGTTTCAAAAGGAACAATGTTTGGTACTTAGTTCCCAGATCAACCCATCAAGCTGTAATTGGAACAAAATGGGTATTTCAAAATAAGAAGGACGAGAATGATCTAGTCATTAGAAGTAAGTCCAAACTGGTTGCCCAAGGATACAGATAGGAAGAAAGCATAGACTACGATAAAATATTTTCCCCTCTAGCAGATTAGAAGCCATCAGGATATTCCTAGCATTTTCATCTCACTAGGAATTTGCATCTCACAAGAACTTCATTATATATAAATGGACGATAAAAGTGCATTTCGGAATGGTGACCTAGTTGAAGAAGTGTACGTCGAACAACCTCGAGGATTTACCAACACGGAGGAAGCTGATCTAGTCTTCCGGCTAAGAAAAGTACTATATGGACTTAAGCAAGCACCTAGAGCCTTATCAACAGCGATTTGAGAAAGGTGCTGTCAACAAGACACTTCAAAATCCAGGAAGGTGATGACCATCTTATGGTTCAAATTTATGTGGATGATATTATTTTTGGTTCAACTAACCTTGATCTGTGTAAAAAGTTCTCTCATCTCATGCAAAGCAAATTTGAAATGAGTATGCTCAGAGAATTTAGTTATTTCTTAGGGTTGCAGGTCAAACAATTGCCTACAGGCATATTCATCAATTAGAAGAAATACAGCAATGAGCTGCTTAACAAGTTTGGGATGAACATCTCAAGTTCTCATCGACACCCATGAACACTTCCACACATATAAGTGCTGATGAAGCTGTAAAGCCAGTGGACCAATCACTCTATAGGAAGCTAATAGGCTCACTCATGTACCTAATAGCTAGCAGGCTCGATATCCAATTCATTGTAGGAGTGTGTGCTCGGTATCAGGTTGCACCTAAAGAGTCACACTTCACCACAGCCAAGTGAATCTTAAAGTATGTCAAAGGAACAATCAATATAGGATTGTGGTATCCTAAAAGGAAGTAGGATTCGATTAGGCTATAGTGACTCATATCTCAAAGGCTGCAAGCTCAATAGGAGGAGTACGAGTGGAACTTGTCACTTCCTTGGACCAAGACTTGTATCATGGTTCAGTAAGAAGCAATTAGCCAACTCTCTTTCTGCAGTTGAGTCAGAATAATATGTTGCTGGAAGTTGTTGTATGCAGATCATTTAGATGCAGCAACAACTACAGGACTACAAGATCGAAGCTAAAGAAACTCCCATCATGTGTGATAGTGTGAGTGCAACCACAATCATGCACAACCTTGTATTGCACTCAAGGACCAAACACATTGACATGAAATATCATTTCATCCACAATCATGTGGAGAATAAAGATGTGCGGATCGAAAAGGTCCAGATAGACGTTTAGATTACAGATATATTCACAAAGCATCTCAGCAGAACGAGGTTCTGTATGCTCCATCAGGAACTGGGAATGCTACAGTTCAAGTAAAATCCTATAAGTTTTTATTATTTAACTCATCAATTAAGGGGGAATACTGTAAGACCCATGAATATAGTGTCCACACTTGTTGTACACACAGATCTACAAGTTATATCCTTACTGTAGGAAGAAGAGGATATAATTACCTTCCTGTCGTTGTAATGTGTATTAATTAAATAGGAACATAGTAGGACTCTTGAATATAGTATTAATCTCCAATTGCTATAAGAAATGCATCTTGTATGTACCAGTTAAGGGGGGATGCTGTATTTCACGGATAGAACATATATACTGTATGATTTCAATTAATATCTTAATTGTATCCAATTACATGAACTTAATCTTTTCAAAACTATTTTAAGTCCACGTGCTCTATCTGAATTCTAAACGATTTCTCATTTTACATCGAAACGACACTTGGACTTTAAAGCCTTGAAACCTGCGATTTTAAAATGATTCAAACTGCCTGAACATGCATTGGTGAAGGCTACAACGTGTCAGAGGTGGGACCAGTATTAAATTGAAAATTGATGGATAAGACGTACTAGTCACGTCAGGATTCATCATTTACATTTATTAAAAAACTGTTCTCATCCCTTAGATATGACCTTCAATATAACCTAGCCTTTTAGCACCTATACAAGGGACAATATGCTGACCTAAAGACTCTATACTGCCTTTGAAATAGTACGAGCTTACAACATACAACCTAAATACTTAGAGCCTTTTCTGCGAATTTCCTATTCTAATTTTAACCTTTATCTCTGAAAATGACTTCCTCTCAGACATCTTCTCTCTCTCTCTGAAGAGGAAGGAAACCATCATGATCGTAGAATCTTTGCAAGAAATGTGCTCCAGGAGCGTGTTTTGTCTGAAGATGAAGATATGATCGAGATGAACATCGTTGTTACCCGTGTCAAGCAATAAGGTCTATATAGGATTGGAAGCCTTCACCCTGAGAACTTTGACGAAACTATTATTGAGGAATTCTACCTGGATGCTTTCTTCAAATATGCATCTGAGAATAAAGGTGCTCCTTTAATTACTATTGCAAGTACTATGTAGGAAAATGAAACCGCCATCAATCGGGAACTTCTGGAGAAGCTTCATAAGCTTCCCTCTGATGGACTCACTTTGGAGGATCTAGAAACATATGGGGATGACAATATGAATCAGTCCTACTGAAAGCTGTCTATTGGAATTCGATCGATGTATATGCACAACCCCTCATGCCACAAGAAGAGTTTCACCTTTCCTTACTTCTACCTACATGAGTTTTGCTGCCGGGTAGTCAAAAACTGGACTAGTGCCTTCGAAATGTGCATGAACCTTTGATTTGGGATGACGATGGCCATCATGAGCTATTAGAAGGTTTACTGCTGTCAGATTGTGCTGAAACGCTTACATGAGGAGGCCGTGAAGCCAGAGACTGCCAGAAAATCCTTTGGACTCATGCTCAATTTTGTTCTCACCATCTGTAACACCCCGAGATATTCGGAATAATTACAGCGCCGTAAACCCTTTAGGTAAGGATTTACAAGGCTAATTTTAAAAAGAGTGTAAATATAAACCAATCGTACAACTGAAGTTTAAAGACATATTTGATTCAACCGATCAAAGAGTTAATTTATACAACCATATCGAAAGGACATTATTAAAACAGACGTACTCGAGTACTGAACGAAACAAGAAAACAACTCTCGACAACAATAACATCAATCACATCACTGAGCCATCTCATCGTCCCGTCTTGTGTGGTCGCCTCCCGCTCCTCGGCTACACGAACATCAAAACAATGTCCACCCCAGAAGGGGTTAGCAAAACGATGCTAGTACAAGTATCATAATACAATAAATCATCAATGCATCATAAAACATGCAAAACGGACTTCCGCTACGGAATCCAACGATGCGAATCCTCACGATCCCATCAATACAATACAGGTAATCCGGCGATCCGGCGCCCTTGGTATAGATCCCCATGATGATCCGTCGGACCAACGCATGGTGGAAAACCCGTCAGCCGATCCGGCGCCCTCGATAGATCCCCATGATGATCCCGTCGGACCAACGCATGGTGGACATTCGATCCAGCGCCCTCGGCATAGATCCTCATGACCCCCTCGGATCATTTATACCATAATCAATCAATTATGCATACACATATGCATTTCAATATGTTCATCAATACGAACAAACAACAACGAATATCACGCGAATTTCGAAATACATCTCATATACAAAATATGAACAATACCATAAGCATAATAAATCAAACTCGACATATGATACTTGCCTCGAAAATGGCAAGGCGAAATACTTCAAGGATCTCGACACACTCGAAGGCCGCCTCCTTCGATCAACGTAACAAGCTCGAACCTTAACAAAAGGAACGATATACAAATCATCTCAAGTCGAACGATGGCCTAACAATTCGGTCACATGGCGAAAAGCTCAAAATAAACAAGGCTGTCTAGATTGCTTAGCGCGCTATGTACTCTACGTAACGTGCGCTAAGACGGCTGATAGCGTACGCTATCGTATAAGACTAGCGTCGCTAGCCACGGTCAGCGATCGACTCGGCTGGTCTCATAACGTCACGCTAAATGCGTTTGGGCGATCGCCGGCCCGATAGCGCACGTTAACTCACACGTGTTAGCGTGCGCTAATATTGCATGGCGAATCTGGCAAGCCTGGGTTGAATGGTGAAGAACTCATGAATCCTACCGTGATAATACAAGTTATCCTCGGCAAATCATGCTAATAAGGTTTGTGGAAGATTTATGATCGTGAAATACAAATATACGGATAGCCGACTCAACATCATAATTCATCTACGATCTCCAAGAAATAATCTAAGTTCCATTTGTTCTACGTTCCAAAACACATGATTCCATCGTGTAAAACGTATCAACTGGGTAATATCCGATCATTGATCATAACTTGATTTGAACATGCTTAGGAGTCCTTATAATAAGATGGTTCAAAGGTTCATACAATATATAATGCCGATACGTCAAAAGTATCCTTCTAACATGTGATGACCGATTAAAAACGAAATACTTGCTATCAAAACATAATTCAAACTTCCTTAGGAACATTACTAACATCAGTGAAGAATCACCTACCTCAAAGTAGTGAAGAATACGGAGGAAAATGAAGCGATCCAACACCGAAGGCTTGAACACCAATCTCCAATGATATACGATCTTCAATCTCGAACTAGGAGGTTGATATGAAGTGTTTGGGACGAAATGAGTTATGTTCTAAGTGTAAGAGTTCGGGTTATGGGAGGAGAAAAACTGAAATCTCGAATAGGATGATGTCCTATTTATAATAAATGGCTATTAGCGCGCGCTAGACCCTATTCGTAGCGTGCGCTAACGGCTCACAGTCTAAACTGTACTCGGCACTTAGCGTGCGCTACGCATCGACCTGTAGCGTGCGCTAAGGCGTTGACTCGGCTTTTCCCGAAAGCCCTCCAGGTACAACCGACACAATCCGACAGGGGTCCCCCGGCCAGATCTCACCTACCGCACGTCCCAATCAATTTGACCACGCATAGCGTGCGCTAATTACATTCTGTAGCGTGCGCTATGAAACCATGTTAGCGTACGCTACCCTTAGCCTGTAGCGTGCGCTACATGCGAAATTTCAACCTTACAAATCACAACCATGAAATTAAACGCTCGGCAACATCGGATTATGAAATACGGAGAATAATACTCAGACAAAAGTACAATCATTACAATATCACAAGTTCCAATTACATAACAGAAATCTCGGGCATTACATCCTTCCTCCCTAAAAAGAAGTTTCGTCCCGAAACTTATGATGAAAACAACTCCGGATATTTAGCCTTCATACCGTCCTCCGTTTCCCAAGTGGCCTCTTCGACTCCATGTCATGACCATTGTACTTTAACCAAGTGTATTGGTTTATTCCTCAATTGCTTGATCCGGCTCTCAAGTATCTTGATTGGTCTCTCTTCGAAGGTGCCATCATTAGCTATCTCGATCTCGTCGAAATCAATGACGTGGTCGGGTCCGGTACATACTTCCGCAGTTGGGATACGTGAAACACATTGTGAACGTGACCCAGCGATGGCGGTAAGGCCAACCTGTATGCTAAATCTCCCACTCTCTCGAGGATCTCAAAGGGTCCGATATATCTCGGACTAAGTTTGCCTCTTCTCCCAAAACGGAAAATCCCTCGTGTAGGAGACACCTTCAATAGCACGTGGTCTCCAGCGTCGAACTCTAGAGGGCGACGACGTACATCGGCATAAGACTTACACGCCGACTGCAGGCGATCAGCAGTCTCTCTCGAATCAAGGCTATCTTCTCTTGAGTCTGAATAATCAATTCCGGTTCCGTCCCGATCAAATCCGAAGAATCATCCCAGCACAGGGGTGATCGGCATCTTCTCCCGTACAAAGCTTCAAATGGTGCCATCTTAATAGAAGCATGCCAACTGTTATTATAAGTGAACTCGATCAAGGGCAAGTGAACTTCCCAATCAGTCGACCAATCTAATGCACAAGCTCTAAGCATGTCCTCTACTGTCTGAATAGTCCTTTCGGACTGACCGTCCGTTTGGGGATGATAAGCTGTACTAAAGTTTAGCTCGGTCCCCAAAGCCCTGTGAACTGCTTTCCAGAAGTGTGACACGAAACGACCATCTCGATCCGAAATAATGGTCTTCGGCGTCCCGTGCAATCGGACTATCTCCGCAATAAATATTCGTGCCAATCTCTCGGGTCCCCATGTATCTTTGATTCCTAGGAAATGAGCCGACTTGGTTAGTCGATCAACTACAACCCAAATCATGTTCATTCCCGTTCTAGTCCTTGGCATACTAGTAATGAAGTCCATCGAGATATCCTCCCACTTCCACTCAGGGATCGGAAGCGGTCTTAACATTCCGGCAGGTCGTTGATGTTCAATCTTAACCTGCTGACAAGTCAAACACTTCGAAACGTACTCCGCTACGTCCTTCTTCATATTCCCCCACCAGAAGTTTTGCTTTAAATCTTTATACATCTTACTGCTGCCCGGGTGAATAGAATACGGCGCGCTGTGAGCTTCCTTCAGAATAGTCCTTCTCAAATCATAATCATCGGGAACGCAAAGTCGACTCTGAAATCTCAGAACTCCATCATCTTGTATCACGAATCCTGGGGCTTTTCCTTTCTTTACTTCGTCACATAATCGAAGGATCAGAGAATCGTTCAATTGTTTAGACTTGATCTCCTCGACTAGTGATGAAGTCAGCTCCATCACATAATGTTGTCCTTGGATTCCCGGTACCCATACTTCAATCCCCTCGCGGATCAGTTCCCGTTGAATACTGGTTTGGGATGTAAGTGCTTCCAACGCTCGAAGGGAAACAGGTTTACGGCTCAAAGCATCGGCTACTACATTTGCTTTCCCCGGATGATAGAGAATCTCCAAGTCGTAATCCTTGATCAATTCCAGCCACCTTCTACGCCTCATGTTTAACTCTTTACATTGAAAATGTACTTGAGGCTCTTATGGTCTGTAAAGATCGACAATGAGTGCCGTACAAATAATGTCGCTTGATTTTCAAGGCAAAGACCACATTGCTAGCTCCAGATCATGAGTCGGATAATTAACCCAGACGGTTTCAATTGCCGAGAAGCATAAGCAATTACTTTATCCTTCGCATCAACACACAACCCAAACCACGATTTGAAGCATCGTTGTATACCATAAATCCGTCGGTTCCTTTCGGGCGCTAATATAGGTGTTGTCGTCGGTCTCTTCTTAAGTTCACAAACCACTGACACTTCTCATTCCACGCGAACTTTTGAGTTTTCTCAGAATAATGAGTGAGCGAGACGAGCAATTTTGGAAAATCCCTCTACAAAGCGGCGATAATATCCACTAGTCCTAAGAAGCTTGGACTTCTTTCACGTTTTAGGAGCTTCCCACTCCAAGATTGCTTCGACTTTCTTCGGTCCACCGAACTCCGTCGGATGATATCACATGCCCAAGGAAAGTTACTTCCTTAAGCGAACTCACATTTAGAAAGCTTAGCATACATTTGTTCCTTTCTCAAGATGCTCAAAACCACACGTAAATGTTGACATGTTCCTCTGCGTCCCTCGAATATATCAAGATGTCGTCAATGAAAACGACCACAAATTTATCCAAGTACTCCAAGAATACCCGATTCATCAATTGCATGAATACCGCAGGAGCATTGGTAAGTCCAAACGGCATCACTACGAATTCATAATGCCCGCATCGATCTCAAAGCGGATTTCGTATATCCGATTCTTTAATTCTCAACTGGTGGTATCCTGATCGCAAGTCAATCTTCGAGAATACCCTTGCCCCTTGCAGTTGATCAAACAAGTCGTCGATCCGAGGTATAGGATACTTATTCTTGATCGTCATCTTGTTAAGCTCCTTGTAATCAATACACAGTCGGAGGGATCCGTCTTTCTTCCGGACAAAGAGAACGGGTGCTCCCCAAGGAGAAACGCTTGGTTGAATATAACCCTTCTGCAACAATTCCTCCAGTTGTTTCTTGAGTTCATACATCTCGGTTGGCGCCATGCGGTATGGTGCTCTGGAAATAGGAGCTGCTCCAGGCTCTAGTTCGATAGTGAATTCCACTTCTCTCTGCGGAGGTAATCCAGGTAGTTCGTCAGGAAAAACATCTGAGAACTCATTCACAACTAAAATAGCTGAGAGCTCTACTCCTTCCTCTTTCCTCATGGCATAGCACCAAAGTCCGTGACATCCTTGCTTCAGTAATTTCACAGCTTTCATTGCCTTGATCAATTTCCCCGAGCTTCCCGGTCTCCATCCTCGGAATAAGTGTTCAGATCCGTCATCGGCAATGATGGAAATGACTCTCTCTCGGTAATTCAAAGATGACTCCATAACGGTTGAGCCAATCATCTCCGAGAATTAAATCGTCACCGCAGATGTCAACCACAATAAGATTCGATGGCCAATCTCTTCCTTCTATAGATACTGGGAAATCCTTAGCTTCTAAGGTTCCCACAATTTTCTCTCCGCTCGGTAATCCCACAACATAAGGTTCACAATTATACAAGCACGAGATGTTCAAACGATTAACACAGTTCAAAGATATAAAAGAATGCGTGGCTCTGAATCGAACAAGACACTCGATGGTTGCAAAAGGATTTGAATCGTACTGATGCAACAAATTGTGTTCGATCATCGATTTCCTCATCTCGCAGGGCGTGGAGGAACGGACCCGACTGGATGCCTCTCTCTTCCCGGCGTTAACTGCTGAAATCCACTTTGCCGCGTCTGGTTCACACTCGTCTCCTTCGAATCGGAGCCGGAGCGCGAGTACCAAAAGATCGGGTCGCATTCCCACAAAATGTTGCGCGATGTCCTTCTGTCCCACACTCAAACAGTCACGGGCGCGAAACAATCACGTCGAACATGTCCCGCCTTGCCACGGTTGTAACACTTCTTCCTGTGTCGAAGCTTGATCGGTCTTGCCGGAACTTATTTCCTCCTCGACTAGGATGCGGAGGTCTCTGGATGAGTGAAAAGAGGACCGACCCCGGGGCCGTTATTCTTATTCTCCGTGAAGTTGCCCGACACCTTGTTTCTTTGCTTCCGTCGATTTCTCTCTTTGCTTCCTTCATATCGTAGGCCAACGCCTTGTCACGAATCTTGCCTCAAGGTGGTACAATCAAATCCGGACATATATTCTGAATTTCCGGCTTCATTCGCATGTCAAAATGGAAAATCCTTTCCGCCTCGGTCTGACAGTGGCGCACATAAGTCATTTGGTGATTAAAAGTCTTAATCACTTCCGTCACAGATGCTTCGAATTTTGTGGTGAGAAAAACTCCCGAACTCGGGCCTCTCTAGCTCGGGCGAGGACAATCGTGCCTCCATCATCAACTTGAATTCTGTCGATCGACATTATGCTCCTCTGTCGAATGGCCTCCCACCGCCGAAAGCCTCCCGGCCAAAAGATACCGGGGCGGCGGAACCTTCCTATCGTTGGGACAGTTAATCCCCGCAAAAATCTTCTCTAATTCCTTGACCAATGATCCCACGAAAGCGTCTCGGTGGAACCGTCAAATTTCGGAGGATGCAATTTGACCACCTCGGTAAGCCATTTATCTCCCGATTATCCACGTTATTCTTTGTCTCATCGCCGTCTGCATGCGATCCACAACTTGAGCAAGCTGGTTTATCTGGGCAACCACTGTGAAGCACTCGCACGTTAGGATCTGCATTATTATTTGCCGATCCTGCTGTCCCCGAATGTGAATCCGTTTGGCTAGCGGCTATCTCGGGAGTAGATACCGATTCTTCTTGCCTCGCATTTCCACGTCCGCGTCCACGCGGCCCGCGTCCACGACCTCCCCTCAACATACCGTAAACATAAATACTCAATATCCAGTGGCAAACGTTCTAAAAGTACATCCATCAATGTTTACAAGACAAGAATTAAATAAAGCAGAGTATTCGAGATTAGGAAACTTACAACCACAAATTAATTGACGATCTTTGGCTCGCAGTTGATGTTACGAACGACCAATAATCAATAACGTAAACAGACCCAACTAACCCGACTGCCAAGATACCCATAAATCTTAGCTCTGATACCATATTCTGTAACACCCCGAGATATTCGGAATAATTACAGCGCCGTAAACCCTTTAGGTAAGGATTTACAAGGCTAATTTTAAAAAGAGTGTAAATATAAACCAATCGTACAACTGAAGTTTAAAGACATATTTGATTCAACCGATCAAAGAGTTAATTTATACAACCATATCGAAAGGACATTCTTAAAACAGATGTACTCGAGTACTGAACGAAACAAGAAAACAACTCTCGACAACAATAACATCAATCACATCACTGAGCCATCTCATCGTCCTGTCGGTACTGTGGCTGCCTCCCCGCTCCTCGGCTACCTGAACATCAAAACAATGTCCACCCCCGAAGGGGTTAGCAAAACGATGCTAGTACAAGTATCATAATACAATAAATCATCAATGCATCATAAAACATGCAAAACGGACTTCCGCTACCGGAATCCAACGATGCGAATCCTCACGATCCCATCAATACAATACAGGTAATCCACGATCCGGCGCCCTTGGTATAGATCCCCATGATGATCCCGTCGGACCAACGCATGGTGGAAAACCCGTCCGGCCGATCCGGCGCCCAAAGATAGATCCCCATGATGATCCGTCGGACCAACGCATGGTGGACATTCGATCCAGCGCCCTCAGCATAGATCCTCATGACCCCCTCGGATCATTTATACCATAATCAATCAATTATGCATACACATATGCATTTCAATATGTTCATCAATACGAACAAACAACAACGAATATCACGCGAATTTCCAGAAATACATCTCATATACAAAATATGAACAATACCATAAGCATAATAAATCAAACTCGACATATGATACTTGCCTCGAAAATGGCAAGACGAAATACTTCAAGGATCTCGACACACTCGAAGGCCGCCTCCTTCGATCAACGTAACAAGCTCGAACCTTAACAAAAGGAACGATATACAAATCATCTCAAGTCGAACGATGGCCTAACAATTCGGTCTATGGCCGAAAAGCTCAAAATAAACAAGGCATCTGGATTGCTTAGCGCGCTACGTACTCTACGTAACGTGCGCTAAGACGGACTGTTAGCGTACGCTATCGTATAAGACTAGCGCGGCGCTAGCCACGGCTCGGCTGGTCTCATAACGACGCTACGACGTTTGGCGTTAATCGACCCGATAGCGCACGTTAACTCACACGTGTTAGCGTGCGCTAATATTGCATGGCGAGAATCGCAAGCCAAAAGCTGGGTTGAATGGTGAAGAACTCATGAATCCTACCGTGATAATACAAGTTATCCTCGGCAAATCATGCTAATAAGGTTTGTGGAAGATTTATGATCGTGAAATACAAATATACGGATAGCCAACTCAACATCATAATTCATCTACGATCTCCAAGAAATAATCTAAGTTCCATTTGTTCTACGTTCCAAAACACATGATTCCATCGTGTAAAACGTATCAACTGGGTAATATCCGATCATTGATCATAACTTGATTTGAACATGCTTAGGAGTCCTTATAATAAGATGGTTCAAAGGTTCATACGATATATAATGCCGATACGTCAAAAGTATCCTTCTAACATGTGATGACCGATTAAAAACGAAATACTTGCTATCAAAACATGATTCAAACTTCCTTAGGAACATTACTAACATCAGTGAAGAATCACCTACCTCAAAGTAGTGAAGAATACGGAGGAAAATGAAGCGATCCAACACCGAAGGCTTGAACACCAATCTCCAATGATATACGATCTTCAATCTCGAACTAGGAGGTTGATATGAAGTGTTTGGGACGAAGTGAGTTATGTTCTAAGTGTAAGAGTTCGGGTTATGGGAGGAGAAAAACTGAAATATCGAATAGGATGATGTCCTATTTATAATAAATGGCTATTAGCGCGCACTAGACCCTATTCGTAGCGTGCGCTAACGGCTCACAGTCTAAACTGTACTCGGCACTTAGCGTGCGCTACGCATCGACACATGGCGTGCGCTAAGGCGTTGACTCGGCTTTTCAAAGCCGTCCAGTACAACCGACACAATCCGGCAGGTCCCGGCCGAGATCTCACCTACCGCACGTCCCCAATCAATTTGACCACGCATAGCGTGCGCTAATTACATACGTGGCGTGCGCTATGAAACCATGTTAGCGTACGCTACCCTTAGCCTGTAGCGTGCGCTACATGCACAGAATTTCAACCTTACAAATCACAACCATGAAATTAAACGCTCGGCAACATCGGATTATGAAATACGGAGAATAATACTCAGACAAAAGTACAATCATTACAATATCACAAGTTCCAATTACATAACAGAAATCTCGGGCATTACACCATCTGTGGTATCTAACAATCACCTGCTGCTACGAAGACCCTCATAGGGAAATTCCTGGGTGTCTCGAATCCCACTCTGTACAACAACGTAATGGCAAGAGCTCACAGGCATGACCCAAACTCTCTGCATATGTCGAAAGACCCACGTGATGTAAGTAGTCATTCCACTAAGGCCAAAGCTGAAGACAATGAGAAAAACAATAAGACTGTTAGTAAGAAGAGAGCGATTCCCGATAGCAGATCGCCTACAACTGTCGAGAAGAAGAAGTCTAAGAGTAATAAAAAGTCTGGAAAGCTGAAGTTGTCCTTACATCACCTCAGATGGCTACAATGACCTCTGAGGTCCCGACCACTGTATCTGCCCCCACAATGGATATCCCATTGGGAGATGTTCCCATGGAAGAGACACTGGCTCCTCCCATAATAGTTCCTGAGACAACTATGACTATGACGGATGGCCAAGTGTTCTGCAAGCTTGAGTAAGTTGGAGAATTTGCTGCCCCTTCAGAGGTGGCAGCCACCTCTCCTAACAGGGTCCCTACCCCTATCAGGAGTCCCTTTGTTAGGGATTCATCTCCTCAACAGGCTCCCATACCTGTCTAGTATCCAAGCCAAGCATTAGAACCCTCTAATGTTTGGAGACCCTCCCCATCAGTTGTAATCAATCAGATCATCATTACAGTCCATATTGAAGTTGTATATGAGCGCTTTAAAACTTGAAAGAACTATAGGTTGCCAGCTATGACACCCTATATAATTGGGAAGACTGTAAGGACGAGGAAATTTCATGTTGAAGGTGACTAACACCAATAATATTCGAGGTCCTAATCAGATGGGATGATCCCTTTTGGAACGAGCTGATAGTCAAATACTATGTGGAAAAAGAGAAAGTCCGATTGAAGGGGAAGCAACCTTCTCATGAAAGATCTTGGAGCTCAAGCTACCACTCTGATCTTGATTCTTATGGCGATGATGATGCCATATAGACACGACTGTGAATGAGCCATGATGAGGCTTGTGAGAATGAATATGCTAAGATTCCGGCCATCCATGGAGGGGGCTTCAAGGCAATCCTCAACAAAGCCAAGTCCCCCGCTCAGCAAGAAGAAACTGACATCTTACTCGAGGAATCAGTCCATCCTATAACTGATGATGTCACGGCATATGCCCAAAAACAGGAGAATATAATTTCTCTATCAGAAGAAGAAGAAGCTCCACCTATCCAGTAGGAGGATTCGGCCCTTCTAAGGAAACCGCTGAGAGCCAATAGGAGGATTCAGTCTCTCCTATCCAACAGGATGCAGAAGCCGATAGAGGCAGGAGGATTTAGACTCTTATGTCTCGCTGACATATGCAAAGGTTGAGCAGATGGAGGGCCAAGCCCCAGAACAGGTAGAACTTCCTATCGCTACAAGTTATGCCACCTCTGAGCCCGATGAGGACTTTCTTCCCGATTACACGCCTCCAAAGCTAAAACACAATGTTGTCGGCATCCAGAATGGAGAACCCTCATCTATTCTGCTAGCCCATCCCAACTCTCCATGCACTGAAGCTCAAATTGACCAGCTGCAAGCCCTCATCTCTTAAATAGCCTTTCTACAGGATACTATCAAAGCCCTGTACGATGTAGGAAATGAGATGGACTAGATGAGAGGAACCACCTTGGATGAATTCACTGATCTGGGAAGGGTCGTGCAAGATGTCACTGATGCATTCAGGCTTTTTCCAAATGGCATCTACAAAGCCCTTCATCAACCCCAAGAACACCAGGCATGTTCTTTAAAAAGGAGCAAGAAAAGATCGGTGTCGCTGAAGCAAAAACCATCGCCGCCCTCGAGAACACAAGGGATGAACTTAGCAACCATGTCAAAAGATTGATGACCTAATTATAGAGATCGCATGTCTTGTTGCCTTAGTGAAAGATATACAAGGCAAATAGACTGAGTCGATGGGTGTTATCCGGGAAATCTATGACAAGGTCACAGAGGTTGATACTGCCAAAAATGGGAAAGAGGGTCGGGAAGCTAGCAGAACGTGGAGGCAGGAGAAGGAGAAAGATATAGAGGTGATACTTGAGGACAGTGTTGCTCAAGCCATTGGGAGACTCGCCGGACCAGGTCCAGGTCAAGGAGCAAATGGCTACAGGGTAGTTGGTTCTTGACCTGAGTTCTAAGACCCTAAGTTCCCTTGGAAGATTACAGTAAAAAGCCGACAGAGTTGCCTTACCTATACACAGGCAGCCGACAATAGACAAACTCAAAGCTCAAAAGAATAATGAACTTATGCGGTACTTCTACGTACTTATCACAAAATCTCAAATCTTAATCCATGCAAGGCACTGGATTCTACAACGCATGAATTCTCGCAATTACTGGCCGAAGGAAAGCTGCCAATGCAAATATTGCTAAAAGGGAAATACATGAAGGGTGATCAACCCACTCACTCAAAAGACTGGATTCTCGGTTATGATTTGACTCTAAAAGTAAAAAGTCTTTACTGGTATGGATGCAAAGACCTCGTATTCAACTGGTGGAAAAAGACCGAGTATGATCCATAGGCAGATCCAGCACCAAATTTCTACTGGTGCACCCGACGAACACGGCGGGTACAGTATATATAAGGTGCGACTTGTGCCCATATAGGATCTTCAATTTTCTAGAGCCTATAAATAATTTTTTCTTATAAATATACTATAAAAATTATCAAATTAAAATTTTGTATTATATGGATCGAAAAATGTATTTAAATATTATGTTTATTAATAGATCCAAGTTTGAATCCCATAAAGTTCTATTTAATACAAAATACTAACAAACTTAAAAAGGTTATCTGATTTGATAAGAATTATTTAATTCAATAGTGAACTTTATGTTTTAACCTTGTTTATGATTTTTTTTGTCAGTTTTGTTTATGATTGTTATATGCTCTTATATTTATAACCTATGTTTTATTTATTTATGTATTTAGTAGTAATATTTTGATAAGTACATCAAATTTTATTCAAATATTTTTTTATAAGGACACATCTTAGATTTCACACACGGCTTCGAGTAACTCAGGGCTGGCATTGCCAAAGAATTAAAAAAATAGCGATAATAATAGAATATAATATAAATATTCTATATAATTTGATAAAATAAATAGTATAAATAATTTAACTCTTAAATAAAAATGATGGGGTAGATAAAAAATACGGAAATGATAGACGCACACGTACTTAACCATGCACACCTATACACAATTGCTAAAAGTGGGGATTAGGTGGACATTCATATGGGTAAAGGGATCTTTTTTTACAAAATTTTGGTGGTGCACGTGCACCACTATGCCATCATATAGGTCCGCCCCTGGTATGATCCCATCAGAAGATCAACCAGACAACACCATTATCGTAGATAAATCCTGCATGCCGTACTTTCTTCTTTTGTTCCCCAATGTAATTTAATTTCAGAACAAGCACTGTAATCACTTTCTGTTATTGATAAAGATATTTGGTTCTTTTCAAAAGATTACAACTCGCAATCTCTACTTACTGTATGATTGCTTGATATTGATATTATTTTATAAGGATAAAATTTTCTAAGTCCAAAGTTGTAAGAACTTGTCTACGAACAGCTCATAGATTAAGTTGTATTCAACAAAACTACTTGATGTAGGATTATGCCTATGATCTAATCATAATTTAAGTTGTAATATACTTAGTCTTATAGGATTTAAAATTTTAGAACATGCTGCGAGCTGATCAAATTTTAGTCTAAGTCTCGAAGATCAGATCATCCGGTAGCTGGAAGTTTTATGACATTTTGGCATTATCAAAAAAGGGGGAATTGTTGAGCAAAAATACCCCAAGTATTTTGATAAATACATCCTACAGCCTGATCCTACAACATTCTTCATACTGCGCTCAAAAGTCGGCTACCTACAGCATATGAAGATTAAGGCTTACAGTATAAAGGACTGTTGGCTACATCAAAGTCGTTGTAGGTATTTTACTTAGTAAAAGTAAAATATAAAATCCAACAGGTCTATACTTGGACCTTTAAACCATTCTGAAATAAGCTATTCTTTATCTACAGTATTCATGATTTTAATGGCACATCTAATGGTGATAGAACAGCATTTAATGCGGTCGAAAGACTTTGGACTGAAGAGTATTTAATGAAGGCCAAAAGGAACGTATGAAGCATTAAATGCTAAGACACTTTAATTCAAACATTTATCAAGCCGCTAATATGAAGTGTCCACATCTCACTAACCGGCCAATGACTATAATTATAACGGATCTATTTAAAAGATTATGAACAGCCCAGTCCAGAGGACTTGCTCACTACTGAACTGATCAACTGAACAACTGAGGCATTTATTATCTTCACGAGCAATCAATTTCTTCAAGCCTACAATGCCTATATTTATTGAAGAAATATTCAATCCTCAACTGAGAACAACACACTACAGTTAGGCTCTGAAAGCCTGTTGTTGCTGTTCGGGATACTTGCAATACAAACCTTATACGTTGAGTACATTAGCCCTGTGTGGACTAGTCGAAATCTTTTTGACCTACGTGGGATGAAGAGAGTCCAGAGCTAAGCTTCAATCTGCGTGAGAAGAAGTTAGTTCAAGGAAGCCTACATCCAATCTGTGTGAACGGTCTAAAGTTACAGTACGGTGTATCAATTTGTGTGAACAATACCGTGACCGGGTTTAATTAAAATCATCTAGTTGTGTATGCATTGACTTTACTAAAAATTTACTCTTATGTGGAGGACATATGGATGTAGAGGATGTTATCTCTAACCACAATCAAATATGTGTCTTTACTTCCTATATTTATCATTTACTTAATGCCTGATTGTTGTATATTTATTCTGAAAACTCTGTAAGCATCAAGCTACAAGAGATCACTTAGTTGCTATACTTACAGCAACTTGCATTAGTCTTTCGCTAAGCATAGTTAAAATTTTGAAAAAGAGTACAGCTTATTCTTAAGCTGTCATTAAAGTATACCGTGACCAAAAAAGGAGCATCATCACTAACATAAGCTTCCTTATAGTCTTTGGATCGTCATCAGTTGCATAAGTCCAAAAATCAGGACCAAATGACTTAGCTTTCCGAGCTCTTTTACTTTATCTCGTCTCTTAATTCATAAGATGAACTACTTGCAGTTTCAAGAGTTCTTTTATTTGAGCTTTTCACACTCCTCTCTTTACAAAGATACATGTTCTCAAAGGAAGCAACACTCTAGACTCAATGACAGTTCCATCATGCATATCAATAATTTTAGATTTATGAATTAGAAACCGATATGCACTACTGTTGTATGCATAACCTATGAATATGTAATTATCTTTGGACCAATTCTTACTTGTTTTGGTCTAGGTACTTCAGCCTTTGTCAAACAACCCCACACTTTAAGATATTTGAAATAAGGCTTGTGCCCTTTCCATAACTCAAATGGAGTTTTATCTTTTTCTTTATGTGGTACTTTATTCATAATGTGGTTAGCTGTAAGGATAGCTTCCCCTCACATGTTCTATGGCAACCCTAAAATTACTAGTCGAACATTCTAGGATTCGATTTTTCTGTTCAACGGCTCCATTTGACTGAGGAGTATAAGGAGCAAAATTATGCCCGAGTCAGCGCATAATTATTCAAACGGTTCTACATACTCAACGCCTCGATCACTTCGAACTGCCTTTATTTTACAATTCAGTTGATTTTCAGTCTCATTCATATACATTTTAAAGGCCTCGATTGCTTCATCTTTGTTCTCAAAAGAAACACATTGCGATATCTTGTGAAATCATCTATAAAAGTGACGAAGTATTTTTTACCTCCTTTAGTATGCACAAATTTTAAGTCACACACATTAGTGTGAAGTAATTCTAGAGGATTAGTATTCCTTTCCACCAAATAGAAAGGCAATTTAACCATTTTCACTTCAACACGTACTTCACATTTCTTGTTAAGTTCAACATGGGTTGTTGGAAATAATTTTAGAATAATTACTTTTCTAATCGATTTTAGACTAACGTGTCCCAATCTAGAATGCCATAAATCTGGACACTCGAGCAAGTAAACAAATATGAAAGTCCTTATTCAACTACGCGTACCCCTACAACCTATGAGATGCTCGAAGGACGGCGAAGCAGGTTGACTGCTGCACCTTAAGAAGGAGCATTTCCATTATTATTATTTTTATTCTTGCCATCACAGCTCAGGCATCATATACATTTTGAATAATCCCCTGTCAAGATAACCTTGACCAAAGAACTTTCCAAAATTGCTCATAATAAATTTATCATACTCAATAACTAGTCTAAACCCATGACTAACTAGTAAAGAGCCTGAAACTAAATTCCTCTTGATATCTGGGACATGCAGCACATCCTTAAACAGTAGCACCTTTACAGATGGCAACTTTAAGACCATGTTTACCATACTTGCAATCACAGAAGAAGCAGAGTTTGCCATATGCAATTTCCTACCATCAGTAACAGTGTAGGATGAGAACCTGTCCTTATGAGAACAAACATGATGAGTGGCCGCATTATTAACGTACTAGGCGTGGTGATTCTCCACCATATTGGTTTCAATAACCATAGTTGAGACCTCCTCGTCCAGCTCCTCAACCATGACTGACAGCTCCAGATCTGGCATGCCAACATTGCCATGTTCAACTACATTAGAAACTCGCTTGTCTTTATTTCGGTACAGTTGAATTTATTCGCAAGCAAGAGTCTTTTGCTTTGTGGTACGACTTACCATAGTTGTGGCGGTTTTCAGTAAATTTTTTTGCTTTACAAAGCTTTTTCCCTTTGCCTTGAACATGGTTAAGTATGCTCTTCTTGCTAGAGGATCCATGTTCAAGCAAGTCTTCTTTTGCCTCAATCGGGCCTCTTTTAAATTTAGAATAAGACGTTCGGTTGTCTTTGTCAATTCAAGGGTTGTGAACGAATGTAAAGGTTCGATTCGATTTGGCATAATCGGCTCGAAGTAGTTCGGTTCGATGTACGATTCGATGATCAACAAGCTAAGTCGAACCTTTGTTTTTTCTATTCGGCGAATCGAGCTGAATAGCCCGAACATGTTCGGCTCGGCCGTCTTGTTTTTTTGAGGAAAATTATATATATAAATTAATATATTATACATATTTATATTAATTAAATACAGTAGTCCATAACTCCAGATCCATTAAGATCAATCCCATTTCATGATTTATGAGAAAATTAAATAATATTGTAGATTTGTCTAACATGAGCCAATGTTCGAACTGTTCGAAAAAATTCGAACTGAATCGAGTAGAACGTTAACGCTAAAAAACCCCTTCGACCTTGATCCGAATAACAAAAATAAAAGCTCGGCCCTTTCGAGCCGAATCGAACCTAAGGTTTGAATAAGTTTTAGCCGAGCTGAACCCAGTGAAGGTTCGGTACCGTTCGGCTCGTTTACAGCCCTACTCAATTCTGAGTCTAACAACCAAGTCCTCTAAACTCAGTTCCTTTATTTTGTTTTTTAGGTAATTTTTCAAGTCCTTCCAACTAGGAGGAAACTTCTGAATTACTATCCCCACAATAAAAGGTTCAAGTAGAATCATTCCCCCAGCATCAATTTTGTGCACAATCAACTGAAACTGGTGGACTTGTTCAATAACGATTTTAAGGTCCGTCACCCGAAAGTCCAGGTACTTCTTGGTTCCATCATCATCAGTTTTGTACTTTTTCTCAAAATAATTTCAAAGCTCTTTGGAGGTCTTGATTTGACTATACACGTCGTATAGAGAATCAACCAGTCCATTCGATATCGTATTACGACACAGGAAGTCGCCGTTATACCACTGATCCTAAGTAAAATGCTTCATACGATCAGTTTTCATCTCATTGGCCACAGGAGGATCATCCTTGAGGTAAACAACAAGCCCCAACGTAGTGAGATAAAATAGTATCTTTTGCGGCCATCTCTTGAAATCAACACCCAAGAATTTCTCGGGTTCATCAGCCTGCACTGTAATAGTAGGTGCAGCATGAACAGTGGCATCAACTTTGGTAGCGGTTGTGGCAGCATCAGCATTGGTAGCCCTTGGAAATTACAAAAAACTAAATACTCTTGCGATTGTTGATTCTGTGAGTTTTCAACAATGTAATTACAATAATAATTAAAAGTAAATAAGCTGCCTATTATGAAACTGCGAAATTAAATATTAAAAACAAATGAATAAATCAGAGGCGAGTAGAACTCTTTCGGCAAGACTATTTTGGCCCCATATAATAGCAGACGGTTCAGGCAAGAAGTGCCCAAGATACAACTACTAACGTTTCTGAAGTAGGTGCTCTCCAAAATTCAAAACTCCGACAAACTGTTTGGTGCTGGAAACTGAGTATCAAAATGAAAGAATATATGCTACAATATATTGATGTATGTTGCATTGTTCGTATGCAAATAAAGTGCAAAAGACTCCCTTTTATAGGGTCCAAAACTACTCCATCAGGTGGGGGGTTACTACAGATTAAAGTGAATTTAATTCTCTGTAACCCTTCAGCTAAAAGGTAACCTCAATAAATAGTCTACTTTAATGCGGAGGTTGCACTATTAAGTGTGAAGATTCATGTTACGAAATGTAATACCACCGGTATTTCATGTTTAATTACCTTATACTGTGTGATTTCTTATAGTGTGATGTTGCCTTTTTATATTATGTGATTTCATTAAATGCTTCTGTGATACAATTGTGTGATGTGGATGAAACGGAGGTTACGCACCTTGGCGCCGTTGGACAATCATCGGTGCGAATATGACGGTGGCCAACGTCTTGTTCACCGATAAATTGTTGATGAGTGGAAAGGATGGTCACCCCGAGATGGTTAAAATGTGATATATAACTAAGGGCCTGAATGTCTAACGCACGTTATAGAATATACATAACGTATGCTAAATATGAAATATTACATACGTTAACGTAACTTGGTTACGTACGTAATGTTTGAGTTGGTCTTCCGACCAGAATCTTCCTTTTGACGCGGATTAGGTTACTTTCAGCGGGCTAGAAGACAAACGAGTAAACCCCTTATAACGTACGCTATTCGGAAAGCTTAGCGTATGCTACGGTCAGGTGCCTTACGTACGTTATGACAACTTACGTACGTAATAGAGGGATGCATTTCAGGCAGTGACCTCTGGACAGCCTTTACGTACGTTAATGGTTGTACATTACGTATGTAATGCACTTTACGTACGTAAAGCCTGGAACGGTAACGTATATTAACAAGATCGAGTGTTATAAAATAACACTCCCTCCTTCATTTCTCCCGACCTAAAACCTGAAGTGAATCATTCTTGAAGCATTTCCACAGCCTTATACTCGATTCTTGGCCTTTCATACACTTGAATTAACATAGAAGAGGTGATTTCGTAAGCTGCGGTGAAGATTATCCAAGTCATTCGATCCATTCTTCATTTCTCCTCGTGGCTCTTGTTGACTTGTCATCCCTCTTCATTGTTCTTCATCTATTAAGGTAAGCCTATCAATCCTAGAAGTAATCTCCTCAATGTTGTTGATTATACTTGTTGGATTACTGGTACTTTGGTAGATTTTGCTAACTCTCACAGACAATCTAATCGGACGAACTTATAGTAATCGGGACTATCATTGTTCGTATATTTCATTTTCATACAACTCGTTGTAACAATCACATGCGAAAATTTCCATCTCAAATGACATTGGAATTATAAAACTTGACAAATCAATTGTAGGAGAATTGCGTAGGAATCCGTCACCGGTTGATAAACTAGTCGCAACCCACTCTTGCCATATGATTATCAACGTTAAATTAACTAGGGGAATCAATTCGATAGTATTATTGTCATTGAGAATCAAACACCGAGATCATTGTGTAAAATGGTAACCCACCGGTTGAAGTACTCATAATAGAAAATTGAATTAGAAGTTATGGAATTCGATTATGCTATGGTCGTTTGTTGCTAGCCGAATGATGATTGGGATAATCTTGTTGAGAAAATCGTTATAGCTAACGTTAATCATAGAATTGAACGGCATAGTAGTGCGTATCACGTCTGAACTTAGAAACACGATATTAGTTAGGCGTGTTGAACAATTTATTTTGATGATGATATATTTAAAAACATTTAAAGCAAGTCAAGAAAGTTGTATAAAAGCTACAAATATACATAGCAAGCCCACGCTACAGATGTGTAGTAGCGCACGCTATCGTGCAGTCAAGTGAAGTTAGAATCCTACCTGCAGACAAGTTGGAAACCTATCTAATGGTTAGCACACGCAAGCTTCACTTATCAGCGCATGCTAGTTTACAAAATTAGCGCAGGCCACCAATTCCCATATCGCGTCTACAAATTCAACAAGGCGCTATGTGGTTTGAAACAAGCACCCCGAGCATGGTATGATCGTTTAAGTCAATTTTTAATTGCTAATGACTATAAAAGAGGTAAAGTCGATAATACCTTGTTTGTAAAAATATTAGATAATGATATACTTATTTGCCAAATTTACGTTGATGGCATTGTTTTTGGAGCTACTAACGAATCCTTGTGCCAAGACTTTTCAATTCTTATGAAGGGAGAGTTCGAGATGAATATGATGGGAGAATTAACATTCTTCCTCGGGCTTCAAATAAAGCAATGCGAAGATGGAATCTTTATCCATCAAACGAAGTACTCACACGATCTTCTCAAGAAATTCAAAATGGAGAGTAGCAAAGTGATTTCAACGCCAATGTCTTCCTCATTAAAATTAGATAAAGATGAAAATGGCAAATCTGTGGATCAAAAATTATATCGAGGTATGATCGGATCTTTGCTATATTTAACTCCTTCTAGGCCAGACATAATATTTGCTACGTGCTTATGTGCTCGATTTTAGTCTAATCCTAAAGAATCTCATTTGACTGCTTGTAAACATGTCTTTCGTTATTTAAATGGGACCATTGGTCTAGGTCTATGGTATCCTTCTTGCTTGGATTTTAATTTGATTGCATATAGCGACGCCGATTTCAGTGGATGTAAAATTGATAAAAAGGGTACTAGTGGTACGTGTCACTTCATCGGTTCATGTTTAATATCTTGGGGAAGTAAAAAGCAAACCAGTGTAGCGATGTCTACAGCTGAGGCCGAATATGTTGCAGCAGGGAGTGCCTGTGCGCAGGTATTATGGATTAAAAATCAACTCTGCGACTACGGCATTTATTTTGGAAAATACCCCTATCTTATGTGATAACACTAGTGCAATTAATTTGAGTAAAAATCTCGTGTTGTATAGTAGAACTAAACATATTGATATTAGACATCATTTTTTGCGGGATCATGTTCAGAAAAAGGACATCTGTTTAATTTTTGTCGGCACAAAAGATCAATTAGCCGATATTTTTACTAAACCTCTACCGGAGGAATCATTTAATGCTATTAGACTTTAACTAGGTATGGAACATCTTGATAATTTTTAAAAGTCTTTTATCTTACGAGAAATATTTTCATGAGACATTTTCCATACCTTAGCGCGCGCTAGCCCTTTGTTCCTAACGCACGCTATCCAGTATAACTTGAATTAATTTGAGCCCGATAACGCACGCTAATGGCATATATTTGCGTGCGCTAGTAATCGTTCTTTTAAATTCCCTGGACTCTACTGGACAGTCCAGTAAGCCCTCATTTTAATCTTAACGTACGCTAGCAATTCCACATTTTACGCTAAAGCATTTTTTTTCACCTATAAAAGGAAATCGGCAGATCCCTTTAAGAACCCTTCTCTCCAACCACCGAAACACTCAAATCGCCCAATTCATCTCAAATCCGAAAAATCCATCCAAAACACTCAATCAATCATGGCAAGCGGTTCTAGAGTGGCTACGAAAAAGCAATACAAGGGCTCCAAGAGAACCCGTGAGCCCGAATTTGATCCTAATCAATTCATTTCCTCCACAGCTTTCAAAATTTTTTCATAAATTCTTCCTCAGGAACACCTGACTGATTGCTACTTTTTCAATTTCGGAAGCTTAGAAAGAGCAATGGTAAACATTCGTGAATTTTTTGATGCTTTGGGTATCGCTCGGTTTGTGGAATGTAAGGAAATCATTTATCCTACTTTTGTCCGAGAAATTTACGCGAACTTGCATCTGGGAGACAGTGAAGGATCTTCTGGTTTAGTTCTTTGTAGTGTGGTTAATGGAACGGCAGTGAAGGTATCTTTGGAAATTCTTCATGAGTTGTTCGAATTGTCGATGGAGGGTTTTGCGTGCAGTGGGAAATCCATCAATGAGGAATCAAACCTGCCAAAGATTGAGGTTACCGAATTTTTGAGTTCGAAAGCGGTCATCGAGATAACCGATGACGTATTCGAAAACAATGATTTCGGTATCCAAATCCACTTGTTGTTGGTCGCCCTTACCAAGTGTTTGATGCCGAAGGTCAATATGCAACACAAACTCGTTGGCATGGATAACCATGTGGTATACTGGGTTTTGAATGAAGATAAGGTGAATTTCGCCTCGATCGTTACATATTGGATGAAGGTGAAAGGAGATTTGTTCCGTTCGAAGCATTATGTCTCGAGGTCGAGGAAAACTGGGTTGCCGTTTAGTTCTATCCTTACGGTTCTGTTTAGATATTTTGTTGTTGATCTTTCTGGAGAGGCATCGATTCCGGTGTTTCGGGGACATGAGATATGTGACCTTAGCCTCAAAGCGATGCACTACGTTGAAACTATAAATAGAGGTTGGGTACTATTTTCTTATCCCCGGGAAGATGATCTAGTTCCAAAGGGAACACGTATTTCGACACCGGCCGAGCGCATTCTTTGCCGAGGTCCAGAAATGCTTCTGGAACTCCAAACCAGAACGTTTGTCCGACATCCGAAGTCAATGGAAAGCGAAAGGTAGTGGTGGACTAAAATGAGGAGAATGACCTTCTAGCACGGATGCGGAGTCTCGATACTTCGCAAGTCGAGATTTGTGATGAAGTAAAGGCTTTTCGCTCCGACGTGTCTCGAGAAATCAATTCGGTCAAAAATCTTTTGGAAGAATTCATTCGTTTCACCAAACCGTCCTTTCCATTTCCTACTCCTTCCGAAGACCCTTAGTGTCTCATGTCTCGATCCTCGTTTAAGACCAATGTTTTTGATGTATTTTGATGTTTCTTTGTTTGTCGTATTTGTGTTTGCATTTTAGTGGTTTGACTTTGTTTGAATGATATCAAAATGTACCTTGATGCACCTTGGTTAATGTTATTAAAGTTTGATTTGTTGCTTTACTAATGAAGTTGAACTTACGGTTTTTTACTAGCCTTAGATTTGTCATAATTTGTATTTTTCTTATGATGGCTACGATTAAGGGAGAGTACCTTTTGATTTTGTCAAAAACGGGGAGAAACTACTCTCAAAAACCGAACACTAACGAACTCGAACAAAAATACTTTGATTCGAAAAATATTTTTAAATCGTTTTTACAGGTAATAATTAAATGTTTTGACATCATCAAAAAGGGGGAGATTGTGGAACAATTTATTTTTATGATGATATATTTCAAAAAATTTAAAGCAAGTTAAGATAGTTGTGTAAAAGCTACAAATATACATAGCTAGCGCACGCTACAGATGTGTAGTAGCGCACGCTATCGTGCAGTCAAGTTAAGTCAGAATCCTACCTGCAGACAAGTTGGAAACCTATTTGATGGTTAGCGCACGCAAGCTTCACTTCAGCGCAGGCTAGTTTACAAAATTAGCGCACGCCACCATATGTCTAGCGCACGTTATCGATACTCAGTTAAGCATGGCAGAGAGGACAGTATGGTCTGGACAGAAAAAAGAAAATATTTGTGCACGCTACAAAAGAAAATATGCACACGCTATTCAGAAGCCTCACGCACGCTAAAGTACGAAAATTGCGCATGCTACCTGGAAGCATATTAGAGGTCCAGTAGCCTCTGGACTCAAACAAGGAAATATTAGCGCACGCTAAAATGGAAGCAACGCATTCTAAAAAGATGACATTAGCGCATGCTATCAGATGACATTAGCGCATGCTACCTGTTCAAATTCAAACCATTTGATATTTAACCGTTGGACAAGATCTTCAATGCAGGAATCCCGTAAAGTTGAAAAGCAAATATTGACTAATACTAGCGTATGCTAAGTTCATTTTTATCCATTGGAAAAGAGATGTTGGGGAGACGAACGACACAATTCAAAGTCAAAAGTAAAGATCTGTTGACCAGCCGATAACGCACGCTACAAGATAACGCACACTATCTTACCATTGGAACAGTTTACTGATCGTTCAGTTCACTAAAGTCAAGCATCGTTAGCGCACGCTATGCAGAGATATTAACGCACGCTAATAGTTCAAAGTTCAGCATATGAAGAATGACTAGACACTATAAATACCCATATCATTTGGGTATCTCAAGACACACAACTCCAAGCATTCAAAAGCATTATTGAGCTCAGATTACTATTGTTCATTGCATTCTAAGTTGTGACAAGAAAAGATACAAGAGTGATACACATTGTAATATTTCATATACTTTGTATCTTCCTTATTGGTTGTGAGTGTTGCATCACTCCTACTCGAGCTTGAGAGAAACGAATCAAGAGTCATTAATCCGGTGTTATTAGGATCTTTGATCCGACATTGTTAGGATTACACTCTAATATTCATAAGTGAGGACTGTCTAGTTCCTATAGAACACTGGATAAGAAAAAATTCATATTGAGTGTGTGGTTGTGCTTGGACCAATAGAAGACAAACGGTTGTAATGGTTGTGCTCGGACCAATAGAAGACGAGACAAGTGTGCGTGCGGAGACAAGCATTGTAACGGTTGTGCCCGGACCGATAGAAGACAAGGCAAAGTTGTGTGTGTGGTTTTTCTTGAGCCAATAGAAAAGAAGCTGGGGAGAGGACGTAGGCAAGTTTCCGAACCTCTATATGTCATTAAGTCTTTTACTTTCCACACATTTTATTTATCATTCGCGAGAAAGATTAATTATCCGCATTACCATTATTCAACCCCCCTTCTAGTGGTGAATTTATCTCTTCAAGGCGGAATCGGATTAAGTTAAGAATTCAGTTAGATTTGTCTTTATCCGTGCAAGATATTAATCAGGGATTACGTGATTAGGTTAAGCTCTATCGATCGCAGAAGCCTAAGTTATCGTAAGGCACCTACTGTCGGATTAAAGGCAAGTGAAATCTTGCTCGAGATATGCTAGTATTATTGAAATGTTCATGTTCATGAATGTGCCATTGTTGATGAATGCCGACGGTTGTCTTTCTCTAAAAAATGTGTTATGAATGGGCCGATGTGTTGTGGGTAAAACCTGTATGGTACCCGTGTGGAAATGTGTTGAGCGATAAGACCCAATTAGGGCACCCACATTTCAGGGTATTCCTGTGTGGATACTTTCGTGACCCTTGGTTGCGACCTTGGGGTTTATGTGATAAAAAGAGAAAGACAATGTCGTCGTGCTGTGAATTATCTTTTGTTGTTTATGTGGCACGGTGTTGGTAAAACTGTGTATATTGTTGCTAATAATTATTATTGATATGCATTCTCTGGCCCCGGTTATCTGGCATGATTTGTCGTGCCAGGTAAATTTGTTGATTATGTGCAGGACATTCCTGAGGGGTCCGGTCAGGCTTGAACGGTGTTGGAATAAAATCTCGCCGCTGCATGATTTAAATTTTATTTTCAAAACCTCCGTTATGTAATAATCGAACTTTGAATTATGTTCCTTTTTAAAACATTTCGGATTGTGATATGTAACTGTGGATTTTATCGTTTTATTATAACTTCTTTAAAATGTCCACTTCCTAAACTAGCCTTGTGGGTCGCACACGGGATTCACGACCCTGTAATACCTCGGGAAATTTTGGGGGTGCTACAAAAAATGGTATCAGGGCGGTCGGCTCCTGTTGAAAAGATTTTAAATAAAATTCCTCCTAATTTTCGAAGTTATCCCAGTCCAATACCCCAAGCGACCGTAACTCCTTGTGGGAATTCAGAGTAAGTGATATGTGTGTTTTCTGTCTGGATACTACATTTAATTGTAAACTGTGTGTGGAACTGGCTTTAGATTAATATTGTCGGTAATGGCACACCATGGAGCTAGGAGGGTGGTGAATGAGGCTCAGGGTTCTGCCGCAAACCACGACGGGGACAGAAACACTGTCGAGACCCATCCTGCTGGGGACCAGTCGCCACCAATTAATAAAAACAATCAGGAGGCGGAACGCCAGAATAACAACCCAGGAGGCATGGACCCGGCTTTCGTTCAGGCCGTGGGCACGGCGGTGGTACTTCATCATTTTCGGAGTAAGTGCCGTCCCATGTATTTGAACTGAGGGCTACGGATGGTCAATCCGCACCAGCTATCTCAGGTACCCTTCTTGTTAACTCTCAGCCTGTGCATGTACTATTTGATACCGGAGCCACACACTCATTTATATATGTGGAATGTGTTGAACATTTAAATCTTGATTGTGTGCCTTGTGAATCCTTTACCGTTAAGCTACCCGAGGGTAGTAGAGTAGGCAGCGATCTAGAAGTTCGAGACTGTTAGATCCGCATCAATCATCATAGCTGGACCACTAATCTTATGCTCTTCCCGCTTCAGAATGAAGATATCATTTTAGGCATGGACTGGATGCTGTTGCACAGAACGATATTGGATACCTACCACTTGAGTATTTCCATCACGCTCATGACGGTACCACACATGTTATCAAGGGTCGAGAACACTTCAGTACAAAGTGATCTCTCAGCCTTCTTTCATCGGAAGTCTCCTGCAACTCTCGAAGGAAGTACTATTGGTGTTATGTTCTTCAGGAGGATACATCACAACTTGCGGTCGCAAATATTCCAGTGGTGAATGAATTTCTAGATCTTTTTCCCGATGAACTACCAGGGCTGCCACCACACCGAGAAGTTGACCTCTCCATTAAACTCGAGCCGGGGACGAGACCTATTTCCAAAGCTCCTTACAGGATGGCACCGGCCGAGATGAAAGAATTAAAGATACAGCTCGAAGATCTACTGGAGAAGGGATTGATCCGCCCGAGCACCTTGCCGTGGGGCGCGCCGGTACTTTTTGTTAAGAAGAAGGACAACTCTCTACGCTTGTGCATTGAGTATAGATAACTAAACAAGGTTACTATCAAGAATCGTTATCCACTTCCAAGAATCGATGACCTCCTAGATCAATTACAAGGGGTGGTTGTGTTTTCAAAGATCGATCTAGGGTGTGGATATCACCAATTGAGGATTCGGGAGGAAGATATACCCAAGACTGCATTTCGATCGAGATATGGACATTACGAGTATATCGTGGTATCATTCGGGTTGACTAATGCCCCATCCATTTTCATGGAATTGATGAATAGAGTTTTAATCAATTTCCTCGATAAGTGCGTCGTGGTTTTTATTGACGACATCCTAATTTATTCTCGAAGCCGACAAGAACACGAGGAACATCTGAGGCAAGTACTGAGCGTGTTAAGGCAGCACCAACTTTATGCGAAACTTTCCAAGTGCGAATTCTGGATGCCGGAAGTAATTTTCCTCGGACATGTTGTCTCGGCAGAGGATGTTAAGGTCGACCCACAAAATATCGAGACGATAAAGAGTTGGGAACCACCGAAGAATGTCAAGGAGGTAAGGAGTTTTCTAGGATTAGCGGGTTACTATCAAAGATTCATCGCGGCTTTTTCATGTATCGCTCGACCCTTAACGAACCTACCGAGGAAAAGCACCAAGTTTGTATGGACTACGGACTATCAGAAGAGCTTTGATGAGATCAAGAGGAGACTGACTACTGCTCCAGTGTTAGTGCTACCACAGGGAATGGAAGGATTCATTATATACACGGATGCATCTAAACATGGGATGGGATGTGTCTTCATGCAGAACGACATAGTTATTGCATACGCATCCCGACAGCTGAGGCCGTACGAAATGAATTACCCAACGCATGACTTGGAGTTAGCTGCAGTGGTGCACGCCCTCAAGATTTGGAGGCACTATCTTTATGGAGTTACTTGCAAAATTTTCACGGATCATAAGAGTTTGAAATATATCTTTACCCAGAAAGAATTAAACATGAGACAGAGGCGCTGGTTGGAGTTAATCAAGGACTACGATGTGGAGATCTCATACCACCCCGGGAAGACCAATGTGCTAGATGATGCTCTTAGTCAGAAAATTACACAAGAAGTAATGTTATCCAACATAACAGTTCAACCCGAACTGCAGCAAGACATCAGAAGAAGCGGTACCGAAGTATGGATACAACATAGGCAAGGACAACTGTGCTCAATCAATATACACTCATCCTTACTAGATGAGATACGTCTAGCACAGATGGAGGATCCCAAGTTACGTGCGATTGGTGCAAGAATTGAGGGAGGGGATGTTTCCGACTATAAAATTCAGGGTGACTTGGTGAGGTTCAAGAATAGGATCTATATTCCGCCGAATGATGGGCTGAAATAAACTATATTGAAGGAGGCGCACTCCACTACCTACTCTATTCACCCAGGAGCGAGCAAAATGTACAAAGATCTCCGACAGAGTTTTTGGTGGAAGAATATGAAATGGGAAGTTGCTAGATTCGTCGCCCGATGTATGACATGCCAACAAGTGAAGATTGAACACCGCAAGCCAGCTGGAATCATGCAACCCCAACCCATTCCGTAGTGGAAATGGGAGAGCATATCAATGGATTTTGTTACTAAGTTACCAATGGCGGTGGGAGGAAAGGATAAAATTTGGGTTATCGTTCATCGATTAACGAAATCGGCACAATTCATTCCTATTCAAGAAACAACCAGAAAAGAGCAATTGGCCATTATTTTCATCAGGGAGATCGTGAGGCTGCACGGTGTTCCCTCATCCATCTTTTCGGATAGGGACACCAGATACGTGTTCCGTTTTTGAAAAGCCGTCCATAAAGCTATGGGGACCCAGATACATTTTAGCACAGCTTATCACCCGCAGACGGATGGACAGACCGAACGTATGATTCAAACCTTGGAAGATATGTTGAGGGCATGTGTGCTCGATTGGGGGAAGGATTGGGATAGGCAACTGGGGTTGGTGGAGTTTTCATACAACAATAGCTGGCATGCGAGCATAGGCATAGCACCATTTGAGGCTCTGTATGGGCGAAGATGCAAGTCGCCATTATGCTGGGACGATGCTTCTGACACCACGGTTACCGAGTTAGATCTGATCCAGGAATCCATTAAGAAGGTCTCTATTGTTCGAAAGTACATGCTAGCCGCGCAGAGCCGCCAGAAATCTTATGCCGAAAACCAGCAGCGACCATTGGAATTTACATTCGGGGATCACGTTTGGGTCAAAGTATCACCTATGCGAGGCATCCGGCATTTCGGCCAAAAGGGCAAGTTAAGCCCGAGGTTCATAGGCCCGTTCGAGATATTGGACTGGGTGGGAAAGCTTGCGTATCAATTAGCTCTACTGCAGCATCTGGATGGAGTGCATAACGTCTTTCACATCTCCCAATTAAGGAAGTATGTCTATGATCCGAGTCACAAACTCAATTTCGAAGAAGTGGAAATTTCCGACGACGCTACCTTTAGAGAAGTATCGATCGCCATCTTGGATCGGCGTATGAAGACATTGCGAAATAAATCCATACCCCTCATGAAGGTTCAGTGGTCGCACCACGGCATGGAGGAGCAACTTGGGAGACCGAGTTGAGCATGAAGGAGAGTCATCCCGAGTTATTTTTTTAGTTTCGGGACGAAACTATTTTAAGGGGGGTGATATGTAATACCAACGGTATTTCATGCTTAATTACCTTGTAATGTGTGATTTCTTATAGTGTGATGTTGCCTTTTTATATTATGTGATTTCATTAAATGCTATTGCGATACAATTGTGTGATGTGGATGAAACGGAGGTGACGCACCTTGGCGCCGTTGGACAATCGTCGGTGCGAATATGATGGTGGCCAACGTCTTGTTCCACGATAAATTGTTGACGAGTGAAAAGGATGGTCACCCCGAGATGGTTAAAATGTGATATATGACTAAGGGACTGAATGTCTAACGCACATTATAGAATATGCATAACGTACGCTAAATCTGAAATATTACGTACGTTAACGTAACTTGGTTACGTACGTAATGGTTGAGTTGGTCTTCCGACCAGAATCTTCCTTTTGATGCGGATTAGGTTACTTTCGGCAGGCTAGAAGACAAACGAGTCAACCCCTTATAACGTACGCTATTCGCCAAGCTTAGCGTACGCTACAGTCAGGTGCCTTACGTACATTATGAAAACTTACGTACGTAATAGATGGGTGCATTTCAGGCAGTGGCCTCTAGACAGCCTTTACGTACGTTAACGGTAGTACATTACGTACGTAATGCGCTTTACGTACGTAAAGCCTGAAACGGTAAGGTACGTTAACAAGATCGAGTGTTATAAAATAACACTCCCTCCTTCATTTCTCCCGATCTAAAACCTGAAGTGAAGCATTCTTGAAGCATTTCCAAAGCCTTATACTCGATTCTTGGCCTCTCATACACTTGAATTAACATAGATGAGGTGATTTCGTAAGCTCCGGTGAAGATTATCCAAGTCATTCGATCCATTCTTCGTTTATTCTCGTGGATCTTGTTGACTTGTCATACCTCTTCATTGTTCTTCATCTATTAAGGTAAGCCTATCAATCCTAGAAGTAATCTCCTTAATGTTGTTGATTATACTTGTTGGATTACGGGTACTTGAGTAGATTTTGCTAACTCTCGTAGATAATCTAATCAGACGAGCTTGTAGTAATCGGGACTATCATTGTTCGTATATTTCGTTTTCATACAACTTGTTGTAACAATTACATGCGAAAATTTCCATCTGAAATGACATTGGAATTATAAAACATGACGAATTAATTGTAGGAGAATTGCGTAGGAATCCGTCACTGTTTGATAAACTAGTCGTAACCCACTCTTGCCTTATGATTATCAAAATTAAATTAACTAGGGGAATCAATTCGATAGTATTATTGTCATTGAGAATCAAACACCGAGATCATTGTGTAAAATGGCAACCCAACGGTTGAAGTACTCGGAATAGAAAATTGAATTAGAAGTTATGGAATTCGATTTTGCTATGGTCATTTGTTGCTAGCCGAATGATGATTGGGATAATCTTGTTGAGAAAATCGTTATAGCCAACGTTAATCATAGAATTGAACGACATAGTAGTATGTATCACGTGTGAACTTAGAAACACGATATTAGTTAGGCAGAATCGGATTAAGTTAAGAATTCGGTCAGGAGGGGGAAAGGAAAACTAGTTTTATTCGTCTTTATCCGTGCAAGATATTAATCAGGGATTACGTGATTAGGTTAAGCTCGATCGATCGCGGAAGCCCAATTTATCGTAAGGCACCTACTATCGGATTAAAGGCAAGTGAAATCTTGCTCGAGATATGCTGTATTATTGAAATGTTCATGTTCATGAATGTGACATTGCTGATGAATGCCGACGGTTGTCTTTCTCTAAAAAATGTGTTATGAATGGGCCGATGTGTTGTGGGTAAAACATGTATGGTACCCGTGTGGAAATGTGTTGAGGGATAAGACCCAATTAGGGCACCCACATTTCAGGGTATTCCTGTGTGGATACTTTCGTGACCCTTGGTTGCGACCTTGGGGTTTATGTGATAAAAAGAGAAAGACAACGTCGTCGTGCTGTGAATTATCTTATGTTGTTTATGTCGTACGGTGTTGGTGAAACTGTGTATATTGTTGCTAATAATTGTTATTGGTATGCATTCTATGACCCCGGTTATCTGGCATGATTTGTCGTGCCAGTTAAATTTGTTGATTATGTGCAGGACATTCTGAGGGGTCCGGTCAGGCTTGAACGGTGTTGGAATAAAATCTCGCCGCTGCATGATTTAAATTTTATTTTCAAAACCTCCATTATGTAATAATCGAACTTTGAATTATGTTCCTTTTTAAAACATTTCGGATTATGATATGTAACCGTGGATTTTATCGTTTTATTATAACTTCTTTAAAATGTCCACTTCCTAAACTAGCCTTGTGGGTCTCACATGGGATTCACGGCACTGTAATGCCTCGGGAAATTTTAGGGGTGTTACACAAAAGTTGGGTTAGATCACGTCTATGTCAGCTCAGTAGTCCACGCAGGTGGGTTAGTCAGCCCAGTAGTTCAGGCAACTGGGTTACTCAGCTCAATTGTGAGGCAGTTGGGTTACTCAGCTCAATAGTTGAGGCAACTGGGTTCTTAGCTCAGTTGTTGAGACATTTGGGTTCTCAACTCAGTAGCTAAGGCAGCTGGGTTAATAAACTTAGTTGATTTCAAACATGGCTGATTTCATTGGACTTAGTTGCAAAAATTAATTTAGACACAGCCCAAGCTCCCAAGCCACAAGGCCCAAGTCGCCCAAGTCCAGTTCAAAGTCCAATTGCCAAGAACCAAGAACCAAGGCCCACGTCCCTATTGTTACCCAAAATATTATCCGGAGATGATATTGCTGGAATGGTCGAGTAACAAACAAATGCGAGAACACTTCCGTGGGAAAATAAATAACACAAGATTTGTCGGGGTTGTTAGTCCCGGGCTTGAATGCTCTCGCGAGATGTTATTAATATGAATACTTCGAAGTACAAATATTAATGTTAGAATCTATTACAATAAGTGTAAATATTCTAGTTATCTTAGCTATAGAGCGTGAGATTGCCGGAAGAACCAGATATGATGCTCTGTGAGTTCTTGTTTTTGGTGTTCTGTATAGATGAATGAATATCATTGTGTATGTGTAAGTATTCGTCAGGTAAGAATACCGTTCTCTCTGTACGTTTTTCACTGTCTGTTGGCCACTGTTGGAAGCCTCTTATTTATAGGAGACAAGGTTGTTGGGTCCTCTCCGGCGATCGCGGGCGACCGCCGTTTTCTATATTAGAATAAGGTGGGCGATCGTCCCATCACGTGGGGTTGTTCCCTTAAAGTCCGAAGCTGCTGCTGGCAGCCAGCTGTGCGAGCCAATGGAAAACCTACACGCGTCCTGAGTCGCTGTCTGGGGAGGACCCACCTTGTACCTTTCGGCGGGCCTGTCGGTAGGTGAAAGGTTGGTGACAGGCTGGGGTCAAAGGCCTTATCTTGCGGCGCCTTTTGTGGATCTGCACGTGGGTCTACGTCCGAGATTCGGTCTTCGAAGACTTTGACGGGTGTCGGATTCACATGCATTATGGGACGATCGTCTACAGTCCGAATCATTGGCGATCTCTAGATGCCTACAGACGATCGCCTTTGGACGCCGATTGCTGGGTGCTTGCCCAGCATCTGTCTTCTTTGGCTGGCTCCTGACCATCGTGCCGATCGCCATCGAGGCGTATAAATCGCCGCACAACAGTCCCGAGCAAGAGCCTGCGTCGGGCCGACATCGGGCGACGACGGCACACGTGTTTGTGGGCTTCGCATCGCTGGCCCAATAGTGTATACTACTAGCTTGTTGAACTACCAATATACATTCTTACTTATAAGCTAGTCAAGAGGCTTTGATTTTTCAATGTGGGATGACATTTCATATCCCACTTTAACTCTTCACATTTTACTTAAATGTCCAATTTTAATCATTTATTTTTTGCTCACCAAAATCAGTTTTGAGAAAAATAAAATCATACATTTATCTCCTCGAAACATAGATTCACAATTTAACATCTAATTTCCAATAAGTAAATATTGTATTATCATTAAATTGGCTCAAATTGAGTCAAAACTTATTTTTTCAAAAACTAATTTGCAACATTTTCGACGACATTCAGCCGAAAAAATACCCGCACCCATACAAACACATCACACATCACATGTCCGTACTTAGTTTGAAATTTTGAAATGATAGTTTTGTACACTAGTATGGAGAGAGTTCAAATGTGGTGGTCTGTTGAAGTTTGGTGGCGGAAAGATAGGCAATAAATGATAAAAAATGAGAATTCAGATTGCCGATCATTTCGACTTCGTATCAAAAATCCAACTTCAGATTTGGAATGATGGTGATCAGATTATTCTGAGTCATTAATAATATATTAAGTTATGTCAACGGTGGAAAGGTGGCTGGCAGCCTAGCAAAGTGGCGGCGATGGTGCCGGAGGAGAAGAAGTAGTATGACATATGTTTTGACAAATAAGGATATATTTTAGTAGGAAATAGATCATATGAAAACTAATTACCTTGTGAAATCTAGAAATTTTTGTAGGTCATTGATATTAGTGATCTAACGGCTGTAGATGAGTAGAATTATATACATTTATGTTTTTTTTTATTGCATTATTTGTTGCATATACTAGCGACCAGCTTGATGCAACAAATAATAACAAATATGCAATGAAATTACTTAATAATGCAATTGGTTTATAGATTTCACCATTAAGAGTGTTTCCACCATAGTCAATCCCTATTTTAATATTTTTAAAATGTGTGGAGAGTCCACTTTTATTAAAGGGGACATCGTAGTGTTTTTGTAATTTGCGTGTAACAAATGACTTCTAAATATAAGTTTTAAAGAGAATAAGATTTATATATCCAACATCCCAAAATCTCTGTAATGTGGGAGTTTTCATTCTATTTATGGGATGGGTCAGCATGCACTGATCCTCTACTGTTGCGAAATGTGATTTAATCCCGACCAACTCTTGTGGTTGGGACATGAGGGTCGTGACTCGTGCGGGAGCATATTAAATACTTCTATCATTTGCCCGAACATAATAAATACTTCTTATCATGTGTCCATAAATATATAATAGAAAAATCTTTTTTATGTTATAATTATTTGAAATGATACATCAGCACCCCAACAATCAACACCTCATCAACATCTTGTTTTGCAGAGGTTGTACCATGTGCTTTATAATTATTATATTATAATATTAATAAAATATTATTTAAAGTTGTATTACATATAAAGCACACAATACAACTCTGCAAAACATGTCTTAGTGGGATGTGGATGGTGAGGTGTTGATGTATCATTTCTCTATAATTGTATGGTTAAATGTCTGAATGTATCTTGCCGTGCATGGCACGGTTAAAATAACGTCTATATATATATTATAAAAACTGAGTTTTTTTCTTGCACCAGAATGATTTGTCCTACGTGTCATTTTGTAGATTTTTGGTCAATTTTTACTTTTTTTTAATACTATCACCTATGTTATGTATATTGTCATTAATAAACACTTGCCTTAATTATATGTTAGGATTCTCATATATTTTTACTTTTCCCTTAATTATTTTGCCGAATTTCTGGATCAAAAAATTCGGATTTAACGTTCCGTAACTTATTTTGGTGAATCTCTGGAGCATATAATTATGAAAATAATTGCTAAAATTCTTGATCATATTAATTGGATGTTTAGCTTTTCACATATTAATAATATAATTAATACTTAATTATATGTTTTGCTTCTAACATATTTTTAACTTTTTATTTTATTATTTTGCTAAAATTTTGGTATTTAATATCATCTAAGTATATTTTTCGTCAATATTTTTTGGGCAATCTTGTGCTTTTAATTACTATCATATCATATGTATCTACCTATATATATATATATTACAAATACTCAATTTTTTGTGCAATCTCATGTCTTTTGCCTAGGTGTAATTTCTTTGTTTTTTGCCAATTTTGAAATATTTTAAAAACAAAAATAATTAAATATATAATTAAAACTAAAATATGTGATTTATATGGATGCTTAATAGTTTAATTACGAGTACTATTATATTTTAAATGCATTTATATTAATTGTGATTGGCGATACATATGGATTTTTGATGTTTTTTGTTTCCTTTTGATCATTATGTGAGAATTATAATTTTACTGTTTTTCTTTTAATATCTGTATCTACTTTATTATTAAAACAGAGTTGTACAAGACACGTGTCTTTATGTAGATTTTTTGAATTAATTATCTTTTTTCTTAAATACACTAATTCCTACCATTTGAATGAGAATTAATGGTAATCAAATTTTTTTTTCTCTCTCAATGTTTAGAAGTTAATAGTTTTATCGTCCCAACTCTATTTTTCATTATTAATATTTTAGATTAATCTTCTTTTTACGATATTTGATTTAACATTCATTGGGCATAAATATAATTAAAATATTCCTTTTTGAATATAAGTTGTTTTTGAATGATTAGTGTATTATATCTTGATTTTAAATTATTTGTATATAAAATACAAAAATCAGATAATTTTTAAATAATTTTATTGAAGTAAATCTATCTTTTTATAAGACCAATATTTTTACTTCACTTTTCACCTTCTTATAATAATTTTAGATTACTAAGTTATTTTATTTTAAAAATATTTGGGAAAAGAATTAGGGACATGTTAGACTTACAATTCCCAGTAGAAAGATATATTATTCGTTAAAATAATTATTTGATTGATTCTTCTTTTTTATGAAAAGAAAAATTATATAAACAAATATAATAAGTTGATTACATGTTTATTTAACTACGTCACAATAATATACTTTATCACCATATGCCTAATGAATTAATATCATTGTGGATCTCATGGTATATTATTAAGTATAAAATGTGTGACTTTAATCTAAATATTTATCAAAAATATATGACGTTCTTTCACCTGTATACTGATATGTAATTTTATTAGTGTTTCAGGAGAAAGTAAAGAGACTGTAAATAGAGTCAATCAATTGCATTCATTACACTGATAGAGGGGCCTTTATATAGGCATTAAAATTAGAGTCCTTCCATACATAGGATTCCTAGATAAGGTAAGACATCTAATAGGATCCTACTACCTCTAGAAGGATCTAGAACCTTCCATCTATGTATCTTCAACCAGTATTAGGTAAGACACATCACGGGAATAATAATTTCCGGAACACTCCCCCTGTGTCGAGCACTAATACAACAATAGTGCAAAAGATGTTGCCTTCGTAAAAACCTATTCCAAGCCAAAACAAAACCCCATGGGAAAAATAAAGGCTTGATGAGGAAAAGATTGCAACGCACCAAGATAACATGTCATGTATACTCCCCCTGATGTATACATAACGACTCCCCCTGATGAGTACCTCAAATCATAGGAGTCGGATGCCAAGTTGCCCTCACAACTATACCAAGGAAAAACCCAGTGGGAAAAATACCTCTTGGTCTAAGTTGAACAGAAGTACACGGCATCATTGTATGGATGTTCTCATAGGTCACCTCGTTAAAAACCTTATCAAATGAAAACCCAATGGGAAAAAACAAACCTTGGTCTAAGGACAAAAAGAGCGCGACACATCCAAAGTGCAGAGTCACTAAAGACTTATCAAGTTTTCTAAAGTCTTGACCTCCATGCACTAAATCGGTCATAACTTCTTCGATTCAATAGGTATCAACAAAACTGTAAGAACTTATGAAAACTATACAACCATAGCTTTTCATTCACATACAGTACGTAACCTAGATCGACCTGAGCAGATCACAAAGCTCTATCGAAGTTGACTTAGAAAATTATCGGACATATCCTGTCCTACTTTGCAACAATAGTCATATGTCACTCAACATGATGGATGTGATCAAATGGTTGGTTTCCTTGGAAAGTAGACACAAACCTTTCCAATGGCACCAATTTCACCATTTTCCATCAAGTGAGCTGCCCTTTAGATCATATGGGAGATAGACCAACACATTCTGGGCAGATTCGGGTATCAGTTTTCAAGTGTCCTTTTATTGAGATAGAGCGAGCTTCAAGCTTCTTGTCAATCACAGACATTGCGTGAGCGCATCCTAGGCCATCATCACAGTGGCTTTACCGGATTATTACGAATGAGTACATCGAGTCAAACATGAGTATATAATACCGTACTTTTCTCTTAAGACTGCATCATCACTTAAGTGCGCCAAGTCTTATGATGACTTTGACTAATCATTGGGAATCATATAGGCATTACTTTATCGTCTCTTAGGGAAACCGTCCCTTAGATTGCCTTAAACCGATTGATGAATATGCATCATCAAGTGTCCCCAAGATCCTTTCATTCTTAACTTTAGATTTAGCGGAATCTCTTATCTCACAAGAGTACATCACTATAAACCCTTAGTTTTACGCGCAAAAGCTTCATATCTCTTCCAAATCAAGTATATACTTAGTATGTGTTCCCGACAATCACTTATCGACGCGCTCCGTGGTCAGGAGCCACTTGATTTGAGTCTGATCTACCACGAGATCCTTTTATCACTTAACTTATTTCCCCACTAAGATAAGATTTAACCACAAGCTGCACGTCAGTTTTTGGGAAACTATCTAACTGAAAAGATAGTGGATGTTATAACATCCATTACGATAGCACAACTAAGTTTCGTGTCATCGTAGTCGATTCCAGTGCGTTCATGAGAAACCTCGCACCATGAGGTGAGTTTAACTCCTTCTCTCACTCGCTATGACAAAGTATACGGATAGATCTTATCTTTGGAGTTTCGGCACCACTTCAACAAAGGGCTATCACTTTGTTTATACTGAAATCGTAAATGTTTCCATTTTAGGCCAAGGCTACAACGTTGTAGATTTTCAACGAAGCATGGTTCGATTAAACTCACATTCCACGTCCCCATGAACCGGCTTTATTCATAGAGTACTCTTTATAAATTGGCATTCATTGAGGCGTCCCCCAATGATGACTATAATCCAGAACCACATGAGATGGATGAGTTCATTTGGTCATATAATCAAGTTTCATGTACCAAGCTCGCATACATTCTTAGCGAGAGATTTATCGAACCAAGTGGCATCCCAATACTCGATGAGATCCACGGCCTAGTAACACCATCTACCACAATTTGTGGTGTTACCATATCACCATTCATAGGTGACGAACGTCCATGACCGGACACAATCCTTGCAGACATGTTTGCAGCATGTATTTAATCTCGTCACTTTAGGGAACTTGGTGAGGCACAGTAGGGACAAACTACGACAATTCCAAGTCGTTCTACTTGAACATGATCGTTCGCATCCCCCCTAACGATGGGAAGACTAGCTCATCAAAGTGACATATGAGATCGTCTGCCAAGGTATATTTTAAGCGGACTATGAGTGAAAGCACATGTCATATTCATCATTTATAACCCGTCATAATGCGTTGTGGTGACGCACTTTGGCACATGAACATGTGGACGATAAAGGTTTTCCGTGTTAACACAATCCAGTTAACAAAATGCATATGGTTACACTTGTAACTAAGCATTTGAATGATGATAGGTATAGGTGAATATGACATGTTGACCTATGCTAAATAACCGTAGCTACTGGTCTTGAGAATCTAACAAAACCGCCACCATGCACCACCGGGATCGAACATGAAGAAACGATTAAACCGATGATAGGTCGTTGGTTTTATCGAACCTCTAGTGCTTTCTTGAAGAGTTCACTCCCTTCACCAGCCCCAAACACCTCAAAATTTCATGAGCATGTATAAACGGATGTTTAGGATTCCAAAACCATCAACCTGGTGGTCAAAAACCAATCGAAATGATATCGAACTGGTTGTTGGGATGGCTGGTGGTATGTGAAAACTTCATTTAAGTGGTTCACCTCCTTCCAAGTCTCAAAATGACACCAAAATTTGTGATAAGGTAGCCTTGGATGTTAGGAAGTACTCGTTAAAATTTCACTTTAAGACTTGGTCTAAAAGTGGGTGAACCGACCTTTACAATGACTGGTCCGCAAGTTGGACAACCATAACTCAGGTTTCATCAATTTATCAATCATTATCAAAGGAACCACATAACATATAAATGTTATTACTTGAGTACGACCATTTGTGAACACCATCATAGCATCATAAGCCACCCAGGCTAATGCTTATGATCATGTATGTATAAGGACTCGGTGAAAAGGGAGGACTCAGCACCATGCTTATGCGAGTTGCTACATTATTCTCTTTAGCATAGGAGGGTGTCGTCTCCTAATCGTGCCAAAGAATAGGCTTAAATCAATGAACATGGCTAAGAAGGATCATTGGGGGGGGTCTTTGGCGTCACACATGCTTATGAAAGCAAGACGCGGATGACATAAATATCATCATCGGTCATGAGCCCTGCTCACGATTCCACCAACGTACTTTGATGTCTTTAATCCAACTAGTTTCTTTGTTCAAAGAAAATGACGTCCATGACAATACCGTGGTATATGGATCATCAAACTGTCCAAACTCTGGACTATTAAAGCCTAAATGTGTCAATGTCCCAATACATCTTCTGGTTACAAAAAACGATGCAAGCCGGACCATATTGACTCATGAATATTTTTCCTTTTCACATATCCAATACAAGTGATGCATAAGATTTTATTCTCACAAATCATAATGAGATGATATGAGTGATATACTTTGGCATATGTATCATCGAGTCATAACATGGTTTAATTGTTACGGAACATATGTGACTAGAAAACGCCATTCGGCATTCAACAACTTGAGCATTATACCGGTCATTGATTGTGATGATCTATTCATCATAGTCACAATGGATTTATAAACCGAAATCCAAAAATATTGTGTTCCTTGGAAATATATTAATACGCACTCAATTTCGCTTGCAAAATTTTACAAATATGAGCATAGCGAACACTCTAACAACATAGAGATTTTATACCAGATACGATCAAAATGATCTATCATATTGAGTGCATAACATGGCAAGGTTATATGCCTAAGGGGCAAAATTATGACACAAGCATGGTGTAACACTACCATGCACACGCTCGACCTTCTTATAAGGGTGCGTATTTTGGGCTTTCCCCAAGAAACTGTTTTTCAACATTTGAAAGATGATATTTTAGCGTACAATGTATACCAAAAATCGCATCATCTGTGCCAAATTCGGCAAATAAGAGGTTGAAAAACATGTGTCATAAGACCACTTGCAAATTTAAGATGGGAACCAAGTTGGTTGGGACAAAAGTTAGCACAATCGCTGGAAATAAAATTCCGCGCAGCTTGACCTTTGTTCACTAAAACAGCAATAACTCCCTTGTTAGGAAGGCTATGGACGAATGGTCAGATGTTCTGGAAACTAGACTTCCGTATCTTTCTATCCATATATTGTGCACCACACGGATCATTAAACTCAGATCACAGTGCATGTTTTAATTGGCTGTTTAGTATTTCCCAAGTTTAGTGAGAAAATAAGGTTGAACCCATATCCAATGGCATAAGTGTTGATGCAAAAACATGGCAATGACAACCATAGGTGCGTTTAAACACAACAGGGTGTTCGATTTCTTATCTCGACTAATGATCCTTTCGGTAACTCCAACTTGGTAGACTTGCAGAGAAAGTAGGAATGTCGGTACAGCTAAGGCTGTTTAAAAACCACTGATTCCGTTTGAACTTTCAAAGCATAAACAAATACCGAGGAGGATGCGCCTAGTCATGATCAAAAGTGTAGACAAAATCCACCAAAGTGCATCAATCAATCAAGTATTTTAATTCTCAATTTGCAAGCATACGTCATAATAGCCATGTTATATAGATACAACGCGGTGCATCATAATTAAGCATTTTGAACCATGAGACATAATGAATATACCATAACCAACTCGTCTTGACCATCCAATTAGATCGACTAAACATAGTCAAATATATAAGGCACATGCCTTTACAAATACTCGGAAAAGTATTCGGACCGATAGTCACACGAACTATAATCGAGGTCAACGAATTCATGTATTTACCGCAATATGCCATTTCTTTACATGTTAGAAATTCATGAGAATTACTCTTACACTCTTTCATATATTATATTGCAAGGAGACGGTGCATGACTACACCTACATACAATATTTTATTTTAATAGGATGAAAGATGGAGTTTTCCAAGTATGAGATTGGGTCAAGACCAACGTGGTAGTCGCTCAATTCAACGTGACAAATCTGTCACAAATCGATTTTAACCACGACATATCCGTCGCTATCGATGTTTGTCCCATTTGTACGTCACAATTCTGTGACTAATCATGAACGAGTCATAACTTTACCGTTACCGACAATGTTCATTTTATTCAATTGTTGGTTTAAAATCGACAAAACGGCGACATCAAATCGCACCCAAAACGTGGTGTATGCAACAACCACAAATATCGACTTTCAACAATTATCCGTGACTCCCCCAGGACCGTCACACAGTTTAATTCGACATACGAGAGTGATACCACCTCTCATAGTCTCATCCACCGCAAAGTAGCATGGGAGATAAAGAACCCAAATACCCAACTCCCCAAAAAAAAAATTCCCAAAAGAGAGGAATTGAAAAACGGGAACTTTAATAAAATCTTACGGGTACTTGGTTCCATATTTGCTTTGATCCTTGAACGGAAGCTTCTCTCCATATGAGCAACATATTTTCTTGAGTACTCCGTTCTATATTTTACTTTGATCCTTGAACGGGATAAATATGGCTTCTCTCCATATCGTGCACATCATCATGAGCAATATATTTTCCTATATGCCACGTAAAGCATAAACATAGTTAGATTCATAAGCATACAAGTTAATGATAAATGAATCATAAATTAGGAAAATAGAGAGTTGAGAAACGCCCGGATAGGGCTACTGGGCTCTATAATTCGGCTGGAAAAGGACTCGGGCATGGCGGAGCAGCAACTTGATATTGGATGAGGCCGGATCTCCAAATTTCCTTATAAAAATCTGCTTCTGTTTGGAAGCAGATTCAGTAATCAATATTACTCAGAATCCGATCTCCACCGTTGACTATATGGATATTTGTGTTGGGAAGTTGCTGTCAAAATTTCACACCGATCCGACGGTTAACGAATCGGGAAACATGTTTTTGGTACGACTGCGCTGTGCAGAAAATTCACGCGCGGAAATTCTCATCTCTCGTTTTTTTTTCGATTTTGATAGGTTTGTCTCGATTGCACTAGTTTTCAAACAGTAAATATCACGTGCATAAAATCATAGGACAATCCAGCGGTGGTTTGATCATATCGGGTCGCAGCTTTAGACAATAATTGGCTGGACGAAGACGGTCTGAAAAACGGGACTGTTGTAATACCCACGATTTTCGTTCCGGTTATTTTAAAAAAATTTCGGATATTTCCCGGTTGTCGAGTCCCGGTATTATTTTCTCGACAACTGATTTTGGCGTTTATGACCATAGGTGAGGATTTGTTATCCGTCATTTTCTTTTCGGATCGATGATGTTGTCCCCGAGTGTTTTGTCGTGTTCGTTCCGTGCGATTTCGGAAAATCGAGTCGTCGAATCATGGTGGTTGGGCACTGGCCGGATGGTTGGGGATGGTGGCCGGACGGCTGCAGGCACTGGCCGGACGGGTGCAGGCACCGGCCGGACGGGTGCAGGCACCGGCCGGGCGGGTGCGGCAGGAACCGGCGTAGCGCACGCTATGGCCGAAAGGTAGCGCACGCTACGGCCGGGAGGCAGCGCACGCTACGACCGGTTGGCTGCATGCGCTAGTCGGCCGAGGCAGTAAGGGCAGAAAGGTTCTGGACTAGGAGGATCGGCAGGTAGCGCACGCTACTGTCGGACACTGCGCATGCTACGGCCGGCAGGTAGCGCACGCTACGGCCTGAAGGCTGCGCACGCTACTTGGCCGAGCCAGGAAGTCTCTGGAATGTGGCTGGGCCGACAGCGCACGTGTTCAGCGCATGATGGCGGGCCCGGCCGAACATTCTCGACCATGACCGCCCGCTAGCGCACGCTAGCTCGGCAGTCTAGTGCACGCTAGTCTAAGATAAATATTACCGAGCAGTCCTGTTTGCACTCATTTTTCATTTTCTCCCTTTCTCTTCCGCGGCTGGGTTCTTGGAGGTGATGAAGGCATGTTATTATACAACTAATCCATGAAGTTTTGGAGCTCATATCATCGATTAATCACTCCATAACATCCTTCAATCCAGCGAATCAAGGTTAGTTTTCTTAAAATCCTAGTTTTGGGAAAATTGGGGGTTTTGGTTGTTTTCGCCCGTTTGATCCGTGATAACTTATATTTGTGATGGATTGATGATTATTAAGTCATATTATACCAATTTCCTTGTTGATCCATGGTTCGATTGTTAAAGATTCTTCGTTTTGTTGAGTTCCTAATCGGTGCCTTGAAGGTGTCCGGTGAAAATCCTTAGAGGGGGTTTTTGGGTGTTCTACGATTATTCTTCCTCGTACGATCGTTGATTATTGACGGTATGGTGTTAGGGTCAGGTTCCTTGCGAAGAACTTGAGTCGGAACCCTTCCGTTCGCCGTTTCCCGATCGGTTATGTTACCGTCGTTTCCGCCGGAGGGTTGTGGGCATTCGAGGTTTCCTGGTTAAGCCACGTTCGTCGGAGTGTCCGGTATCAACTACTGAGGCAAGTATCTTGCCCAAACATTACGTATTTTGTGAATATGATGATTGAAAATTGACGATACGTGTTAAACAATTGTTTACAACCATTTTTCTAAAGAATCGTTATAACTATAATCATGGTTTTATTTAAAGAGGATTCTTGTGTTCGGGAATTAATGTGCTTAATTGACTATGCGTATTGGTGACGAGTATAGGATCACATTATTTTCGAGTGATGCCATTATGTGTGATTTTGTTGTTGGTAAGTTAAAGTTCAATCATTTTGTTAAGATTTTGTGTGGAGTCATGCGGATGTGTGTGAATGTGTGAACTTGTGTGATATTGGTTGTGTCGATTGGTGCTGTTTAGATGGTGTGTTTCTTTGTGGATAGTATAAATTTTGGGTCGTGAGTATGTGTTGGATAATATGGCCATTTTAGCAAAATACCTCGACTATATATATATTGTGATTGACTCTTGAGGATTGCGGTTTTGGAAATGTGAATTGATGAGAGTTGTAAGGTTTTTCTCGGGTACTCTCACTCGGGGATTGACTCGACGGGGTCACACGGGGACCTGGTGGCTTAGCGGCTGGACCGGGTCACGAGAGTTACTTCGAGTGGGCATTCTCACCTGGGGATTGCTCGACGGGGCACAAGGGACTTGGTGACCTTACGGCGGGACCGGAGGGCTGGACCGGGTCGCGAGAATTGCCAGAGTGTTTGTACTGTTGATTAATTGTGATATGTCCGGAGTATCACAATGCTTGTTGCTCGGAGTCGAGAGATAATATATATCGAGTCTTGGTGTTTGGTTAAAATGGCATAAACATAATGTGTTATGTGTAATGTGTCGTTGAAAGTAAATTGAAGTGAATGAACGGGTCGTGGACCCTGTATTGATGATCGAAATGGTTGGGTCGTGGACCCTGTGTTTTGTGACTGGAATGAAATGGGTTGTGAACCCCGTGTTTTGTTAATCGAATTTGCATTTTTTTGGAAAATGAATATTGGGGCGGTGACCCTAAGTGGCTTTTGGAAAATTAAGAACTTTACTATCGCAAATGTTTTCGAAAACTCCCGAGATTTGAAAATGTTTTCAAAGTGCTTTCTTGTTTTGGTTTCAACTTTCAAGACTTGAACTATTTTAATTATCAAATATCTCGGGAAGTCTTTTGTTGTATTCTCAGAATGTGTTATGTATGGCTCGTATTTGCACTTTATACTTGTACTAGCAAAACAGTGGAGTTTTGCTAACCCCTGAGTATTCGGGGGGTGGATGTCTGTTTTTGCATCCAGGTACATGCAGGTTTGGGAGCAAAACACAGGATCGGCGCGAAGGATGATGGAAGGCGAATGATACTAATCACACGAAGGCCAGTGTTGGATACAGTCAATCGGAGTTTATGTATGGTCTTTCTTCTGTCGTACTTTTGGTCTGAGAGTGTATTTTACCCTTGTACGGGTTTGAGTTGAGATAGAAATGTACATTTTGAATTGTATGTTTGTGATGAAAGACCAAGTTAGTATGTTGATTTGGTATTTTATCATGTCGATATGTAATAAGTTGTGTTGTTTGGATGTCTAGCCTGGTGGATCCTCACGGAGAGAGTCTGCGGCGTGTAATATTCCCGGTTTGATTATGGGGGTGTTACAACTGTCGGGCGGGTCGGGTCGGTTTCCTCTTTCTGGTTCTGGTCACGGTCCGGATTCTGGACTTTTTTTTTTTCGTTTCGGCCGGCGATGACTGTTGAGCAGATCAGGAAGGAGGGTCGCGTGCGGCTCACATGTGGTGGTTCACCTGACTAGGGTTTGCTAGCGGCGTCGGGTGGCGATCTGGTTTGCAAAAGGCATGGCAAATGGTGTGCTGGACGGCGACGCGGGTTGGTGGCGGCCGAATTGTAGCAGAAGCGAGGCGCGCCGGGGGGTGGCGGTGGCACATCGGCGGTGAACTTGAGAGCAGGATATGTCCGATTTGGTGCGATGGGCGGCCGATCTGGTGTGGTGCGGTGGCAGAGGTTGCTCGCGGGGGATTTGCAGATCGAGGTTGATGGCTGGCATCGGGGTGTGGCCGCTTGGGGAATATGACGGCGGACGCGGACCTAGGGTTTTCGGCGGCATTTTTTTTTTTTCGGGATTTTGGACGAATTTTTCCTACTCAGTTGAGATACTACGTGCTGATAACGTGTTTCAGGAGAAAGTAAAGAGACTGTAAATAGAGTCAATCAATTGCATTCATTACACTGATAGAGGGGCCTTTATATAGGCATTACAATGATAGTCCTTCCATATGTAGGCCACACATCGTCCAGGAACAAGTCTAGAGGGGGGTGAATAGACTTGTTGAAACTCTTAAACTCTTTTTCTCAAAGAGTGAGTTTCTTCAGCTGATAGGTAAACAAATGACTTGGAGTCGTTTGTTCTTAATATGTGCGGAAGTCAGCTGATGATGAATATAAAGCAACTAATGAAACACTTAACAATGAATGCAGCAGTTAAAATATGATGCTATAAAACAGTAAAGAACGCAGGAAATTATAGTGGTCTCAGAGGTGGGGTAATCCTCTACTAATCCACTTTTCTCCAAACCAGTTGGAGATGAATTCACTATAATTCTCAACCAGTGATAAATATTACAGTGATTCAACAAACTACAATGCCTTCCAACCGCTGGAAATTCGTGCCGTTGTACCACACACTAGATCGCCTTCCACCTCTTGATCCTCGATCCTCGGATGCCTTTACGCCTCTAAATTCAAACAGTGAAGTACACCGAACTCAGGATTATAGACAAGAGTTTTTGTCTTCTCCAACTAAGAGCTTCTTCAAGTATGAACTTTTAGAACCGCTCTTTTCACGATGCTGTATTTCGCTTTTTGATAGCTTGAATGCTTTGGTCGCTTGAAAGTATGTTAGCACCGGTAGTTGTTCTTGTAAGGTGTTTTCTCAGTTTCAAATCTTCGGATATATAGGTCACGATCTCTGAGCTTTTCCTTATAGCCGTTGCAAATCTTTTTAACAAATCCGTCCGTTGGAGGGGTAGACTTCATTGTTTTCTTTCTGAACGTTGCAAGGCTGGATTCCCATATTTTAATCTATCTTCCGACCGTAGTGAAGACTCTGCATGTGATGCGCCGAATCTTTTGAATATAAAATGATTAAAGTCTTCAAGGTGGGTCTGGATAGCTTTTTTAATTCATATCTTTTGCGGGAATCACTACAATTTGTCTCTTCACGTTGCATGTGACTTTCCGTAATACTTGACTTTTCAACGCATGCTGATGTGGACTTGGAGTACTTGGCTGATCTCGACTAGGCTGATGAGCAGTTAACTTCTCTGCAGTCTGGACCTATCTGATGTTCGCTGTTTATGACTTGACTGGTCAGGTGACTTGTCTGAGGTACCTTGGCTGCAGTCTGGTCAAACATCCCTGATAATTTTTGTTGACCAGAACTACTCTGACTTGACTCGGCTGATCCTCTCTGATGGACTTAGCTGTAATTTAGTACTTAGCCGATTTTTAGCCTAACTTATTTTTGGGCCTACAGAAGATACTCATTTGGTTCTTCTTTACATTTTGCCAAGTTTTATACTTAACATATTTGGCCTATGGAAGATACTCATTTGGTTCTTCCTTACATTTTTGCCAAGTAATAAACATTTGACTTTATATTAATGACATCATCAAAATCTAACAAGTATTCCTAACAAATTCCCCCTATTTTGATGATGGCAAAACTTTAAACAAGTAATCAAATGATCAAGTCTGCACTTAAGTGCAAGACACAAACTAAAGTCAGTCTAATTTTTGAGACAACTGGGAATTGTCATTCAAAAAGACTGTTATCAAATTAATTTTCTGTTGATTACAAGTACATGGCTGAACTTTACAAGAAAATTTTCAAGTACATAAATCATTACAAGTACAAAATAAGTGAAAGTCATCTGCCTCTTCCTCTGCCTCTTGGAATAGGCTGTTTGGCAGGTCTGAAGGATTTAGCTCCGATTCGTCTTATCTTGAATGGGGCAAGACCATACTTCCTTTTCACGACAAGAGCTGCGAAGGCTTGCTCTTCTTGGGATGAAAATTTGTTCTCAAGACATAGTTTCTTGATTTTCCTCTGTAGCGCAAGTTCATCCAACGCACCTCCTCTTTCCAAAGTAGGAGGATCTTTGGCACTGAATGAAGGAATCATGGGATATGCATTTAGTTTCTCAGCATGTTTCTTCAGAATAGCCCAGAGTTGCGGATGAGCTTCTTCCATGAAATTTATGAAGATTTGTTGTGGGGAGAGATTATCATCCTGGAGTATTTCCCAGATGTAGTAGTCTCTGATGAACTTCTTTCTTGCAGATCCCCACATTTCCAGATCTTCATATGGAACAAAATCCTCCACAAACCACAACTCCTTTCCTTCCCACTCTAGAGTAGGCTCAAAACCTCCTCTAGTCCTCCTCTTCTTGCCTTCAGGCTGGTCAGCCTGTTCTTCTGGATCTGGTCCTCCCTTCCTCTTGGCTGAGGATGTCCCAGCAGTGATCATCTGGACATCCTGCGTTTTCTTCGATCTAAACTCCTTCCTTAACTCTTCTTGATCATTTCCTTCCCCCTGAATTCTATCTTCCCCCTTTTTGCCAGCATCAACTAAGGTAGTCAATTGCTGCTCTATTCTGCTCATCCAGTCAGACATGCCGAACGACATTCTGTTGTTGGTAGGGGGAGGAAGCTGAGGAACTTCTCTCTGCAGCAAAGTGTCAATCTTTGCATTGATGGATTGAAGGTCAGGAGTGACTTGAGATGCCAGCAGCTCTCCAATCATATCCTTCACTATTTGCCTGATCAGCTCAGTCACGGAAGGTGAGAACTGAGCTGGTGGAGAGTGCTCGCCTGAGCCTTCTGCGATTGAACCACTGGACTGCAAGTTTCTGTCTGCAGCTGGTACTCCAGGTGGGGTCTTCTCTGGGGTCCCTGATCTGGAGTCCTCGCCTTTGCATCTAGCCGGTATACCGGCAGTGCACTATCTATCTCAGCCTCTTGTGTCGGCTCTGGCTCCGGCTCCCTTTCTCCTTCTTCCTGCTCTTTCTCCTGCTCTTCCTCCTTTTCTTCTTCAATATTTTCTTTTTCTTTTTCTTTTTCAGTTCCTTTATCTCCTCCTTCATCATCATCCTCATCATCATCATTATCATCATCTTTCCCATCTTTTTTTCCTTCTTCCTCATCATCCTTTTCACCTTCATCATTATCATCCCCTCATTCATCCTGTTCTACTTCTTCTCCTTCTTCTTCTTCTTCTTCATTCAACTCTTTTGTTTTCTCAACTTCCTCAGGTTGATTTTCAACTAAAATCTTTTCTTCTTTTCTTCTCTCTTCCTGCTCTTCTTCTTCATCGTCCAAAACAACAACTTCTTCATCTCCATCTACCTCTTCAATCCTAATTTCTCTCTCATCTTCCTCCTCATCCTCTTGTCCAAAGGAACCATCAAAAATACTAAGCATAATGGAATGGATGAATTGGTCCATGTTGTTTTTAAAATGAGTCATGAACCAATTATCCTGGAGGATCAATATTAAGTCTGATTCTTTGCAAAAATGAATCAGTACATCCTCCGTGGCTTAGGGATATCCCCAACCACTAGTTTCAATATAAGCCTGAAAGTCTGTAAATGACAGGGTTTTGAAAAACTTCCACTCTTCGAAAATATTGATAAAAGAGTGTTTTAATGCTTGTGGCTTAACAAGCTGTAGTTGTTCGATGGATAGATTGAAAATATTGTTTTCTAGCAGGTTAAATGTATAATTGGCTTCAGGAATTGAGATTATTAGACCTTCTTCTTCTTCTTCAGGAATGTAGGCTGGGGTGAGGACAGCCACAACCTGAGTCTCCAGGCTGCCTGGGGCAGGCTGGTCTTCCAGGTGAGTTGGTGACCTGGCTGTGGGACTGGCATAGTGATCTGACTGCTCCTCCTCACTAAACTGAAGTCTCCTAGGCCTCTTGGGAGAGGGTTCTGGGGAGGACTGCATGATGGAAGGTCCTTCAGGGGCTGGTCCCCTTCTCTTAAATCGGACTAATATGGGAGTGTTATCGGACTCGGAGTCTGACTCGACTGCAGTTGGGTTGTCGGCTGCAGGTCGGTCCGACTCGCCTGACGAATAATATCTCGGGTAGGGCCTTGTGTCCGGTAGCTCCTTCAACATCTGTGCTGCTCTCCTTGTGCCTCCCAATTTTCTCAGCGTCTCTTGGTCCAGATGACCAAGTCTTTTGTTAGGGTGGAAGGGGTCAGTATTTCCCTTCGCCATGCCTGTCTTTTCTAACAACCAACTCAGCTGCGTTCCAAATGCCAGCTTTGTTTTAAATCTCTTCTCATCAACAAGCCATTCGTCTTTGTTGACTTCTCGAACGAGTTGCCTAAATATGTAATCTGCCCAGTCAATTTCCTCATCTTGAATTAGTGCTCCAAGCACCATGAACTTCGCCGACGACAGTTGATCATAACTGCCGGCCATCCCCATGATGATTTTGTTGGTTATGTCCAACGTAAAACGATAAACCTTTTTAATCTCACTCCTTTTGGCAGTGAGTTTCAGCTTTTCCGGCAAATTCTCCACTTTGATCTTCTTCCAGGTTTCGGCGGCGGACTGCTTGAGAGCTTCGACAGCTATACCGTGGTGCTTCATACCAAACACTCTGCGAATCGAATCACGCAATATTTCGACTTGTCTTCCGCCAACTGTGCTCCGAATTCCATCTTGAATCAAACAGGCTTCGCGATAGAACGCGATAACATCCTCCTTGTACAAATGTTGAGGGTTGATGTCCAGGAATGGGTAGATCCCATTGAGCTTCATCATGCGGATTAGGTCAAGCACGTCGTAATTCTCCAGATTAGCTTCCAATAAGCCTTCGAAATCGATGACCAGCGAGAAAATAATCTGGACCTTGACCGCCTTCAGGTTGACGCCTTCGAAGTACGATTCCATTTCTGCAAATAAAGAATTTTTAGTGTATTTGGAGTTCAAGAATTTTTGCTCTGTAAATTTTTGCTCTGTAGATCTAGGGTAAGCGTAAAAGGTAAAGTGAAGGGGTTTCTTTACTTATAAAGAAGATGAAAAGACGTATGGATTAAATTATTATATATTTGAAACGGTGGTACGCCTTTTGAGATTCTTTTAAATTTCAAATTTGAATCGGTGGTCCATTTTAAAATTTGACGGTTGGTTTTAATTGGTCACCGTGGAGGTCGATTTAACAAGCGATTACCACGTGTATTTAAAATGCCACTTGCGAATCGAACATTAATATATTTAAATGCCATTTGTGAACCAAAATTAATATAATAATATTATAAATATGGCAGATAATAATTAAATATTCAGAGGTCAGTTTAGTTTAGAAAACTTAGCTGGTCTGACTTGTTGACTATTGATCGCTCTGCATCAGGTGAGTTGACTTCACGGACTTCTCGCCTGAGATTCTGATCAGCTAGGTTCCTTTGTTCGTCCTTCGTCCTCTTGTCTGCATCAGCTAGGATCTGATTCTTCAGCTTGCTTCTGTACTAGATTCCCAATCTAGTAATCCAAGATCTCTGCTCAGCTCCAAAAACCTTTCTTCTGGCAAGGGTTTGGTAAAGATGTCAGCTATTTGATAGTCTGTGCTGACTCTTTCAACTCTAACCCTTTTGTTAAGCACATAGTCTCTGATGAAGTGGTGTTTAACATCAATGTGCTTCGTCCTTGAATGCAAAACGGGATTGTTGGTTATTGCAATAGCACTATTATTGTCACACCAGATCGGAACTTCATTGGCAATGATATTATAATCCCTTAGCTGTTGTCTGATCTATAAAATATGTGCACAACAGCTACCTGCAGCTAGGTATTCTGACTCTGTGGTGGAGATAGAGTTAGAAACCTGCTTCTTGCTAAACCAGGATATCAGTCTGGTTCCTAGGAATTGGCACGTTCCACTAGTGCATTTCCTATTGATTTTGCAACCTGCGAAATCTGCATCTGAATATCCTGACAGCTCGAAGTTATCATCCTCGGGATACCATAGTCCAACATTGATTGTAGACTTAAGGTATTTTATTATCCTCTTGGCTGCATCTAGGTGTGACTGCTTCGGCTTGGACTGGAATCGTGCACAAACTCCTACGGTATAGGATATGTCTGGTCTGTTGCAGTGAGGTACATAAGAGATCCAATGAGTCCTCTGTAGTGGGTTGAGTCCACTGATATGCCTGCCTCGTCTGCATCTAGGTGAGTACTTGTGCTCATAGGGATTCTTGCTGGCTTTGCTAATTCCATTCCATATCTCTTGATTAGATCTTTGGTATATTTAGCTTGGTTGATGAAAATTCCTTTTTCCATCTGCTTAACTTGTAGTTCGAGAAAGAAGTTAAGCTTTCCCATCATACTCATCTCAAATTCTCCTTGCATGAGGTTGGAGAATTTCTCGCATAACTCTGGATTGGTTGAACCAAATATGATGTCATCCACATATATCTGGACTATTAATATGTGGCCTTCGTGCTCCACTCTGAATAGGGTCTTGTCCATCTTCCCTTTGCAAAAACCATTCTTCTCAAGAAACACAGACAATGTTTCATACCACGCTCTAGGTGCTTGCTTAAGTCCATAGAGAGCTTTCAACAGCTTGTAGACTTTGTCTCCTTTGACAAAACCTGGGGGTTGCTCTACATAGACTTCTTCTTCTAAGATGCCATTTAGAAAAGCACTCTTTACATCCATTTGATAAACTTCAAAATCTTTGAATGCAGCATATGTGAGGAATAGTCTGATGGCCTCTAATCTTGCAACAGGTGCATAGGTTTCATCAAAATCTATTCCTTCACACTGTGCATACCCTTTTGCTACAAGTCTGGCCTTATTCCTAACAACAGCTCCGTCTTCATCACTCTTGTTTTTGTACACCCATTTGGTGCCAATAACCTTCTTGTGATCAGGTCTGTCTGTTAGTTCCCAAACTTTGTTTCTTTCCATCTGCTCCAGTTCCTCTTGCATGGCATTTATCCATGAATAATCTTCCAAAGCTTGTTCTACTGTTTTAGGTTCTATCTATGACATAAAGCATGAGAACATAGCCATTCCTGCGGGTAGAGTTGACTGTCTCGTCTTAACTCCATCAGTCAGCTTCTTGATTATTTGCTGGATTGGGTGATCTTTGAGCCATTTGGGGATATCGTCTTCTTCTGGGTCTGTTCCCCCTGTTGGATTGCTCTGGTGGATTTGCATCACCGGGTTCGCCTACAATCGATCGATACCGTCTTGTCATCTGCAGGTTGGGTCTGATCTGCAGGTGAATCTTTATCGGCTACAGCTGGATCTTCATCAGCAGCAACTGGATCAGATAGGTTTGGTGATCATGTCTGATCTGCAGTTGGGTCTTCAGCAGCTACAGTTGGGTCTTCAGGCTGGTCTGCAGGTGAGTTCACCATTCCAGTGTCATGTACAATGACTTCTTCAAGGGTTGCTGACTTGAGCTTGTTCTCAATTAGCTCAACTTGCTTCCTGTATTCAACGGTAGATTCATCAAAAACAACATGGGGTGTTTCCTCCACAACTAAGGTTCTTTTATTAAAAACTCTATATGCCTTGCTTCTTTGTGAATGTCCCATAAAGAGACCGTCATCAGTTTTAGCATCAAAGGCATTTAGTTGTATTTTACCATTGTTGTGGATGAAACACTTACAACCAAAAACATGAAAGTAAGCAACAATAGGAGTTCTATTATTCCAAACCTCATAGGGAGTTTTGCCATGTCTCCCTACTATCATACTCCTGTTCTGTGTATGGCAAGCTGTGTTGACAGCTTCAGCCCAGAACCTCTTGGGCAGGTCCGCTTCTGCAATCATGGACCTTGCTGCTTCCTTCAGGGTTCTGTTTCTTCTTTCAGCAACGCCATTCTGCTGGGAGTCTGGCCGCAGAGCTCATCTTGGATCCCATTCGATCGCTAATCGATTATCGCCTTGTTGAGAAACTCTCCTCCTCTATCTCGATCCGATCTTGATGATGGATAGGGATTTCTCATTCTGGATCCTTCTCAAGACTCGGGTAGCTTGGTCAAGGTTTCACTTTTCTTATATAGGAAGATAATCCAAGTGTACCTTGAATAATCATCTACTATAACAAGTGCATGCTTTCGGCCGCTCAAAGTCCTTGGCTTGATAGGACCAAATAGATCCATGTGGAGTAGACCTAAGATCCTTGTTGTGAGAGTTGTAGGCTGAACTGGCTTGAATGATGCTCTGGTCTGCTTTCCTTTCTGACATGCATCACAAAGCACTTCCTTCTTGAATGCTTCATTTGGAAGTCCTCCACCGCTTCGAGAACTAATCTTGTTGATGGCTTTGAAGTTCAGGTGACATAGTCTTTTGTGCCACAGCCATCCGTTCTCAGCTACTGTTTTGGATAGAAAACAGGAGTTAGGTGTTCCTGTGTTCCAATCTATCATGTAGACATCTCTTGTTCTGAAACCTTGGAGCTTCACTTCTCCAGACAGGATATCTATCACCATACATTTCCAGATGGTGAAGACTACTAGGTTCTTCTCGTCGCAAAACTGGCTTATGCTTAGGAGATTGTATTTTAGTCCTTTGACATAATGAACTTTGGATATTACAATATTTCCTCGGTGCAGCTCTCCAAAGCCTTTTGTTTGTCCTCTAGAGCTATCTCCAAAAGTTACATCTGGACCTCTTTCTTTGGTGTATTTGGACAGCATCTTCTTGTTCCCGGTCATGTGCCTCGAGCATCCAGAATCTACAAACCATTCTTCACCTCCAAAGTTTGAGCTTGTGGAGATGTGGTTGTAGTTCTTCCACCTTTTCTGCAATTAGAAAAGTAGAGATTTAGGTACCCAAATCTGTGTGGGTCCTTTGGGGTTAGCTGGTTTCCTGGAGAATTGATTTCTCCTTGGATTGTGAAAGTTGTTATTATTATTATAACCCTCATAAGGTGTCTAAGGTCGAGGTCTGAATCTCCTGTTGGGATTGTATACTGGATATTCCTCAAAATTTTGATAGTGTGGGCCATTTCTAAATCTTGGCTGAGACCATTTATTAAATCCTTGAGGTCTCCACACTTGTTCATTTTTGAAATTGGGATAACCTTGAGGTTTCCATCTGCCCCTCCCATTATGAAATCTGTTTTTAGGGAGTTGTTGATAATAGTGGGCATGTTGTCTGGGCTGCTGCTTTTGCCTGGGCCATTGCCTAGTCGCCTGTCTAGGTGGCTGCCTTGTGTAAACTGACTGCAGCCTAGACATGTGACTTGGCTGTTTCCTATTTTTAAATATCGGTTTATACGTAGGCTCAGCAGTCGAGACAATTATTTCTCCCTTGATAAATTTTCTTTTAGAACTAGAGGGAGTGTGAGGATCATATCCAACGCCTGATTTGGAATATAGTGGCCTTTTATTGGTACACAATTCTTCCCGGGTTGAAGACGCCTTCAGGGAGGTTATTTCCTGCGCCTGAGTCTTATTTATCTGAGTCAGCTTAGTAAACTCGGCTTTGGCATGAGCAAGTGCAGCTGGTTTTTCTTTAAGTAAAAATAGTTAGTCGATTTATCTCAGCTGTATTAACATCAGCCTGGTTTTTAAAGTCAGCTGCAGATATTTCAACCTTATTCAGTTCTAGGCTGAGTTTTTCAAAATTGTTTTTCAGCTGCCTATTCTCATCTTGCAGCTGAGTCTTCTCGGCTGATACAGTTTGGTGTGCAGATTTGAGTGTTTCAAAATCCTTAAATAGCTGGTTTACATATTCGTGCAGATCCATATCTTGTGGCATGGCTGAACTATTATTTGAACCAGAGGGTTTAGAAGTTACCTCTTCATCAGCTAGGTTGGCCATTAGGCAGTCATACTCTTCATCATCATCAGAAAAGAATCCGCTGCTTTATTCTACATGCTCCTGGTCTTCTCCGATGAGGGCCTTTCTTCTATCTTCTTTTCTGCCCACCTCTTTCTTGCTTTCGTCCTTCTTGAGATCAGGACAGTCGATTTGGATATGTCCTGTCTTGTGACAATTGTAGCACTCCACCTTCCAGCTCCCAGCTTTCTGATTTCTCCTGGGATTCTCCTTATAATTTTTCTTGTATTTGGAGTAGTTCTTTCTAAAGTTGCTGAACCTTTGCATTATAAACGCCATTTCTTCCTCAAAATCTAATGGATTTTGAGGCTTTACATCAGATAGGCTCTTGGCGGGGGACTCGGCTGCAAATGCTATTCCCTTCTCTGCAGGCTCAGTTGAGGATGAACTTGGAAGCTCGAACTCATAAGCCTTCAGATCAGAGAACAGCTCTTGAATTTTTATCTTATTCAGGTCCTTGGACTCTCTCATGGCCACGACCTTCATGCTCCATTCAGGGTTGAGAGATCTGAGAACCTTCAGTGCCATTTCCCTGTTGCCATAGGTTTTGCCGATGGAGTTGATTTCATTAATAATCTCACTGAACCTTGTGTCCACTTGGTCTATGGATTCGCCGTTCTTCATTTTGAAATTGTCAAACTTTTGAATGGCGATTGTCAAACCAGTATTAGGTAAGACACATCATGGGAATAATAATTTCTGGAACAATTAGTATATTAATATAAATATTACAAATATACAATGATCATATAGATTCCTGTCATGTTTATATATTTTATGTCGAATATTTACACATCTATACTTAATATTAAAAGAGCGTCGCAAGAAAATCTAAGGAAACATGTGTCATCTCCACGTTAAGCCTCTTTTAAAAAATTTTAAAAAAACGGACGTTTAATTTGAGAGGGGGTTGGATGATTATTCCATTATATACTATCTACCAATTAAAAATTTCCTCTCATTTTATTCCTTTTATTTTTAACCTAATAGTTTAAACAATTACAACTTTTATGTATCAATTTTATTTTTGAAATATATATATCAAATTAATTCTTACTTCATGCTCTTTAATTTGACATCCATATAGTACATATAAAGTAATATAAATAAAATTATAATATATTTAGATGATTAAAATATTTTAATATAAAAATATAAGACTATTGAAGAAAGATATATTTTTCGTTTATTTCATAGCTTTTTAACAATTATTTGATTCTTAAGAGTTATTTTGTTCTTATTATAAAATAGTAAAATATATTATATTAATATCAAATCATATAAAAAAATTATAATAGTAAGAATATCAGTTGTATACTTTTAATGAAAGTTGATAATACAACACCAACAACATCATCATCAGAGCCTTAGTCCCAAAATACTTTAGGGTCGGCTATAATGAAAGTTGATAATAATAAACATAATTTAATTTCTTATTTATAAAATTAGATATAAGACTCATATTGTCCTTTATGAAAAAATAAATGCCGGTGCTTAATTAATTTATGATTTTTCTATCATGTGCCTTTAGATCACATGATAAAAGTTTATAAACAAAACTAAATCAAATAACAGTTTATGTATATGTATGTATATACTGACTCATGTATATTTTATAATAATTTTATAATATTATTGAAATTCTATCACATATTATCAATATAATAAAATATTTAACATTTTACGCCGTGCATCGCACGGGAGGACATCTAGTATTATATTAAAATTGAGTTTTTAAGCCTTCTCATTGAGTTGACTATATGCTATTAGGATCTTTTTTATATTTTCTGAATTTTTTATATTTGACGTACTAATAATTAATCTTTTTATAATCTATATATTTATAAATTATCTTTATTTATTTCATACTACACTAAAAATGATTTTTTAGCTTTCTCATTCATTTAACTTATGTTTTTTTTCTTTTGTCTACTATTCACTTATCTACACTATATAATACTTATCCCCCTTAATTTAATATGGAAGGGGGATTTAATTATAACTTTTAATTGTAAATATATGAAGAGACTATTTTAGTTGTAACTTTTAATGTAAATAAACTAATTTAAATACAAAAGTTATGATAAACATCACAATGCAAATGCACCTTCTAATACACAAGGTGATTAAAATGAACTTTTAAATGATAGTATAAATTACAAGATGGTTAAATTTTAGCTATGAAATCTTAGATACAATCGGTGCATCGCACGGGTTGAATAAACCAAAAACAATCCCGGAGCAACATACGGGTTAGTAAAGCCTCATTTCATATAACTAATTACATAGACTAAAATAAAAGGACAATAACAATAAAAAAAACATATAAACTTCTCTAAAAGGCATTTAAATTCTGCCATTTGCTCATTCAACCGCCTGCCCCAACATTACGTATAAAATATGTAGATATTCAACCAAAGACCGTGCATCGCACGGGATAATGCCTCGTTAATAATTAATCTACATCTCTCTCTCTCTCTCTCTCTATATATATATATATATATATATAATATATAAAAATCGAATTATTTTCCACTTTCTCATTGATTTGCCTTATATATCATTTTGTGGTTCTTTTAACATTTTTTTTGAAATCTTTCTGATATTGGCTTATCAATTAATTTATTTATATCTGTTTGGGTTATGGCATGTCCATCTTATAATAAAAGTTTGTATTCATAATAAAAATAAGTAACAAAAAACTTATTTGACACTCTTTAATTATATTTACAATTATCGTTTATAAATTTATTCTTGCTTTCTCTCAAGTGTTGATTATTTCCTACGTGTAATTTTTTGAATTTTTGGCCACTTTTAAGATTTTTAAAATAAAACTAATTGAACCTATAATTAAAACTAACATATGCTTTTATATGAATGTTTAATTTTGATTGTTCAATAATGACGGTTGTCCCATACTCTATTAGCATTTCAATGATTTACCAAAAATTTTTATTATATGTCCGCGTAAGTTTCCGTCAATAGATTAACTAATATTAGTATTATATTTTGAATGCTTTCATATATTAGCTGTGATTGACGACGAATATGGCTTTTTGATATTTTGTTCCCTTTTAGTCATATTCCGTGAGAATTGTCATCTTTATTGCTTTATTATTTGTATAAAATACTAGAATTGAATTTGTGTACCTTCTCATGAAATTGTTTTATATGTTTAATTGTGATTTTTTTATATACTTTGTTTCTATAATATTTTTTTATTCTTTACATCTATATATAAATTGTAATTTAATTCTAAAAATTGGTTTTTAAGGTTTCTTATTGATTTGACTTATATTTTAACTTTATTTTTTTTTACTATTGGCTTATTAATTGATTAATCTATTAATATATATATATATATATATATTAAAACTAAATTATTTTTAGCTATCTCATTGATTTGATTTATTGTCAATTTTTGGGATTTTTTGATAAAACTTTTCTTTATTGGCGTATCAATTAATTCATCTATATCTGGTGGGGCAATGGCGTGTCCATTTATAATAAAAGATTCTTATTCATAATGAAAACAATTAACAATAAGCTTATTTGACACTTCTTAACTATATTTATAATAGGTAAAAAAACCATTTAAAATTTATTATTGATTTCTATCAATTGCAAAAAAAAAATATAATTTAATTATTGGAAAATTTTATTGTTAACTGATATATAGAACTTTATATTTTATAATTGATTAATAAAATATAGTTATGTACGATTGGCTTAAAATGCATATTTCTTTTTATTACTCACATCAAAACATAATAATCTCTAATTATATTTATGTAAGATTGGAATGATAATATTTAATTATGTGACATATTGTTTAAAAAATGCATCCATAATTATAATAACTATTGTTTAAGTTGAATATCATCAAACAATAAGGTAATTAAAAGGTAATTATAATATCATTAAATCTCATGAAGTTTTATTATGATAATGCAGGTATAATTGAAATTAAGCTATATTCGCCATAATTTGTTTCTAAACTTATTATTACTGCTTCTAGAAAGAATCTGCTATTTTTAGAATAATTTTGGTATGCAAGTCCCACCATAATTTATGCTGATTGAGTCTATACTGACTTCACCTAATTTTTGCTAATTGAAATTATTTTTACTGGACAAAATTAACTTTTACTCACTGAAACGTATTTTTACTGAATAAAATTGGACCTTACTGAGTGAGACTGATTTTTGTCGATTTATATTGTTTTTTATTAAAATATGTAATTGGCTATTACTGATTAGAACTAAATTTTATTGATTATAATTGAATTTTACTGAATAAATTGACTTTTTACTGATCATAATTGATCCTTAATGATTGGAACTTATTTTTACTTAATGATATCTTTTCCGAATTGAGTAGAAAAATGCTTTAATAATAATAATAATATTTATTTTCTAAAGATTATAATAAGTAGCAAGATATTATTTTAATTTATCGACTGAAATAATCTTCTTTTATTTGCAAGATAGCTGACAATGTAAATGTTGGTATTGATACTAGTAATTATTAGGATTTTAATCTCCTATAGTCCTTAAAAGGTCTGTATTACATCCACTTGCAGTTTTAAAATATTTATATTTTTTTAGTGCATAATTGATTAATTTTTTATTTTGAATAAAAATTTAAAACCAATGTTACTTTTTATAATCTTCTTATGGTAATGCATGCCTTATTTGAATTGAAATCTACATACAATAATACATAATTGAGGTATAAATATCAAAATATTTTAGTATACCTCTACACTATATAAGACTCAAATACTTGAAGTGGCTGGAAGATGAAAAAATGACGGGGAGAATAATGCGTTGCACATGTTTTCATATAATATTTGAGAATTTTCAAATATTATGTAATATCACCGGTATTTCATGCTTTATTACTTTGTACTGTGTGAATTTTTGTAATGTGACGTCATTACTATTTATGTATTCCATGGAGTGCTATACAATTGTGCGATGTGGATGAAACGGAGGTGACACGCCTTGACGCCGTTGGACGATCGTCAGTGCGAATATGACGGTGGCCAACGTCTTGTTCCCCGATAATTGTTGACGAGTGGAAAGGACGGTCAACCCTAGATGGTTAAAATGTGTTATGTGGCTAAAGAACTGAATATCTAACGCACGCTATAGCATATGCCTAACGTACGCTAGAATTAAAGTGTTACGTACATTAAGGTTCCTATCTTACGTACGTAATGGGTGAGTTGGTCTTCCGACCAGAATCTTTCTTTTGACGTGGAGGAAGCTACTTTCGGCGGGCTAGAGGACAAACGAGTCAACCCTTGATAGCGTACGCTATTCTCCAAACCTAACGTACGCTACTGAATGGAGCTTTACGTACGTAACAACGACTTACGTACGTAACATTTGGGCACATTTCAGGCAGTAACCTCTGGACGGACTTTACGTACGTTAGTCTTGAAGTATTACGTACGTAAGTAGCTTTACGTACGTAATCTCTGTATCATTTACGTACGTTATCCAAACCGAGTGTTATAAAATAACACTTCCCCTCGTCATTTGCACGACCCCAACCTTGCAAGAAGACACCCTTGGAGCATTTCCTAGCCTTATACTCGGTTTCTAGCCTCTCATATACTTGAATTAGCATTAAGGAGGTGGTTTCTTGAGCTCCGGTGAAGATTATCCAAGTCATTCAAGCCACTTTTCGTTCCTCCTCATAGTTCTTGTGGATTCATCAACTCTCTTCATTATTCTTCATCTTCTAAGGTAAGTCTATCAATTCTTGAAGCATTCTCTTCAATATTATTGATTATTACTCGTTCTATTACGGGTATTTGGGTAGATTTTGCTAAAATCTCGTAGACGATCTAAACGGACGAACTTGTAGGATCGGAGTTATCATTGTTCGTATATTTCATTTTCATACAACTCGTTGTAATAATCACATGCAAGAACTTCCATCTTAATTTACATTGGGACCATATATATTCGACGAATCAATTGTAGAAGGATTTCGTAGGGATTCATCACCGTTCAATAAACTAGTCGTAACTTACTCTTGCAAAATGATGATCAACGTTAAACGTTAATAGGGGAATTAATTCCATGATATTAATGTCATTGAAAATCGTTAGCCGAAATTGTTGTGTAAAATAATAGTTTATCGATTGTAGTACTCGTAATAGAGACTTGGATTAGGAGTATGGGATTTGGTTATGATATGGTCAATTGTTGCCACCCGAATAGTGGTAGGGATGATCTTGTTGAATGAATTGACATATTTAATGTTAATCGTATAATTGAATGGTAAATGGAACGTAATACTTATGAACTTAAAGAAACTATACTAATGTTGGTAATTAAGACTACGTTAGGAATCCGGTTGGGAAAGGGAGACTAACTTTATTCATCATGATCCGTACGAGGCGTTAATCGGATATTATGTGATTAGGTTAAGCTCGAGCGGGCGTGGGGGATTTCGGTTATCATAAAGCACCTACCGTCGGATCATACACAAGTGAAATCTTGCTCCAGAAATGCTAATATGGATGTAATGTTGTATTTATGTATGTACCATTGTTGATAAATGCCGACGGTTGTCTTTCTCTAAAGGGTGTTATAAATGGGTCGATGTGTTTGGGATAAAACCTGTATGTTACCCGTATGGAAATGTGTTAGTGGATAAGACCCGAATTGGGCACCTATGTTCCGGGGTATTCCCGTGTGGATACTTTCGTGACCCTTGGTTGCGACCTTTAGGTTTATGTGATAAAAGAGAAAGACGACGTCGGTCGTGTGATGAAATATTCTCTGTTGGTTATATGGCATTGTACTTGGTAAAATTGTGTATATCGTTGCTAGTAATTATTATTGGTATGCATCCTCTGATCCTGGTTATCTGGCATAATTTGTCGTGCCAGGTAAATTTGTTAATTTTGTGCAGGACATTCCCGAGGGGTCCGGTCAGACTTGAACGGTGTTGGAATAATCCCTTGCCACTGTTTAAATTAAATTTGATTTCAAAAACCTCCGTTGTGTAATAATCGAACCTTGAATTGTTTTTCTTCGTAAAACCTTTGATCTCATGATATGTAACGGTGGACTTATCGTTTTATTGTAATTTCCTTAAATTATCTATTTCTCAAACTAGCCTTGTGGGTCCCACACGGGATTCATGGCACTGTAATACCTCGGGAAATTTTTGGGGTGTTACAGAAAATGGTATCAGAGCATAATTCCTGGTTTAAATAAAATTCTCCTAAATTTCAAAGTTATTCCAGTCCAACACCCAAGCGACCGTAACTCCTCATGGGAATACGAAGTAAGTGACGTGTGTGTTTTCTATCTAAGTACTGCATTTAATTGTAAACTGTGTATGGAACTGGCTTTAGATTAATACTGTTAGTAGTGGCACGCCGAGGAGCTAGGAGGATGGTGAATGATGTTCAGGGTTCCGCCGCAAACCACAATGAGGACAGGAACACTGCCGAGACCCATCCTGCTGGGGACCAGCCGCCACCAATTAATCAAAACGATCAGGAGGCGGGACGCCAAAATAACAACCCAGGAGGCATGGACTGTAATATCCGCGTTTTCTATTTTTAGTAATTTCTATTTTTAGTGTATATTCGTTTCGGATAACTCGCTTGGCACTGTTTTGGAATTCTGAACCTATTTTGTTCTTGGAGTTTCTCCGCTTAGACGGGTCTCGATGATGTTTTTACGTAATTTCAACTTGTGGTATATTTTGTCTCATGCGTATCCGATTCTCCTTAAACTCGTTCGATTTCGTCATTTTCTTACTTCCATGAGTTCGTATGCTTGAGTAGAGCATGTTGTGAGTTTCGGATTGTTAATCCGACGTTGTGTCGTGATTTTCGGATGTTTGGGCCGTTTTTGTAATTTCCTAGAAATTTAGGGAATTTGTCCCTTGTTCGACTTTGGTCGTGTACCTCCGATCGTTTTGGGGTTCCGTACTTCCATTTCGTGTTATTGTTGCCCAAATATCGATTCCTATTGCTTTTATTCTCTTTCCGGATCATTTTTCGTCATTTTGGGACCCGAGGGGGGGTGTGGGCCGTGGCACAAGGATTGTGGGCCGCGGCACACACGTTGCCCATTTGTTGGCCGAGCAGGCTGTACCGTGTGCCACGGCACAAGGATTGTGCGCCGCGGCACAGTCGATCTGCGGCACACTTGTCGGGCAGCACACCGTGTGGCACTTGCCGGCCAAAACCTCTGTCTGGCGTGCCGGCATGATCCCGGCAGGGCCGCGGCACATGCCGAGTATGAGCCGCGGCACACTTCGAATGAGCCGCGGAACAACGAGCGGTCAGCCGAACACTGGGCACAATTTTTGGCCCTGTGCCACGGCACAGTTTAGCTGAGCCGCGGCACACAACGCGGTCAGCGCTATATCTGTGTTTTTATTCAGCGAAAGTCACTCATTTTTCCTTCCTTCCACCGTGCGCGAGAGAGAGAGGGTTGAGAGGGGGATTTTTTCTCCATCTACCTTTTGATTGTGTGTTTTTCTTCATCTTCCTTCGATCGTGTAGCTCGGATTGTGGATCTAGCACGTGTTCTTCGGATCATAGGGCTTGAATCTTCAAGAGGTAAGAACTCCTTTGACCCTAGTATGATTTTGGGGAGGGTTTGGTGGTGATCTTGTGTTTTAATTTGAATTAACCGATGTTGTTATTAGATTTTGATAGTATTCACGTGACCCTTGGTTTTCTTGTTTTGGTTGGGATGAAATCCCATTGTTACACCGTTGACCGATTTCATTTCCTTATGCACTCTTGGTGTCCGATGAATTGTCCCAACGGGTAGAATTAGGATTAATTCTTACCTTTCCGCATTATTGAGACTTGTTGTATACCGTTATTGTGTTAGGAGCGGATTTGGGAGGATTGTTCGGACCGAAACCTATTCCTTCGTTGTTTCTCTTGTTTCATCGTGTTCAAGGTAAGTACATGTATTACATTTCGTTATGTATGTTGTGATTTTCGAAATAAATGATGAACTGTGATTTTCGGGTGCGTGAGTTGTGTTCCTTCCACCCGGAGTGTCCGACGGGATGTCTGGGGGTCGATACTAAGGGGTACGGCCGTGGAAGTGGACTTGGGTGCGTGTGTGATCGAACTTCCACCCGGAGTGTCCGACGGGATGTCTGGGGGTCGATACTAAGGGGTACGTCCGCGGAAGTGGTATCCCACCCGGAGCGTTCGACGGGATGTCTGGGGGTCGATACTAAGGGGTACGGCCACGGGATACCAGTTGTGATTTTGTGATATCGTGATGATTGGAAACTGATTTTGATTGCCAATGTAGTATTCCGGAATATATATGGCAAATGACTTATGTTTGAGATGATTGTGTAAAACCGTTTTTGTATATAATGTTGTGTAATTGTGTACTTGCACTAGCTATTCGAATGCTAACCCCTTAAATGGGGGAAATGCGTCTTATGCATTTAGTGCAGGAGGCCGAGGAGCAGGCACGGGACACGCACGCGAAGGATGGGCTGGCTTGATGATGTGGCTCGAGTCTGCATTTTTATGTTTTGTCATTGCATTGTCGAGTATTGAAGTTAGACTGTCTATTTTGAAACTTGGTTTAAGTCCCCTGCGTGGGCAATGAATTGGTATTTAACCTCTGTTCATGTATTATGTTAAAAAAATGTTTTGGCCGAGGCCACGGCCTTATTTACTTTTGAGTGCATCATTCGGGTTTACATTGTGGTTTATATGTCATGTGTTAGCCTGGTAGACCTCACGAGGGTTCTACGGCGTGTAACGTTCCAGTTGTGAATTGGGGTGTTACATTTATGGTATCAGAGCTTAGGTTTTGAATACCTAGGCTGTCGGTGAATTTTGGGTCTGTCAGTTGAGTCATTAGAGTCAGTCGTTGAGCCTAATATCATCATGCTACCGTCTTTTCGTGCGACCCGTGGCTGTAAGTCTCCTCGAACTCTTATATTTCTGTAATTCGTTTTCTTGCGCTGATCGGAATCGTGACTTGTGTTACCAACTTTGTGAATTGTGAATCTCTCTGATCTTGTTCTTTTCTTATTTTCCTTCAGTATGTTGAGAGGTCGTGGTAGACCAGCTAGGGGACGCGGCCGAGGCTGTGGTCGGGGTGCTGACAATGAGGAGGGCTCACTTTCTCAGTCCTCTGCGGACTCAGCCTCTCACTCAGTGCCGTCGGGTAATAATGCCGACGTCGGGGCTACTGCCGTGCTTCAGCAGTTGGTAGCCCAACTTACTCAGATAGCTCAGGGTGGACGCCAGAATCCGCCCCCGACACCGGAAGAGAAGGCTAGTAAGTGGCTTCAGACGGTGACTAAGATGCACCCTCCTCGTTTCTCCGGATCCTCTGACTCCCTCGGTTGGGAGAATTGGCTCTTTCAGTTGTCCAGGACCTTTGATGCCGTAGCTTGTCCTGAAGACAGGAGGGTACATATTGCCCAGTACCTCCTGGATAAGGAAGCTGCGGAATGGTGGGAGGCCGTTGTGCCCAGAGACCGTCGAGCTACTTGGGAGGAATTCAAGGCTGCTATGGAAGCAGAGTATTGTCCACCGCTACCAAGGAGCGCAGAATTGTGGAATTCTTCACCGCTACACCTCAGGATGTGCCTATTTCTCAGGCCATCATTTCTTACAATCAGCAGTTGGGTTTCGTAAGAGATCAAGTAAGAACGGAGGCTGATAAAATCCGTTACTTCAATATGCGAATGAAGCCGCATATTAGGCAGAGTATGGCACCGCTCATGTGTGCCACTTTAAAGGAATACCAGGATCGCGCCCTAGCGATCGAGATGGCGGTTCGGAATCGAGTCGGTTTCGAGCTAAGAAGCGAGACTACGGTGGATTCTCGGCCGGGAAGGGTGGTCGATTTTCGAGGTCTCGCTCGCTCCCATACCGGGAAGAGGCCGTTCCATCGGGCCGGTGGATCTCGTGGTAACCGTTGATTCGATCGTTGCTTCGGTGGCGAGGTTTGTTTTAACTGCAACCAATATGAGCATTTGATGAAGGATTGTCCTTTTCCTCCAGTTACTTGCTACACTTGCGGGCAGACCGGGCATCGGGCGACTCATTGTGAGAGAGCCACCAGGGCCGCTAGAGTTCCGACTACCACTACCTATCAGAGGGATCACAATACTCCAGCTACTCAGGTTCCGCAAGGTTCGGGTCGCGGTAGAGGTCGGGGACAGCCGAATCGCCGCGCAGCCTCGAGTTCGGGTTCAGTCCACCCCCGATTGTACCAGATGAGGCGCACAGAGGAGGCGGACATTCCAGTGGCGTCAGGTACCACTCAGATCCTTACTCATCCAGTTTCCGTGCTTTTTGATTCGGGTGCTACCCATTCCTTTATTGCATCGGATTGTGTGAATCGTATTGGCTTTAACTACTTGTTTGAGTGTGAACCGTTTGTGGTGGGTACGCCTAGCGGGGATCGTATGGTTGGGGACCGGGAAGTTAGGGATTGCCCCGTGAGGATCGGGAGCCGAGATTGGCCCTCGAACCTCATTGTTATCGACCTCAAGGGTGAGGATTTAATCCTCGGGGACGATTGGTTAGAGCGTCACGGTGCTATCATGAACTATCGGACTCGTACTATCTCGATCGTGGCCGAGGATGGCACCGAGCATACTCTCGTCGGCTGTAAGCCGGGTAGATCGGGGAGCGTGATTAGCGCCTTGAAGGCGATGAAACTTCTGAACCAAGGTTGTGTCGGCTACTGGTGTTACGCTCTGAAGGCGGAAGATGGTGGAGTTGGCATGTCGACAATTCCAGTTGTTAGTGAGTATCCCGATGTTTTCCCAGACAACTTGCCGGGGTTACCACCGCAGCGAGAGGTGGAGTTTCCTATCGATCTTGAGCCGAATGCAGCCCCTATTTCTCGAGCACCGTACCGTATGGCACCGTCGAAGATGATAGAGTTGAAGAACCAGCTGGGAGAATTGTTAGATAAAGGGTATATTCGACCGAGCGCATCGCCTTGGGGTGCGCCCGTACTTTTCGTTAAGAAGAAAGATGGGTCGCTTCGTTTATGCATCGATTATCGAGAATTAAACAAGCTGACCATCAAAAATAAATACCCTTTGCCCAGGATTGACGATTTGTTTGATCGGCTTGAGGCGGCAGTCTTTTCAAGATTGATTTGCGATCGGGCTACTACGATTGAGAATTCGGGGCGTCGATATTCAAAGCGCCTTTCGGACGAGATATGGCCATTACGAGTTTGTGGTTATGCCTTTCGGGCTAACTAATGCCCAATGATGTTCATTCAGTTGATGAACAAAGTTTTTATTGAGTATCTGGATAAATTCGTAGTCGTTTTTATCGACGATATTCTTATCTATTCACGGAATCGGGAGGAGCACGCCTTGCATCTCCGAATTGTATTAGACACTTTGAGGGCAGAGCAGTTATACGCGAAGTTCTCTAAGTGTGAGTTTTGGCTCGAGGAAGTGACATTCCTCGGGCATGTGATTTCAGCAGAGGGAGTTCGGGTAGATCCGCAGAAGATAGAGGCAGTGATGGCTTGGGAGCCGCCTAAGAATGTGAAGGAGGTGAGGAGTTTTCTGGGTCTTGCCGGCTATTACCGCAGATTCGTTGAGGGGTTTTCTAAGATCGCTAGACCACTCACTCAGTTGCTCCAGAAAACTCAGAAGTTCGAGTGGACTGCAGACAGGCAGAACAACTTTGACGAGTTAAAGAGACGTCTGACTACCGCACCCGTTTTAGCATTGCCTCAGGGGAACGAGGATTTCGTAGTGTATAGTGATGCTTCGGGCCTTGGTCTAGGATGTGTTTTGATGCAGAGAGATAGAGTGATTGCTTATGCATCCCGCCAATTGAAACCTTATGAAGTAAATTATCCCACGCACGATTTGTAGTTAGCTGCGGTCGTTTTCGCCTTAAAAATCTGGAGGTATTACCTCTATGGGTCATCGTGTAAGATTTTTACGGATCACAAGAGTCTGAAGTACATCTTCAGCCAGAAAGAGTTGAACATGAGGCAGCGTAGGTGGTTAGAGCTAATTAAAGATTACGACCTCGAGATACTTTACCATCTGGGTAAGGCCAACGTAGTGGCTGATGCGTTGAGCCAAAAACCGATGGCTTTGCAGATGTTAGAGGTACTCACACCGCAGAGTAGGATCCAGCGAAATTTCATCTGTCAGAATATTGAGGTTTGGGTTCAGAGAGTTCAGGGCCAGCTATGTGCGTTAGAGATCACTTCGTCCTTGACTGATGATATCAAGGTGAAGCAGTATGACGATCCGTTTTTGGTCCAGTTGAGGGAGGATGTGAGGAAGGGGAAAGCCCCTGGATTTGTGGTTCACGATGATAGAGTTTTGAGGTTTCGCGGCAGACTTTGTGTACCGAGTGATTTTGAGATGAGACAGAAGATCTTGAATGAAGCTCATGCTACACCTTACTCCATACATCCTGGTACGAGTAAAATGTACAAGGATGTGAGGAGCAACTACTGGTGGAGTAATTTGAAGTCAGACGTTAGCGAGTTTGTGTCGAGGTGTCTAACATGTCAGCAGGTTAAGATCGAGCATCAGCGACCCGCGGGGCTGTTACGACCACTTCCTATCCCGCAGTGGAAATGGGAGGATATTTCTATGGATTTCATTACCAGTATGCCTAAGACTCGGACGGGAATGAACATGATTTGGGTCGTTGTTCATCGACTAACCAAATCAGCTCATTTTCTAAGTATTAAGGACACTTGGGGGCCGGAGAGGCTTGCACGAGTGTTTGTTGCGGACATCGTGAGATTACATGGGACCCCTAAGAGTATTGTTTCGGATCGTGATGGCCGATTCATATCACATTTTTGGCAGGCCGTTCATCGAGCTTTGGGGACTGAGTTGAGACTCAGTACGTCTTACCACCCTCAGACTGACGGACAGTCAGAGCGGACGATCCAGACGTTGGAGGATATGTTGAGGGCCTGTGCCTTAGATTGGAGGGATGATTGGGAGTCACACTTGCCGTTAATCGAGTTCACGTACAACAATAGTTGGCACGCCTCGATTAAAATGGCACCATTTGAGGCATTATATGGCAGAAGGTGTAGATCGCCGTTGTGTTGGAACGATGCGTCCGAGCTGATTGGTACCGAGCCCGACATGATAGTTGAGACGAGAGAGAAGATTGCTCTGATTCGTGATAGATTGTTGACGGCCCAGAGTCGGCAGAAGTCTTATGCCGATACCCGTAGCAGACCATTGGAGTTTGAGGTAGGAGACCATGTGTTGCTTAAGGTGTCGCCGACACGGGGATTTTACCGCTTCAGTCGGAAGGGTAAACTTAGTCCGAGATTTATTGGACCGTTCGAAATTTTAGATAGAGTTGGAGAGCTTGCGTATCGGTTAGGCTTGCCGCCGTCCCTGAGCCACGTGCATAACGTATTTCATGTTTCCCAGCTTAGGAAGTACGTATCGGACCCTAGCCATATTATCGATTTTGGAGAGATCGAGTTGGGGCCCGACATTACCTTCGAGGAGAGGCCGATTCAGATCTTAGAGCATCGGGTGAAGCAACTCAGGCACAAAACCATTCCTTTGGTTAAAGTGCAGTGGTCGAGGCATGGATCCGAGGAAGCCACGTGGGAAACGGAGGAGAGTATGAGGTCGAGATACCCCGAGTTATTCGTGTTGTAAGTTTCGGGACGAAACTTATTTTTAGGGGGAGATAATGTAATATCCGCGTTTTCTATTTTTAGTAATTTCTATTTTTAGTGTATATTCGTTTCGGATAACTCGCTTGGCACTGTTTTGGAATTCTGAACCTATTTTGTTCTTGGAGTTTCTCCGCTTAGACGGGTCTCGATGATGTTTTTACGTAATTTCAACTTGTGGTATATTTTGTCTCATGCGTATCCGATTCTCCTTAAACTCGTTCGATTTCGTCATTTTCTTACTTCCATGAGTTCGTATGCTTGAGTAGAGCATGTTGTGAGTTTCGGATTGTTAATCCGACGTTGTGTCGTGATTTTCGGATGTTTGGGCCGTTTTTGTAATTTCCTAGAAATTTAGGGAATATGTCCCTTGTTCGACTTTGGTCGTGTACCTCCGATCGTTTTGGGGTTCCATACTTCCATTTCGTGTTATTGTTGCCCAAATATCGATTCCTATTGCTTTTATTCTCTTTCCGGGTCATTTTTCGTCATTTTGGGACCCGAGGGGGGGTGTGGGCCGCGGCACAAGGATTGTGCGCCGCGGCACACACGTTGCCCATTTGTTGGCCGAGCAGGCTGTACCATGTGCCGCGGCACAAGGATTGTGAGCCGCTGCAGTAAGTCGGTGCGGCACACTTATGCAGGCCGCGGCACACCCGTGTGGCACTTGCCGGCCAAAACCTCTTGTACCGCGTGCCGCGGCACAGTCCGTCAGGGCCGCGGCACATGCCGAGTATGAGCCGCGGCACACTTCGAATGAGCCGCGGCACAACGAGCGGTCAGCCGAACACTGGGCGCAATTTTTGGCCCTGTGCCACGGCACAGTTTAGCTGAGCTGCGGCACACAACGCGGTCAGCGCTATATTTGTGTTTTTATTCAGCGAAAGTCACTCATTTTTCCTTCCTTCCACCGTGCGCGAGAGAGAGAGAGGGTTGAGAGGGGGATTTTTTCTCCATCTACCTTTTGATTGTGTGTTTTTCTTCATCTTCCTTCGATCGTGTAGCTCGGATTGTGGATCTAGCACGTGTTCTTCGGATCATAGGGCTTGAATCTTCAAGAGGTAAGAACTCCTTTGACCCTAGTATGATTTTGGGGAGGGTTTGGTGGTGATCTTGTGTTTTAATTTGAATTAACCGATGTTGTTATTAGATTTTGATAGTATTCACGTGACCCTTGGTTTTCTTGTTTTGGTTGGGATGAAATCCCATTGTTACACCGTTGACCGATTTCATTTCCTTATGCACTCTTGGTGTCCGATGAATTGTCCCAACGGGTAGAATTAGGATTAATTCTTACCTTTCCGCATTATTGAGACTTGTTGTATACCGTTATTGTGTTAGGAGCGGATTTGGGAGGATTGTTCGGACCAAAACCTATTCCTTCTTTGTTTCCCTTGTTTCATCGTGTTCAAGGCAAGTACATGTATTACATTTCGTTATGTATGTTGTTATTTTCGAAATAAATGATGAACTGTGATTTTCGGGTGCGTGAGTTGTGTTCCTTCCACCCAGAGTGTCCGACGGGATGTCTGGGGGTCGATACTAAGGGGTACGGCCGTGGAAGTGGACTTGGGTGCGTGTGTGATCGAACTTCCACCCGGAGTGTCCGACGGGATGTCTGGGGGTCGATACTAAGGGGTACGGCCGCGGAAGTGGTATCCCACCCCGGAGCGTTCGACGGGATGTCTGGGGGTCGATACTAAGGGGTACGGCTACGGGATACCAGTTGTGATTTTGTGATATCGTGATGATTGGAAACTGATTTTGATTGCCAATGTAGTATTCCGGAATATATATATGGCAAATGACTTATGTTTGAGATGATTGTGTAAAACCGTTTTTGTATATAATGTTGTGTAATTGTGTACTTGTACTAGCTATTCGAATGCTAACCCCTTAAATGGGGGAAATGCGTCTTATGCATTTCAGGTACCGGGAGGGCTGAGGAGCAGGCACGGGACACGCACGCGAAGGATGGGCTGGCTTGATGATGTGGCTCGAGTCTGCATTTTTATGTTTTGTCATTGCATTGTCGAGTATTGAAGTTAGACTGTCTATTTTGAAACTTGGTTTAAGTCCCCTGCGTGGGCAATGAATTGGTATTTAACCTCTGTTCATGTATTATGTTAAAAAAATGTTTTGGCCGAGGCCACGGCCTTATTTACTTTTGAGTGCATCGTTCAGGTTTACATTGTGGTTTATATGTCATGTGTTAGCCTGCTAGACCTCACGAGGGTTCTACGGCGTGTAACGTTCCAGTTGTGAATTGGGGTGTTACATGGACCCGGCTTTTGTTCAGGCCCTTGTCCAAGCTATCGCCATGGGGATTGCTCAGGTCAACCAGGCGGAACGGATACCGGTTATCAATGTGGAGGAAAACGTAGGAAGAGACCGATGGTTGGGAGAAATGCTAAAGGCTAGGCCTCCATTATTTGACGGGGCAGGAGAGAAACACATGGACGACTGGATTTCCGAAATGGAGACTGCTTTCGAAGTGATCGGATGCCCAGAGAATCGGAAGGTGCCGCTCGGGATTAATCAACTCCGTGACACTGCAGCACGCTGGTGGAGGACTTACAGGCCAGAGAACCGAGTGGTCGGGTGGACCGAATTTGCCCGACTGCTGCAGAGCGAGTATTGTCCCAGATCAGCCCGGACCGCTCGCGCACGTGACTTTTTCAGTGCCGGACCTCAGAACATGCCAGTACCAGAGATCATTCGGACCTACCGAACCGAGCTAAGTTACATCTCGCAGATGGTTCCATCAGAAGATCAACGAATATGCCACCTTGCACAGAGGTTGCCAGAAGACGTACAACGGTATGCCGCCGGATTCCACTGCATGACCCTGAGGGCGTACGAAGACGTGGTCATAGCTTATGCCGGTACTGTTGTTAATACCGATCCCGGACATAACTCAAAGAAGCAAAAGACATCGGCTCAGTCAGGGAGCAGCAACAAAACAAACTCAGGACCCACATCTTCTTTTAAGTCAGCAGCATCGTACCAACAGAAGGGTGCATCCGATCGGCCATACCGTACGGACTGGTTCAATTGTGGCATGTCCTGACATACTAAGGATCGGTTCCAGAAGACGGCTACTAAATGTTTCACTTGCGGAAAGAGTGGGCACATGTCTCGTTACTGCTGGCGTGCCAATCCCACTCAGAACTCAGTTTCTCAACCGAGTCAACAAGGCCCTGTGCAATCTCCCAGGATGCCTTCCGTTTCCAACTACCGAGCTCCATCCCATCAGACTCAACCACCACCACACAGTGCCGGTCGAGGCCGTGGGCGCAACGGTGGTACTGCATCCTTTTCGGAGTCAGTGCCGTCCTGTGTATTTGAGTTGAGGGCTACAGATGGTCAGTCCACGCTAGCTATCTCAGGTACTCTTCTTGTTAACTCACAGCCAGTGCATGTATTATTTGATACCGGAGCCACACATTCATTTATATCTGTGGAATGTGTTGAATGCTTAAATCTTGTTTGTGTACCTTGTGAGTCCTTTACTGTTAAGCTACCCGAGGGTAGTAGAATAGGCGGCGATCTAAAGGTTCGAGACTGTTAGATCTGCATCAACGATCATAGTTGGACTGCTAATCTTATGGTCTTTCTGCTCCAGAATGAAGATATCATATTAGGAATGGACTGGATGCCATTGCACAGAACGATCTAGGACACCTACCACTTGACCATTTCCATTACGGCTCATGACGGTACCACACATGTCGTTAGAGGATGAGAACACTTTAGTACGAAAGGTTCTCTCAGCCTTCTCGCATCGGAAGTCTCCTGCAGCTCTCGAGAGGAGTACTATTTGTGTTATGTTCTTCAGGAGGATACTTCACAACTGACGATCGCAAACATTCCGGTGGTGAATGAGTTTCTAGATGTCTTTCCCGATGAACTACCAGGGGTGCCACCACACCGAGAAGTTGACCTTTCTATTGAACTCGAGCCGGGGATGAGACCTATTTCCAAAGCTCCTTACAGGATGGTGCCGGCCGAGATGAAGGAATTAAAGATATGGCTCGAAGATCTATTAGAGAAGGGGTTGATCCGCCCCCGAGCACCTCACCGTGGGGCGCACCGGTACTTTTCGTTAAGAAGAAAGACAACTCTCTACGCTTGTGCATCGACTACAGGGAGCTAAATAAGGTTACTATCAAGAATTGTTACCTATTACCGAGAATTGATGACCTCTTAGATCAATTACAAGGGGCAGTTGTGTTTTCAAAGATCGATTTACGGTCCGGATATCACCAATTGAGAATTCGGGAGAAAGATATACCCAAGACTGCATTTCAATCGAGGTATGGACATTACGAGTACATTGTGGTATCATTCGGGTTGACTAATGCCCCAGCCGTTTTTATGAAACTTATGAAAAGAGTTTTGATTGATTTCCTCGATAAGTGCGTGGTGGTTTTTATCGACGACATCCTGATCTATTCCCGAAGCCGACAAGAACACGAGGAACATTTGAGGCAAGTGCTGAGCGTGTTAAGGCAACACCAACTTTATGCGAAACTTTCCAAGTGCGAATTCTGGATGCCGTAGGTAACTTTTCTCGGACATGTTGACTCAGCAGAAGGCGTCAAAGTCGACCCACAAAAGATCGAGACAATAATGAGTTGGGAACCGCCGAAGAATGTCAAGGAGGTAAGGAGTTTCCTAGGATTGGCGGGCTACTATCGAAGATTCATCGAGGCTTTTTCCTATATCGCTCGACCGTTAACGAACCTACTGAGAAAAAGCACTAAATTTGTATGGACTGCAGACTGCCAGAAGAGCTTCGACGAGCCCAAGAGTAGGCTAACTACTGCTCCAGTGCTAGTGTTACCACAGGGAATGGAAGGATTCATTATATACACGGATGCATCTAAGCACGGACAGGGATGTGTATTCATGCAGAACGGCAGAGTCATTGCGTACGCATCCCGACAACTGAAGCCGTACGAAGTGAATTACCCGACGTACGACTTGGAGCTAGCCACAGTGGTGCATGCCCTCAAGATTTGGAGGCACTACCTTTACGGAGTTACTTGCAAGGTTTTCACGGATCATAAGAGTTTGAAATATATCTTCACTCAGAGAAAATTAAACATGAGACAGAGGCGCTGGTTGGAATTAATCAAGGACTACGATGTGGAAATCTCCTATCACCCCGGAAAAGCCAATGTGGTGGCCAATGCTCTTAGTCGGAAAACTACATAAGAAGTGATGGTATCCAGCATAACAGTTCAACCCGAACTGCAGCAAGACCTCAGGAGAAGCAGTACCGAAGTATGGATACAACGTAGGCAAAGACAATTGTGCTCAATCAATATACATTCGTCCTTACTAGACGAGATACGTCTAGCACAGATGGAGGATCCCGAGTTACGTGCGATTGGTGCAAGAATTGAGGGAGGGCATGTTTCCGACTATAAAATTCAGGGTGACTTGGTGAGGTTCAAGAATAGGATTTGTATTCCGCCGAATGACGGGCTGAAACAAACTATATTGAAGGAGGCGCACTCCACTCCCTACTCTATTCACCCAGGAGAGAGCAAAATGTACAAAGATCTCCGACAGAGTTTTTGGTGGAAGAATATGAAATGGGAAGTTGCTAGATTCGTCGCCCGATGTATGACATGCCAACAAGTGAAGATTGAACACCGCAGACCAGCCGGAATCATGCAACCCATACCTATTCCGGAGTGGAAATGGGAAAGCATATCGATGGATTTTATCACTAAGCTACCAACGGCGGTGGGAAGAAAAGATACAATTTGGGTCATTGTTGATCGGTTGATGAAATCGGCACATTTCATTCCTATTCAAGAGACAACTGGGACAGAGCAATTGACCGTCATTTTCATCAGAGAGATCGTAAGGCTGCATGTCATTCCCTCATCCATCATTTCGGACAGGGACACCAGATACGTGTCTCGTTTTTAGAAAGCCGTCCATAAAGCTATGGGGACCCAGATACATTTTAGCACGGCTTATCACCCTCAGACGGATGGACAGACCGAACGTACGATTCAAACCTTGGAAGATATGTTGAGGGCATGTGTGCTCGATTGGGGTAAGGATTGGGCTAGACATTTGGGATTAGTGGAGTTATCTTACAACAACAGTTGGCATGCAAGCATAGGCATGGCCCCGTTCGAGGCCCTGTATGGGCGAAAATGCAAGTCACTGTTATGCTAGGATGATGCTTTTGACACCGCGGTCACCGAGTTAGATCTGATCCAGGAATCCATTAAGAAGATCTCTATCGTTCGAAAGCACATGCTAGCCGCACAGAGCCGGCAGAAATCTTATGCCGAAAACCAACAGCGACCGTTAGAATTTGCGGTCAGGGATCATGTGTGGGTCAAAGTATCACCTATACGGGGTATCCGGCATTTCGGCCAAAAGGGCAAGTTGAGACCGAGGTTTATAGGTCCGTTTGAGATATTGGATCGGGTAGGGAAGCTCGCGTATCGATTAGCTCTACCGCCGCATTTGGATGGAGTGCATAACATTTTTCACGTCTCCCAGTTAAGGAAGTATGTCTATGATCTGAATCACAAGCTCAATTTCGAAGAAGTGGAAATTTCCGATGACGCTACCTTTAGAGAGGTACCGATCACCATTTTGGATAGACGTATGAAGATGTTATGAAATAAAGCCATACCCCTCGTGAAGGTTCAGTGGTCGCACCACGGCATGGAAGAAGCGACTTGGGAAACCGAGTCGAGCATGAAAGAGAGTCATCCCGAGTTATTTTCTTAAGTTTCGGGATGAAACTATTTTTAAGGGGGGTAATATGTAATACCACCGGTATTTCATGCTTTATTACTTTGTACTGTGTGAATTTTTGTAATGTGACGTCATTTCTATTTATGTATTCCATGGAGTGATATACAATTATGCGATGTGGATGAAACGGAGGTGACACGCCTTGACGCCATTGGACGATCGTCGGTGCGAATATGACGGTGGCCAACGTCTTGTTCCCTGATAATTGTTGACGAGTGGAAAGGACGGTCACCCCGAGATGGTTAAAATGTGTTATGTGGCTAAAGAACTGAAAATCTAACGCACGCTATAGCATATGCCTAACGTACGCTAGAATTAAAGTGTTACGTACGTTAAGGTTCCTATCTTACATATGTAATGGGTGAGTTGGTCTTCCGACCAGAATCTTTCTTTTGACGCGGAGGAAGCTACTTTCGGTGGGCTAGAGGACAAACGAGTCAACCCTTGATAGCGTACGCTATTCTCCAAACCTAACGTACGCTACCGACTGGAGCTTTACATACGTAACAACGACTTACGTACGTAACATTTGGGCACATTTCAGGCAGTAACCTCTGGACGGACCTTACATACGTTAGTCTTGAAGTATTATATACGTAAGTAGATTTACGTACGTAATCTCTGTATCATTAACGTACGTTATCCAAACCGAGTGTTATAAAATAACACTTCCCCTCTTCATTTGCACGACCCCAACCTTGCAAGAAGACACCCTTGGAGCATTTCCTAGCCTTATACTCGGTTTCTAGCCTCTCATATACTTGAATTAGCATTAAGGAGGTGGTTTCTTGAGCTCCAGTGAAGATTATCCAAGTCATTCAAGCCACTTTTCGTTCCTCCTCATAGTTCTTGTGGATTCATCAACTCTCTTCATTATTCTTCATCTTCTAAGGTAAGTCTATCAATTCTTGAAGCATTCTCTTCAATATTATTGATAATTACTCGTTAGATTACGGGCATTTGGGTAGATTTTGCTAAAATTCCGTAGACGATCTAAACGGACGAACTTGTAGGATCGGAGTTATCATTGTTCGTATATTTCATTTTCATACAACTCGTTGTAACAATCACATGCAAGAACTTCCATCTTAATTTACATTGGGACCATATATAATCGACGAATCAATTGTAGAAGGATTTCGTAGGGATTCATCACCATTCGATAAACTAGTCATAACTTACTCTTGCAAAATGATGATCAACGTTAAACGTTAATAGGGGAATTAATTCGATGATATTAATGTCATTGAAAATCGTTAGCCAAAATTGTTGTGTAAAATGATAGTTTATCGATTGTAGTACTCGTAATAGAGACTTGGATTAGGATTATGGGATTTGGTTATGATATGGTCAATTGTTGCCAATCGAATAGTGGTAGGGATGATCTTGTTGAACGAAATGACGTATTTAACGTTAACTGTAGAATTGAATGGTAAATGGAACGTAATACTTATGAACTTAGAGAAACAATACTAATGATGGTAATTAAGACTACATTAGGAATCCGGTTGGGAAAGGGAGACTAACTTTATTCATCATGATCCGTACGAGGCGTTAATCGGATATTACGTGATTAGGTTAAGCTCGGGCGGGCGTGGGGAATTTCAGTTATCATAAAGCACCTATCGTCGGATCACAGACAAGTTAAATCTTGCTCGAGAAATGTTAATATTGATGTAACGTTGTATTTATGTATGTGCCATTGTTGATAAATGCCGACGGTTGTCTTTCTCTAAAGTGTGTTATAAATGGGCCGATGTGTTGGGGATAAAACCTGTATGGTACCCGTATGGAAATGTGTTAGGGGATAAGACCCGAATTGGGAACCTATGTTCCGGGGTATTACCGTGTGGATACTTTCGTGACCCTTGGTTGCGACCTTGGGGTTTATGTGATAAAAAAGAAAGATGACGTCGGTCGTGTGATGAAATATTCTCCGTTGGTTATATAGCACTGTACTTGGTAAAATTATGTATATCGTTGCTAGTAATTATTATTGGTATGCATCCTCTGACCCTGGTTATCTGGCATGATTTGTCGTGCCAGGTAAATTTGTTAATCTTGTGCATGACATTCCCGAGGGGTCCGGTCAGACTTGAACGGTGTTGAAATAATCTCTTGCCACTGTTTAAATTAAATTTGATTTCAAAAACCTCCGTTGTGTAATAATCGAACCTTGAATTATTTTTCTTCTTAAAACCTTTGATCTCATGATATGTAACAGTGGACTTATCGTTTTATTGTAATTTTCTTTAATTGTCTATTTCCCAAACTAGCCTTGTGGGTCCCACACGGGATTCATGGCACTGTAATACCTCGAGAAATATTGGGGGTGTTACATATTACTTTGCTATGAATTATAAGAAAAGGATACTTATAAAACATATCAATAATTTGCCATTAATGAATATAAGAAAACGTTGTATGGCAGAACTATAAAAAGATACTACACGGAAGAACGACATATATGCTACGTGGGAAAACCAAAATATAGCCATAAGAGAATAATCATAAGAAAATGCTCTACAAAACTATAAAAAGATGTTAAATAGTAGAATAATAGGAATATATTGCACGAGAGAACTATAAGATTGTTCAAACAAAGGTGAACAATAATAAGATGCTATACGAGAGAACCATAAAAAAGACGCTATATGAGAGAATAATAAGAAGATACTATAGAAGAACATTAAGAATCACTAAATGGGAGAACGACAAAAAGATGATATATGAGAGATCGATAAAAATATGAAACACGAGAATCATACGAACATACTAGATTCATAAGAATGTGATAGAGAGGGAACCATAAGAAGATGTTACACAAGAGAACCATAAGAAGATACTCAATGGGAGAATGCTAAAAATATGTTGCACGGAAAAACTATAAGAATAATCTATATATTAATATATCTGTAGAATCGAATGGAATCCAATAAATATTATGGATATTATGAATTTTATAAATAGTACATTGGTTTAGGTTAATCATACACTCTATAACCATCATTGATATAAGAAGATGTTACACAGAAGTACCAGATAAGAGGCTATCTAGGAGAACCATAAGAAGATAATACACAGAAGAACCATAAAAGACATTATATGTGAGAACGATAAGAAGATGTTATAGGGGAAAACCATAAAAGATGTTATACGAGGGAACCATAAGAATATGCTAGGTGGGAGGATCAATAGGAGATTCGATATGGGAGAAACATAATAAGATCTTAAATGGGAGAATGATTAAATATATTGCACGGGAGAACCATAAGAATATTCAAACATTGGAGAATATTAAGAAGATGCTACATGGCAAAAACATAAGAAGATGTTACACATGATAACAATAAGAAGATATTGAAGGGGATAACGGAAAGAAAATGCTACATGGAAAAGCCATATGAACTACGGATGGATTCGGTTCCATTCGGTTCGGTTTTTGACCGAAATCGAGAATCGAACCAAATATTCGGTTTTGGTTTGGTTCGGTTCTTTTTGAAGTTCGGTTCGGTTTCGGTTCGGTTTCAATTTGGTTTAATGTTTTTTCAGTTCTTCACAATATAAATTCAAATATTATATGCAATAGAATAAGTTATATATAACAACAAGCCAACAAGAGTTATATATATATTCAAGATAAAAGCTAGAGTTGCATAGTAATTTACAAATATCTCAAAACATCGTAAATCACAGTAGCTCATTCTCTCAACCTAAATTAATTGAATCACAAATTACATGAGCATATTATCGGTCCTCCTTGGACCCATGAGGGTCTTACAAAAGGAAAACGAATTATACTAAAATTCGAAACACACCAAAATCACAAAAACAAGGCCATTTTAGTATGTTGAAATTTGACTTCAGTCTGGTTCAGTTCCGCCCGAACCCGAATTGAGAACCGAACCAAATTAATTCGGTTCGGTTCTGTTTTTTTATTTTTCGGTTCGGTCTTCTTCGATTTTGGTTTTTCGGTTCGATTTTTGATTTTTGGTTCCGAAATGCCACCGCTAATACGAGCATACACGAAAGAACATAGCAAAATGCTACATAAAAAGTCATGAGAATACTCTATACAGGAGAACCACGAAAAGGTATTACACAGGATAACTGTATGCAGTACCAATATTAGATGCAGTACTTTACAGTACCAATTTATGCATGAGTTTTGTACTAGTTATGCATGAAATATATGCATTTTGTGCATCAAAATTTCAATGCATTAATTCTCAGTACTAATTTATGCATGAATTTTGTACTAATTATGCATGAAATATATGTATTTCATGCATCAAAATTTCAATGCATTAATTCTCACAAAAAATTGATCATATAATCTAATATTTTAATACATCGATATTTTGATGCATATATTGCATATTTTAATGCATTGAAATTTTGATGCACGAAATACATATATTTCATGCATAATTAGTACAAAACTCATGCATAAATTAGTACTGCAAAGTACTGCATCTAATATTGGTACTGCATAGAACGCGCCCCTATATATATATATATATATATATTATTTACTATAATATAATGAAAATCACGGATATCATGAAATTATATAAATTTTATACGAATTTTGATAAATCATATAACTTATCATATATATATATATATATATATTATTTACTATAATATAATGAAAATCACGGATATCATGAAATTATATAAATTTTATACGGATTTTGGTAAATCATATAACTTATCATACACATAATAAGATGTTAACAAAGTTTTCGACAACATGTGAGATATTTTGAAATTAGATTTGTTATTAGATAATACTTTATATTTTCACAATTTGCATTAATTTTAAAATTTACTTGCAAAGGGTTAATTATATAAAATATTATTATATTATATTTGTTGGTTATAATATTTTATTAAATATTTAGGATTGCGATGCAGTGACAAACATTTATGTTTAGTAACCTCAGAGTTTGAAAATGTGTATATGATATATAATATTATTTATTATTATTGTTATGTTCCGGGAATTATTATTCCCGTGATGTGTCTTATCTAATACTGATTGTAGATACATAGATGGAATATTCTAGATCCTTCTAGAGGTAGTAGGATCCTATTAGATGTCTTACCTTATCTAGGAATCCTATGTATGGAAGGACTCTCATTGTAATGCCTATATAAAGGCCCCTCTATCAGTATTATGAATACAATTTGATTTGCTGTCTTTTGCTTTCTCCTCAAACACGTTATCAGCACGTAGTATCTCAACTGAGTAGGAAAAATTCGTCCGAAATTCAGAAATCCCAGAAAAAAAAAAATCAGAAACCCTAATCCCAATCGCCGCCGCCGAATCCAGAAAACCAGCTGCGGACCACCGCCAACCCTTCACCTCAGATCGACATCATCATCGTCCAAGCAACACGGCTCGCTCCATCGAACCCGGCAAAGACGACCCGTCAAAATCCAACCAATTCCTATACGGTCGTCCTCCAGCCCGGGAACTACGACCCTAACCTCACTAACGATCAGCTCCTATTCCGACCTCCAAGTCGGACGCCATCCACGGCGATTCGCTGCGGTCAGACACTGTGTCGCACCGAACCGTCCGCCATCAACCCTTCCAAACGGCACCACAACCCGTGGCGATCGTCCACCTAGATCGCCCGTCGCCGCGCCGCCACTGCCGTTGATGGACCCGACCCGACCTGGGCTTGTCGACCCGACAGATCGATCCGTTTGGATCGTTTTTGTCCAGCCGACTGTTGCCTAAAGCTGCGACCCGATCTGATCGAAGCACCGCCGGATTTTCCTATGGTTTTATACACGTGATATTGACTGTTTGAGAACCTAGTGCAATCGAGACAAAACCTATCAAAATCGAAAAAAAAATGAGAAACGGGAATTTCCGTGCGTAAATTTTCTGCACAGCGCAGTCGTACGAAAAACATATTTTCTGATTCGTTAACCGTCGGATCGGTGTAAAATTTTGGCAGCAACTTTCCAACATAAATATCTGTATATTTAACGGTGGAGATCGAATTCTGAGTAATATTGTTTACTGAATCTGCTGCCGAACAGAAGCAGATTTTTACGAGGAAATTTGGAGATCTGACCTCATCCAATACCGAGCTGCTGCATCGCCGTGCTCGAGTCCTTTTCCGTCCGAATTATCGAGCCCAGTAGCCCTATCCGGGCGTTTTTCAACTCTCTATTTTCCTAATTCATGATTCATTTATCATTAACTTGTATGTTTATGAATCTAACTATGTTTATGCTTTATGTGGCATATAAGAAAATATATTGCTCATGATGATGTGCAAAATATGGAGAAAAAACCATATTTATCCCATTCAAGGATCAAAGTAAATATAGAACGGAGTACCCACGAAAATATGTTGCTCATATGGAGAGAAGCTCCCGTTCAAGGACCAAAGCAAATATGGAACCAAGTACCCGTAAGATTTTATTAAAGTTCCCGTTTTTTTTCAATTCCTCTCTTTTGGGAAATTTTTTTTTTGGGGAATTGGGTATTTGGGTTCTTTATCTCCCACGCTACTTTACGGTGGATGAGACAATGAGAGGTGATATCACTCTCATATGTCGAAGTAAACTGTGTGACGGTCCTGGGGGAGTCACGGATAATTGTTGAAAGTCGATATTTGTGGTTGTTGCATACACCACATTTTGGGTGCGATTTGACGTCGCTGTTTTGTCGATTTTAAACCAACAATTAAATAAAACGAACATTGTCGGTAACGGTAAAGTTATGACTTATTCATGATTAGTCACGAATTTGTGACGTATAAATGGGACAAACATCGATTGCGACGGATATGTCGTGGTTAAAATCGATTTGTGATGGAATTGTCACGTTGAATTGAGCGACCACCACGTTGGTCTTGACCCAATCCCATACTTGGAAAACTCCATCTTTCATCTTATTAAAATAAAATATTACGTGTGGGTATAGTCATGCACCGTCTCCTTGCAATAAGATATATGAAAGAATGTACGAGTAATTCTCATGAATTTTAACATGTAAAGCAATGGCATATTGCGTTAAGTATATGAATTCGTTGACCTCGATTATAGTTCGTATGAATATAGGTCCGAATATTTTTCCGAGTATTTGTAAAGGCATGTGCCTTATACATTTGACTATGTTTAGTCGATCTTATTGGATGGTCAAGACAAGTTGGTTATGGTATATTCATTATGTCTCATGGTTCAAAATGCTTAATTATGATGCACCGCGTTGTATCTATATAACATGGCTAATATGACGTATACTTGCAAATTGAGAATTAAAATACTTGGTTGATTTGATGCACTTTAGTGGATTTTGTCTACACTTTGATCATGACTAGACGCATCCCCCTTGGTATTTGTTTATGCTTTGAAAGTTCAAACGGAATCAGTGGTTTTTAAACAGCCTTAGCTGTACCGACATTCCTACTTTCTCTGCAAGTCTACTAACTTGGAGTTACCGAAAGGATCATTAGTCGAGATAAGAAATCGAACACCCTACTGCGTTTAAACGCACCTATGGCTGTCATTGTCATGGTTTTGCATCAACACTTATGCCATTGGATATGGTCTCAACCTTGTTTTCTCACTAAACTTGGAAATACTAAAGCAGCCAATTAAAACATGCACTGTGATCCGAGTTTAATGATCCGTGTGGTGCACAATATATGGATAGAAAGATACGGAAGTCTAGTTTCCATAACATCTGACCGTTCATCCATAGCCTTCCTAACAAGGGAGTTATCGCTGTTTTAGTGAACAAAGGTCAAGCTGCGCGGAATTTTATTTCCAGCGATTGTGCTAACTTTTGTCCCAACCAACTTGGTTCCCATCTTGAATTTGCAAGTGGTCTTATGACACATATTTTTCAACCTCTTTTTTTGGCCGAATTTGTCATAGATGATGCAGTTTTTGGTATGCGTTGTACGCTAAACTATCATCTTTCAAATGTTGAAAAACAGTTTCCTTGGGGAATCCCAAAATACGCACCCTTATAAGAAGGTCGAGCGTGTGCATGGTAGTTTTATACCATGCTTGTGTCGTAATTTTTGCCCCTTAGGCATATAACCTTGCCATGTTATGCACTCAATATGATAGATCATTTTGATCATATCAAGTATAAAATCTCTATGTTGTTAGAGTGTTCGCTATGCTCATGTTTGTAAAATTTGCAAGCGAAATTGAGTGCGTATTAAGCTATTTTCAAGGAACACGATATTTTTGGATTTCGGTTTATAAATCCATTGTGACTATGATGAATAGGTCATCACAATTAATGAGTGGTATAATGCTCAAGTTGTTGAATGCCGAATGGCGTTTTCTAGTCACATATATTCCGTAACAATTGAACCATGTTATGACTCGATGATATATATGCCAAAGTGTATCACTCATAACATCTCATTGTGATTTGTGAGAAATAAAATCTTATGCATCACTTGTATTGGATATGTGAAAGGAAAACTATTCATGAGTCAATATGGTCCGGCTTGCATCGGTTTTTGTAACCAGAAGATGTATTGGGACATTGACACATTTAGGCTTTAATAGTCCAGAGTTTGGACAGTTTGATGATCCATATACCACGGTATTGTCATGGACATCATTTTCTTTGAACAAAGAAACTAGTTGGATCAAAGACACCAAAGTACGTTGGTGGAGTCGTGAGCAGGGCTCATGACCGATGATGATATTTATGTCATCTGCGTCTTGTTTTCATAAACATGTGTGACGCTAAAGACCCCCCCCCAATGATCCTTATTAGCCATGTTCATTGATTAAAGCCTATTCTTTGGCACGATTAGGAGACGACACCCTCCTATGCTAAAGAGAATCGCATAAGCATGGTGCTGAGTCCTCCCTTTTCACCGAGTCCTTATACATACATGATCATAAGTATTAGCATGGGTGGCTTATGATGCTATGATGGTGTTCACAAATGGTCGTACTCAAGTAATAACATTTATATGTTATGTTGTTCCTTTGACAATGATTGATAAGTTGATGAAACCTGAGTTATGGTTGTTCAACTTGCGGACCAGTCATTGTAAAGGTCGGTTCACCCACTTTTTAGACCAAGTCTTAAAGTGAAATTTTAACGAGTACTTCCTAACATCCAAGGCTACCTTCTCACAAATTTTGGTGCCATTTGGAGACTTGGAAGGAGGTGAACCACTTAAATGAAGTTTTCACATACTACCAGCTGTCCTATTAACCAGTTCGATGTCATTTCGATCGGTTTTTTAGCACAAGGTTGATGGTTTGGGAATCCTAAACACCCGTTTATATATGCTCACGAAATTTTGAGGTGTTTGGGGCTGGTGAAGGGAGTGAACTCTTCAATAAAGCACTAGAGGTTCAATAAGACCAACGGCCTATCATCGGTTCAATCGTTTCTTCATGTTCGATCCCGGTGGTGCATGGTGGCGGTTTTTGTTGAATTCTCAAGACCAGTAGCTACGGCTATGTAGCATAGGTCAACATGTCATATTCACCTATACCTATCATCATTCAAATGCTTAGTTACGAGTGTAACAGTATGCATTTTGTTAACTCTATTGTGTTAACACTGAAAACCTTTATCGTCTACATGTTCATGTGCCAAAAGTGCGTCACCACAACGCATTATGACGGGTTATAAATGATGAATATGACATGCGCTTTCACTCATAGTCCGCTTAAAATATACCTTGGCAGACGATCTCGTATGTCACTTTGATGAGCCAGTCTTCCCGTCGTTAGGGGGATATGCGAACGATCATGTTCGAGTAGAACGACTTGGAATTGTCGTAGTTTGTCCCTACTGTGCCTCACCAAGTTCCCTAAAGTGACGAGATTAAATACATGCTGCAAACATGTCTGCAAGGATTATGTCCGGTCATGGACGTTCGTCACCTATAAATGGTGATATGGTAACACCACAAATTGTGGTAGATGGTGTTACTAAGCCGTGGATCTCATAGAGTATTGGGATGCCACTTGGTTCGATAAATACTCTCGCTAAGAATGTATGCGAGCTTGGTACATGAAACTTGATCATATGATCAAATGAACTCATCCGTCTCATGTGATTCTGAATTATAGTCATCATTGGGGGACGCCTCAATGAATGCCAATCCATAAAGAGTACTCTATGAATAAAGCCGGTTCATGAGGACGTGGAATGTGAGTTTAATCGAACCATACTTCGTTGAAAATCTACAACGTTGTAACCTTGGCCTAAAATGGAAACATATGCGATTCCAGTATAAACAAAGTGATAGCCCTTTGTTTAAGTGGTGCCGACACTCCAAAGATAAGATCTATCCGTAAACTTTGTTAAAGCGAGTGAGAGAAGGAGTTAAACTCACCTCATGGCGCGAGGTTTCTCATGAACGCACTGGAATCAACTACGATGATACGAAACTTAGTTGTGCTATCGTAATGGATGTTATAGCATCCACTATCTTTTCAGTTAGATAGTTTTCCAAAAACTGACGTGCAGCTTGTGGTTAAATCTTATCTTAGTGGGGAACTAAGTTAAGTGATAAAAAGGATCTCGTGGTGGATCAGACTCAAATCAAGTGGCTCCTGACCACGGAGTGCGACGACAAGTGATTGTCGGGGACGCATACTAAGTATATACTTGATTTGGAAGAGATATGAAGCTTTCGCGTGTAAAACTAAGGGTTTATAGTGATGTACTCTTGTGAGACTAAGAGATTCCGCTAAATCCAAAGTTAAGAATGAAAGAATCTTGGGGACACTTGATGATGCGTATTCATCAATCGGTTTAAGGCAATCTAAGGGACGGTTTCCCTAAGAGACGATAAAGTAATGCCTATATGATTCCCAATGATTAGTCGAAGTCATCATAAGACTTGGCTCACTTAAGTGATGATGCAGTCTTAAGAGAAAAGTACGGTATTATGTACTCATGTTTGACTCGATGTACTCATTCGTAATAATCTGGTAAAGCCAATGTGATGATGGCCTAGGATGCGCTCCGCAATGTCTGTGATTGACAAGAAGCTTGAAGCTCGCTCTATCTCGATAAAAAGGACACTTGAAAACTGATACCCGAATCTGCCCAGAATGTGTTGGTCTATCTCCCATATGACCTACATGGCAGCTCACTTGATGGAAAATGGTGAAATTGGTGCCATTGGAAAGGTTTGTGTCTACTTTCCAAGGAAACCAACCATTTGATCACATCCATCATGATTGAGTAACATATGACTATTGTTGCAAAGTAGGACAGGATATGTCCGGTAAATTGCTGAGTCAACTTCGATAGAGCTTTGTGATCTGCTCAGGTCGATCTAGGTTACGTACTGTATGTGAATGAAAAGCTATGGGTGTCTAGTTTTCATAAGTTCTTACAGTTTCGTTGATACCTATTGAATCGAAGAAGTTATGGCTGATTTAGTGCATGGAGGTCAAGACTTTAGAAAACTTGATTTTCGGATAAGTTTTTAGTGACTCTGCACTTTGGATGTGTCGCGCTCTTTTTGTCCTTAAACCAAGGTTTGTTTTTCCCACTGGGTTTTCACTTGGTAAGGTTTTTAACGAGGCGACCTATGAGAACATCCATACAATGATGCGTTGTACTTCTGTTCAACTTAGACCAAGAGGTATTTTTTCCACTGAGTTTTTTCCTTGGTATAGTTGTGAGGGCAACTTGGCATCCGACTCCTATGATTTGAGGTACTCATCAGGGGGAGTCATTATGTATACATCAGGGGGAGTATACATGACATGTTATGTTGGTGCGTTGCAATCTTTTCCTCATCAAGCTTTTATTTTTCCCATGGGGTTTTATTTTGGCTTGGAATAGGTTTTTACGATGGCAACGTCTTCTGCACCATTGTTGTATTAGTGCTCGACACAGGGGGAGTGTTCCGGGAATTATTATTCCCGTGATGTGTCTTACCTAATACTGATTGTAGATACATAGATGGAAGGTTCTAGATCCTTCTAGAGGTAGTAGGATCCTATTAGATGTCTTACCTTATCTAGGAATCCTATGTATGGAAGGACTCTCATTGTAATGCCTATATAAAAGCCCCTCTATCAGTGTTATGAATACAATTTGATTTGGTGTCTTTTGCTTTCTCCTCAAACAATTAATACATTTTTATTGTGTTTGATTTGATATAAGGGGGTGCTTGGTAGGATGTTTTTGAGGGTGGGTAATGGTAAAGGTAATGAAAAATAATGTTTGGTGTTCTATAATGGAATGACTCATTACCCAATAATGGGTAATGGACCATTACCCAATAAATTTGGGGGAATGCTTTTTTCTCCCTTTCCCTTTCCCCACTATTATCATTACCTTTCCCTTTCCCCTTCCCGAGTTTAAACCAAGCACGTCCTAAGTTCAATTTATGTTTGACTCTTAATTAAATAAAAAAATTATGTCCCATCCGACAGGTCATGCACTAGTTTATTAAGAATAGGAGGGAGTGGATATTTTTTACCCCTTAAAACCGTTTCACCCTTTTAGATTTCCTAAGTAGCGAAGACCAAACTGTACGTTGCCTCCTTGAAACGCTAGAACAACCCCCCCCACCCCCCATAGGAAAACATAGACGGTAATGGCAGAGAAGAAAAGGTTAATTGCGTTAGGGTTCGAGGGCTCCGCGAACAAAATCGGCGTCGGAGTTGTGACTTTGGACGGCAGCATTCTGTCGAATCCACGCCACACTTACATAACTCCTCCGGGGCAAGGCTTTCTTCCCAGAGAAACCGCCCAGCACCACCTCCACCACGTGCTACCGCTCGTCAAATCGGCATTGCAGGAGGCAGAAATTACGCCTGATGAACTTGACTGCCTCTGCTACACCAAGGGTCCCGGCATTGGCGGCCCACTCCAGGTATCATTTTGTGCTTAATAGCAAAACTACTGGTTTTTTATTGGAGCTCTTCTATTTTATTTGTATTTTGGTGCACGTCATTTCCATTACCAGTAAATGAAGTTCCACTTGCAATGTTAGGGAGTGTATTTAATTAAGATTTTAATATAAAACTTATCCCCTTTTATTTAATGTGGAAAGAGATTTATGTCACTTATTCATGTTAAAGGATTATATATGAAGAGACTATTTTAATCGTAACTTTTAATGTAAATAAACTAATTTAAATACAAAAGTTATTATAAACATCACAATGCAAATGCACCTTCTAATACACAAGGTGATTAAAATGAACTTTTAAATGATAGTATAAATTACAAGATGTTTAAATTTTAGCTATGAAATCTTAGATACAATCGGTGCATCGCACGAGTTGAATAAACAAAAAACAACCCCGGAGCAATATACGAGTTAGTAAAACCTCATTTCATATAACTAATTACATAGACTAAAATAAAGGACAATAACAATAAAAAAACATATAAACTTCTCTAAAAGTCATTTAAATTCTGCCATCTGCTCATTCAACCGTCTGCCCCAACATTACGTACAAAACACGTAGATATTCAACTAAAGACCGTGCATCGTACGGGTTGGATAATGCCTCGTTGAAGAGATAAATTTATCACTAGAAGGGGGTTGAATAGTGGTAATGCGGAATATTGAACTTTCTCGCGAATAAAAGAAAATAGTGCGGAAAGTAAAAGACTCAAAGATTTATAGAGGTTCGGCAACTTGCCTACGTCCTCTCTCCGGCTTCTTTTTCTATTGGCTCAAGAACAACCACACACTTCGTCTTCGATCAGTCCGAGTACAACAACCCTTACAACCGCTTGTCTTCTATTGGTCCAAGCACAACTACTCTCAAAATAAAGTTTGTTTATCTAGTGTTCTATCGGAACTAGATAATCCTCACTTTACGAATATTGGAGTGTAATCCTAATGATGCCGGATCAAAGATCCTAATAACACCGGATTAGTGACTCTAAATTCGTTTCTCTAAAGCTCTCGTATGAGTGATGCAACACTCACAACCGAATGAAAGAATACAAAGTATAATAAATATTACAAGGTGTTTCACTCTGTGTATCTTTCTTCTCACAACTTAGAATATAGTAATAGATAGAGATTTGAGCTCAAGAATGCTTTGATTGCTTGTATGCTTGAAGTTGTGTATGAGATACCCAAATGATATGGGTATTTATAGGTGTGAGGCCTTCTTCGAATTTTGATATTTGTATTATTAACGTGCGCTAATAATACCTCCATAGCGTGCGCAATCGATCTCTGACTTGGCCTATTTGAACGGTCAAAAAATTGTTCCAATGGTAAAATTATATGTCTAGCGCGCGCAAGTCATATATTCGTAGCGTGCGCTAACGGTTGGTCAACATGTCTTCAATCTTGACTTTAGATAATGTCGGTTTGTCTCCCCAACGACTCTTTCCCAACGAATATATTTATACTTAGCGTGCGCTACCAATTGTACATAGCGTGCGCTAGTATATTTTAATATTAACTTTCCAGATTTCTCGGATCTCCTTTTGACTCCTGCGTTCCAACGGGTAATTTGTCCAACGGTAGAAATTTGAAAGATTTAGCGTGCGCTAATTATTGCTGAATAGTGTGCGCTATATACTTTCCTCAGTAACGTACGTTACCTTGTGTAGCGTACGTAAGTGCTTTCTTATTTTGAGTCCAGTGGCTACTGGACTACTAAACTTGTTATCCGGTAGCGTGCGCTAAGACCTCATAGTAGCGTACGTAAATGAACGTCCGTAGCGTGCGCAAATTCTTTTCCTTTTTCTATCCAGACCTTACTCTCTTTGCCTTAAGTGCGATAGCGTGCGTTACATAAAGAAGATAGCGTGCGCTAAGACTAACAACTTCGCGTGCGCTGATATTGTGACCTTTGCGTGCGCTATCCATCAGGTGACTCCACTAGGCTGCAGATAACTTGCCTGACTGCAGGTGATTTGAACCCTCGATAGCGTGCGCTATGAACATAATTTTCCTTCAATGTAGCATCTCGATGAAATACATTTTGTTAAATGTTTTGAAAACGATCATCATCAAAATACTTTGAGTCAACAATCTCCCCATTTTTGATGATGTCAAAACATTTAATATTTTCCTGCAAAACCATTTTAAAAAAAATTTGAATCAAAGTGATTTGTTCGATACGTTAGTATGTTCGGTTTTGGAGTGTTTTCTCCCCCTTTTTGACATTAGCAAAAAGGACTCCCCCTGTGTTGTTGAGTATATATAAAAAATAATACCAGCCAAATGTCATAAACCAAAACGAAAACACATAATCAACAAGTACCAAACTACATGAAACCAAACGAAAAGAAATGCAAATTCCATTGAAAGATAGTTCAAGCATTATACAGACATTCAAAGCATGAGACATCAAAAACATTTGAAATAAAAGTTGCTACAACGAGTATCAAACTCCTAGAATCTAAGAAGCTTGGTCGGATGAAGAGGATGGGAATGGGAATGACGGGTGAGTGAATCGAATGAAATCAGAAATCAGCCCACGAACTTCTCGGACTTTCGAACGTAGAGACCGAACATCCTCACGTATTTCCATTTGTGAGGTCTCGATGCTCCGCATCCGAGCAATGAGGTCACTCGCTTCTTCTTCGGTGACAGAGTCTTTCATCGGTCGCTTGCCTTTGACGAACAAATGTTTCGGTTTGTAGTTCCCGAAGCGTATGTGGTCCACGATGAAGAACACGTTCGGCCGGAGTCGGTGTTCGCGTTCCTTTTGGAACTTGGTCATCTTCTTGGAGATACGGAAATAACACCCAACCTCTATTTATGGTTTCAACATAATGCATCGCCTTGAGGGTGAGGTCGCTAATTTCGTGTCCCCGAGACACCGGAATCGATGCCTCGCCCGACAAGTCAACATTGAAACGCCGGAAAATCATAGTCAAAACTGATCCGAAAGGAAGCCTAGATTTCCGCGTTCTCAACAAATAGTGTTTGGAACGGAAAGATTCTCCTTTCGCCTTCATCTAATTTAAAACAATCACCGTGAAATCCACCTTATCCTCGTTCAACACCCAGTATACCACATGCTTATCGACGCCAACTAGTTTATGTTGCGTGTTCACTTTAGGCATCAAACACTTCGTAAGTGCGACCAACAATAAACGAATTTGTATACCAAAGTCGTTGTTTTCGAAAACTTCATCGGTAACCTCCATGACAGCTTTCGAACACAGAAAATCGGCAACATCTTTCTCAGTCACGTCTGATTCATCAACAATAGACTTCCCACTACAAGTGAAACCTTCAAATGACAATCCAAAAAGCTCGTGAAGAATTTCTGAAGAAACCTTCACTACGGTTCCGTTAACCAAGCTACTGTGCACTAAGCCACCAGAGGAACCCTCACCATCCCCCAGATGCAAATTAGCATAGAACTCTCGAACAAAAGAAGGAAAAATAATTTCTTTGCATTCTACGAATCGAGCAATACTTGGGGCTTTGAAAAATTCACGGATATATACCTTGGCTCGTTCAAGACTGCCGAAATTGAAGAAATAGCAATCGGTTAAGTTCTCCAGAGGGAGGATTTCCGAAAACACTTTGAAGGCGATATAGGACACAAACCGAGATGTATCATACTCTGGTTCTCGGGTACGTTTAGTGCTTTTGTAAGCCTTCTCCATGAGTTTTCTTCCCTTGCTCGACATGATTGAGAGAGGAATTGAAGGATTGAAGAAGGAATCGGGATAGGATGAATTGAATTTTTCGGCTAGGGTTCTTGCTGAAAAGGGGATCTGTGTGTTTGCGTACGTTATGAGAGGATGAGAGTGTTTCTGAACTGAACAGACTGAGCAGGTTTAATTAGCGTACGCTAGGATTGTAAGATTAGCGTACGTTAGGAGTATATGGGTAGCTCACTGGACTGTCCAGTAGCAAATTCGGAATATGAAGAGTTTTAATTAGCGCACGCAAAAGATAAAAGGTTAGCGTACGTTATCGAAGACGAAAGTTAGCGCGCGTTAAAAAAATGAAGCTAGCGCGCGCTAGCGAATGGAATGATTCATAGATATTGATTTCTCGAGTAGAAAACTAGTTTCAAAAGTTGTCAAGATGTCCCATACGAAGTTGCAAACGGATAGAATTAAATGATTCTTCGGGAAGAGGTTTCGTAAAAATATCAGCTAGTTGATCTTTCGTCCCGACAAAAATTAAACAGATATCTTTCTTTTGCATATGATCGCGTAGAAAGTGATGTCTAATATCTATATGCTTAGTTCTACTATGCAGTACGGGATTTTTACTCAGATTAATAGCACTAGTTTTATCACATAATATAGGGGTATTTTCAAAATAAATGCTGTAGTCGCGGAGTTGATTTTTAATCCATAGTACATGAGCACAGGCGCTCCCTGCAGCAACGTATTCGGCCTCAGCTGTAGACAACGCTACACTGGTTTGCTTTTTACTTCCCCAAGATATTAAGCATGAACCGATGAAATGACATGTACCACTAGTACTCTTTTTATCAATTTTGCATCCGCCGAAATCCGCGTCACTATATGCAATCAAATTAAAGTCCAAGCAAGAGGGATACCATAGACCTAGTCCGATAGTCCCTTTCAAGTAACGAAAAATGCGTTTACAAGCAATTAAATGTGATTTCTTGGGATTAGCTTGGAATCGAGCACATAAGCATGTAGCAAATATTATGTCTGGCCTAGAAGCAGTCAAATATAACAAAGATCCGATCATACCTCTATATAATTTTTGATCTACGGATTTGCCATTTTCATCTTTTTCAAGCTTTAATGATGAAGACATTGGCGTTGAAATCACCTTGCTACTTTCCATTTTGAATTTCTTTAGGAGATCGTTTGAGTACTTTGTTTGATGGATAAAGATTCCATCTTCACATTGCTTGATTTGAAGCCCGAGGAAGAATGTTAATTCTCCCATCATACTCATCTCGAACTCTCCTTTCATAAGATTAGAGAAATCTTGGCACACTGATTCGTTAGTAGCTCCAAATACAATGTCATCAACATAGATTTGGCAAACAAGTATATATAGGGCTGGGCACTTGAATTCGAAATCCCGATCCCGTCCCGAAAACTAGCGGGACGGGACAGGATAGTTTATTAAAATGGCAATCCCATCCCGTCCCGTCCCGCTCTGTTACTATTCAAATCGGACGGGATGGGATCGGGATCGTCCCGATCAATCCTGTTCTGTCCCGTAATATTTAATATAATCAATTTTTTATATATCTTTTAAACATGTAAACCCTAAATTGATGTATGATGTATGAAACATCAAAGTTTCAGTTTTAAATTTTCAGTTTTAAATTGATGTTTTCTGCACTTTCAATTTGAATTTTATCTTCACGTGTTGATTTTGATGTAATATGCACTATGCATTTGGATCATTGATTTATTGTCCTTTGTGCGTGTTTACGTTACTATCTATTTTGTTGTGTATTTTTTAAGTTTCTAATGGATATTGAGAGTCACTTTTTTTTTTTTGTAATGACTAGTTTGGATTTTTTTTTAATTTCTACCTCATTCATTTGATAATTCTAAAATTTATAGTTGTCTCATTCGTTTTTCACAGTTTCTGTCAAGGTCAATAAATGTGCGGGATATCCCGTCCCGTCCGATCGACCGAACCGAGCGGGATCGGGGCGTGCGGATGAATTTCAAAATACGCAATCCCATCCCGTCCCGTCCCGGTAATTTATTTTCGGGACGGGACGGGATTCGCCCAATCCCGACCCATCCCGTCCCATGCCCACCCCTAAGTATATCATTATTCAATATTTTCACAAATAAGGTATTATCGACTTTACCTCTTTTATAATCATTTGCAATTAAAAATTGACTTAAACGATCATACCCTGCTCGGGGTGCTTGCTTCAACCCGTAGAGTGCCTTGTTGAGTTTGTAGACGTGATCCGGAAATTGATCATCTTCAAAACCCGGAGGTTGCTTGACATAGACTTCTTCTTGAATGTAGCCATTCAAGAATGCACTTTTCACATCCATTTGAAATAGTTTGATTTTTTTGTGAGCGGCAAATGCACATAACAAACGGATGGCTTCGAGTCGAGCCACGGGAGCAAAACTTTCTTCGTAATCAAGGCCTTCCTCTTGATTATACCCTTGAGCGACCAAACGAGATTTATTTCGAATTGGGTAACCGTCTTCGTCACTCTTGATTTTGTGCACCCATTTAGTTCCGATAATTGTTTTATCTTTAGGAGCGGGAACTAAATTCCATACATTATTGTGCATGAATTGTACAAGCTCCTCTTGCATTGCCATCACCCAACTTTCATCATCAAGAGCTTCGGATATATTCTTGGGAACTATTTCGGATACGAAAGCACAATGAGCCATATAATCGATGGTTCTCCTTCGGGTTTGAACACCATCTTCAATGTTTCCAATCACAAGATCTTTTGGATGGTCTTTGATGTGCCTCCAATCTTTCGGTAGACTCTCGATTGTCTTCTTTTGAATTTTCGAAATTTTCTCCATTTCGTTTGAGGGATGAGAATCCGGAAAAATACGTGCATCATCAAAATATTCTACCTTTCTCGGGGGTGAGATCATATCGTTGAATTTAACATGAATGGATTCCTCAACTTTATTTGTTCTAATGTTATAAACACGATATGCTTTGCTATTTGTAGCATAACCAAGAAATATACCGGAATCGGATTTAGCGTAAATTTCCCCAAGTTATCCTTACCATTATTTAGGATAAACACATTGCAACTAAAAGGATGGAAATACGATATATTTTGCCCTTCCATAATTCATACGGGGTTTTAAGGTTAGTTCTACGAACATGGACACGGTTAATCACATAACATGCCGTAAAAATTGCTTCGGCCCAAAAGTGTTGTGGAAGAGAGTATTCATTAAGCATAGTCCTTGACATTTCCTCCAAAGATCGATTTTTCCTTTCAACAACCCCATTTTGTTGAGGTGTTCTAGGAGCCGAAAAATTGTGATTAATACCATATTTGTCACATAAAAGCTCAAACGGAGTGCAATCAAATTCACCTCCGTGATCGGTGCGGATTGAAATTATAGAAAGATTTTTTTCATTTTGCACCAAACGACACCATTTGGAAAACTCGGAAACTGTGTCATCTTTATGAGCGATAAACCTAACCCAAGTAAAACGGGAATAATCATCAACAATGACCAAAGTATAAAGCTTACCATTTAGACTAACATATCTAGATGGTCCAATTAAATCCATATGCACAAGTTCAAGAATACGGCTAGTGGAAACCTCAAATTTTGGTTTGAAAGATTCTCGAGTATGTTTCCCTTTTATGCATGATTCACGTAAATGCTTTCGATCAAATTTGAGTTTGGGTAAATGCTTTACGGGGAGAGATGTATGACCCAATTTACGATGCCATAAATATGCATTATCATCCAAAGTAATAAGACACTTTTCATTGAATGAACTTTTATCATTAAGATCGACAGTATAAATGTTTCCACATCTCAAACCGATGAATGCAATTTTATCATTTCTAAATGCCGTGCAGTGAGTTTGCTCGAAGAGAATTTTAAAACCTTCATCACAAAGTTGAGAAACGCTAAGTAAGTTGTGATGCAAACCTTCAACAAATAATACTTTGTTGATAGAGGGAGAAGGTTCCTTACCGACTTTTTCGATGCCTTTGATTTTTCCCTTTTGATTGTCCCCAAAGGTCACATGTCCTTGTTCTTGATATTCGAGGTCTTCAAATAAGTCCTCGGAGCCGCACATGTGCCTTGAGCATCCACTATCAATGTACCACTTGCTTTTCCTTGGTGCCGGTACCTACAAAAATAGTGTTTCTTGGTTGTTTCGGTACCCAAGCCCTTTTGGGTCCTCCAAAGTTAACGATACTTATAGCATTAGGAACAATTGTCCCTTTTGGAACCCATATTTGTTTAATTTTGATGGTTCTTAACTTTGAACGAACGTTATCATGAACTCGTTGTTTGAAAGGAGTTTTTGAATTCTCGGCTTCGATTTTCTTTATTTTGTCAAGGTTGATAAGGGATTGTTCCCTTTTAAACGGGTCGAAACCAAGGCCGTGTTTTAACAATGGAGATTTTTGAATGGATAAGAGCTTTTCGAATTTCTCGTTTCCGAGAGTAAATTTGTTCAAAATACTACCTCCGTTCTCTTATAATTGCAACATCTGGACTTTCACGCTTGCCAATGCACGACTTTGATTCTTAATATCTTTAATTCTTTATTTTTAAAAATTATAAGAAGTTGATATTTTGAAAGTATATTTCGAGATGAATCTAACAAGATCTCACATAACTATATTTTTTCATATGTATAAATCACAAAATATGGTCAAAAAAGAGTATGTGAACAGTGTAATAGTCAACACGTTGCAATAATAATAGAACGGAGGAAGTATAGTTTAGCTCCTTTTGAGTTTTCGTCAACTCGATTTTCAAACGTTTTCCTTTTCAAGGCATAAGGTATGGTCGAGCTCAATAGTTTTGCCCTTGTTTTGAAGAGAGGATTTTTTGAGTTCTAAAGATTTTATTTTCCTCTTTAAGGACATATTTAATTTAACCATCTCGTCGTATTCTATGTTTAGAGATTCAAACGCACTTAATAGCTCATCGTCATGATGGTCTTCTTGTGAATCGCAAAATCGAAATTATCATATTCATCATCATTGAGTTTAGAACTTACCTCGATATTGCTTTCGGAGTCGAGTGCCATAAATACAAGATTAGCATCGAGAGATCTTTCAATCTCCTCTTCGTCGTCACTCCAAGACGCGATTAGAACCTCCTTCTTTTTGAATCTTTTGATTTGAGGCTTTGAAGAGGATCCTCGACATTCCTTGGCATAGTGACCGGCTTGACCGCATTTCCGACAATTATTGTCGAACTTCTTTATAGGAACATAGCTATTTTTCTTTTGTTCCGCCTTACCATCCCGACCAAGGAAATTTCGCCTTCTTTAGATTAGATTTTTATATCTTCTATAGTTCTTGGCGCAGAGAGCAAGTTCCTCGTCGTCTTCATCTTCGGGAACATCTTCCTCAACATTGCTATTAACATTGAATGCGACTACCTTTTCACGAGGCTTTGGTTTGGTGCCTCTAGACTTGAGAACGATCTCATAATTGATGAGTGACCCGATGAGGGCACTAAACTCGAGCTTGTTGAGATCTTTAGACTCCATAATTGCGGTAACCGTGGCATCCCATTCACGTGGCAACGAGCGAAGAATTTTCTTAGCTTTGTCGCTACTAGATATAGGCTTTCCGAATGATGCAAGTCCATTGGTTATAGCCGAGAACCGATCCAACATATTGGTGATCGTTTCCTCGTCCTTCATGGAGAAGAGTTCGTAGTCATGAAGAAGCATGTTGATTTTGGTCTCCTTAACTTGAGTGGTTCCTTCATGAGTGACTTCGAGGATTTCCCAAATTTCCTTTGCGCTTTCGTAAGAAGATATCCTATTGAGTTTTTCGGGATTAAGGGCGCAATAGAGAAGTTGAGTAGCACGTGAATTGATGTGCGTGTTCCTCCAGTCCTCGTCGTTGAATTCGTCGAACTTTTTCAACGATCCATCTTCTTTCTTGGCGAGTTTCGGACCAAGTGCAATGACTTTCCAAATTTCAATATCATAGGCTTGAACGAATATAACCATTTTCTTTTTCCATGTCATGAAATTGGAACCGTCGAAGAAGGGAGGACGGTTGAGAGCATTTCCTTCGATTTGGCCAAGAAGTGCCATTTGCGGATCTTTTTCCCTTAGGTGGTTAAACCTTTAAAAAGAGACCCTCTCCGATACCAACTGAAGAGATAAATTTACCACTAGAAGGGGGGTTGAATAGTGGTAATGCGGAATATCGAACTTTCTCGCGAATAAAAGAAAATAGTGCGAAAAGTAAAAGACTCAAAGATTTATAGAGGTTCGGCCCTTGCGTACGTCCTCTCTCCGACTTCTTTTTCTATTGGCTCAAGAACAACCACACACTTGACTCGTCTTCGATCGGTCCGAGTACAACAACCGTTACAACCGCTTGTCTTTTATTGGTCCAAGCACAACCACTCTCAAAATAAACATTGTTTATCTAGTGTTCTATCAGAAGTAGATAATCCTCACTTTACGAATATTGGAGTGTAATCCTAATAATGCCGGATCAAAGATCCTAATAACACCGGATTAGTGACTCTAAATTCGTTTCTCTAAAGCTCTCGTATGAGTGATGCAACACTCACAACCGAATGAAAGAATAGAAAGTATAATAAATATTACAAGGTGTTTCACTCTTTGTATCTTTCTTCTCACAACTTAGAATGTAGTAATAGATAGAGATTTGAGCTCAAGAATGCTTTGATTACTGGTATGCTTGAATGCTTGAAGTTGTGTATGAGATACCCAAATGATATGGGTATTTATAGCTGTGAGGCCTTCTTCGAATTCTGATATTTGTATTATTAGCGTGCGCTAATAATACCTCCATAGCGTGCGCAATCGATCTCTGACTTGGCCTATCTGAACGGTCACAAAACTGTTCCAACGGTAAAATTATATGTCTAGCGTGCACTAGTCATATATTCGTAGCGTGCGCTAACGGTTGGTCAACATGTCTTCAATCATGACTTTAGATAATGTCGGTTTGTCTCCCCAACGACTCTTTCCCAACGGATATATTTATACTTAGCGTGCGCTGCCAATTGTACATAGCGTGCGCTAGTATATTTTAATATCAACTTTCCAGATTTCTCGGATCTCCTTTTGACTCCTGCGTTCCAACGGGTAATTTGTCCAACGGTAGAAATTTGAATGATTTAGCGTGCGCTAATTATTGCTGAATAGCGTGCGCTATATACTTTCCTGAGTAACGTACGTTACCTTGTGTAGCGTACGTAAGTGCTTTCTTATTTTGAGTCCAGTGGCTACTGGACTACTAAACTTGTTATCCGGTAGCGTGCGCAAGACTTGAAATGTAATGTGCGCTAAGACTTCATAGTAGCGTACGTAAATGAACGTCCGTAGCGTGCGCAAATCCTTTTCCTTTTTCTGTCCAGACCTTACTGTCTCTCTGCCTTAAGTGCGATAGCGTGCGTTACATAAAGAAGATAGCGTGCGCTAAGACTAATAGCTTAGCGTGCGCTGATATTGTGACCTTTGCGTGCGCTATCCATCAGGTGACTCCACTAGGCTGCAGATAACTTGCCTGACTGCAGGTGATTTGAACCCTCGATAGCGTGCGCTACCTTTGAGACTGTAGCGTGCGCTATGAACATAATTTTCCTTCAATGTAGCATCTCGATGAAATACATTTTGTTAAATGTTTTGAAAACGATCATCATCAAAATACTTTGAGTCAACACTCGTTTGATAAATTTTAAAGTTTGATGGATTTGATAGATTTTAATGGAATTCAACAGAATTTCATAAATTATCTTTGATTGCAATGGACTCCTATCTATTAGAATTCTATAGACTTTTATGTATTTTTATGGACTTTTGTGAATTTCTAACGACTTTATTTTTCTCAAAAGATAGTAACCACATGAATTTCATTTATTAGCGTTCTACGCTAATAGATAGTTGTTCTATATGTGATTTTCAATCAATTGTTATGTATAATAGATTTTTTAATTAAAAATAATTATTTATTACAAATAGAAATTTTACAACAAATTGATATAATTTGACGAGAAAAACTAATGAAGTATCTCATATTAAAAAGACTAAAACATATACAAGTTATTAAAGCAGTGAGCAGATATAAAATATTTAATTATAAACTGATTTTTTTTACAAGTTTTTGTAAATAATTATTTTTTTTCATAAAAAGTTGAAGAACAAAAGATAAAAATATTATAAGGTCTTCTTTACTGTTCCGAGATATGGTGGTAGGGCTGTCTAAATGATTCTCAGTTAGAACCGGAACCGCGCGGTTCCGGTTAACCGAGAACCGCAATTTCGGTTATCGGTCCGGTTTTCGATTCCATTGTGTATCATTTGTTTGGTTTTCGGTCTAACCGATAACCGTTCGGTTCCGAACCGAAAACCGGTTTTATAAAATATATTTATTAAATATTATTTTTTATTTTATAATTATATTATATTATTTTAATTTTTGTAAATTAAAATTAGAAATTAGATTGTTTTTATGAAATTATATTTTGTAATTATATTATATAATTATAAAATAAAAATAATATTTAATAAATATATTTATAAACCAAACCGGAAGCAGATTTTATTTAGGAAATTATATTTTTATATTTTAGAATTATATTATATTATTTCAATTTTTTTAAATTGAAATTAAAAAAATGATTTTTGTGGTTAACCGAACCGGAACCGAAAATAATCGGTCCGGTTCCGGTTAACCGAAAATTTATACGGTCCGGTTTTCGGTTCTTATTTTAGGACATTTATGGTTCCGGTTAACCAAAAAATTCGGTCTGGTTAATTGGAACCGAACCGTTCGACAAGCCTATATGGTGGTAGTGGCAACGGGGTGACAGCGGAAATGGTGTTGGTGGTGGGACGGGGACAGTGGCAATGATGGTGTGGAGGAGGTTGTGGTGGAGGCGGTTGCGTCAGTGGTGGTGGGTGGTGGTGACGAATAGAAATCCATCAAAATCTTAGGGGTGTAGGAAAGATTTTAAAAGACAAATTATGTTTGTACTTTGTGCTTAAAGATGAGTACCTAGACGATTCCATTAAAATCCTTAAAATCCAAAATAAATTTGAATACCTCATAATTTTGTAAGATTTATAAAAGTTTTCATTTAATACCTCATGACTTTAATGGACTTTTAAGAACTCCATTAAATTCAATATTGAATACCACAAAAATTTAATTGACTTTTAAAAGTCTCAATTAAATACACCCAAACTTTTTCAAATCCATCAAATTTTATAAAAGTCTTTAAAACTCATTTGAAGTCTCAATTGAATACGACCCCCTCAGTTTTGGTCAAAGTCCGATATGAATCAGATAAAGTTTAGGCACGGCTTATTAGCTTCGGTTCAAGTTGCTTTCCACACCATTTCATATTTGTTACAGATAAATAATGATTTTACTTTAGTTAAAAACTAATGAACTGCTTTTGGATTGAATGTATCAGATATAAACGTGGGGGTTGTATTTCTTAATTTCCCGAGATTGTTATTTCAGAATGACTAGCATTATGGTTGGAGTTCCTTTGTTTTTGCATGTCTGACTTCAGCAAACGCCCAAACAGAATGGTACGATGGCTAGCAGTTTCTTATCATGTTATGTTCTGAAGATGGTGCTTTACCTCTGCCTCAAAACTTAAAGTTGTTGGTACTTAAGTCTGCTATATTTGAATTGGTCGCCAATTTGTTGTTTTACTATTCGTGTAGCCAATGTGCACTAACATTCATATAGAACCTACAAGATGGAGGAAACTGTGAAATTTATTTGGCCAAACCATGTGTCGGTATAATTACGGACTACAGAAGCATTATGAAATTGTAACGGCAGCACAGTGTTTGTCCATAATCTGTTGTCTCAGAGATATACCTGGATGTTAAGAGGGTCAGACCTCTGTACTTATGTTGCAACATCAATGTGGTGCTTTAGCTTTTTATAATTCTATCTACAATTGAATGCAACATCAAGATATCTGTGGTCCTTCAGTTGTTTTTAGTATATGTTCCTTTAATTGTTTTTAGTATATGTTTACCAATCTTCAAATTGTAACCTGTGGTGCAAAATCTCGTGAATTATTGATGTGTTGTTAATGTCCCCAATATCCGGGAATGAGATTGCCCTTTTTAGCATGTGTGGTGTTGATGAATGAGGGTTTATGCTAAACTTTTTCCATTGCAGGTATCTGCTGTAGTGGTCCGCATCTTATCGCAACTTTGGAAGAAACCAATTGTCGCCGTTAATCACTGTGTAGCACATATTGAAATGGGGAGAATCGTGACTGGGGCTGATGATCCAGTTGTATTGTACGTGAGTGGGGGGAATACTCAGGTTATTGCATATAGCGAGGGCCGGTACCGTATTTTTGGGGAGACAATAGATATTGCGGTTGGAAATTGCCTGGACAGATTTGCTAGGGTCCTCACACTGTCAAATGATCCGAGCCCTGGATACAACATTGAGCAGGTAAGTTCCCAACTCTGAAGTCAAAATTAGCACTCCTACCTTTGTTTCGACCGTTTTTTTATGTTTTTTTGTAGCAATTCCTTCTGTTCCTTTCTTATACCATTTTCCACTGCATATGATTTAAAAAGTAACTTTTTTTTTTTTTTTTTTTTTTGATGATTTGGATGTCCTGATTCATTTGACATCCTGGCAGCTTGCAAAGAAAGGAGAGAAGTTTATAGATCTCCCATATGTCGTTAAAGGAATGGATGTTTCTTTTAGTGGAATATTGAGCTATATTGAGGGCACTGCTGAAGAGAAGCTTAAAAACCATGAATGCACTCCTGCAGACTTGTGTTACTCGCTGCAGGTAATTTGTTTGTAATTATCAATGTTTGAAAAAGCGCCGCTCCGCGAGCTTGAAGCGCGCCTCGGAGCGCCTTTCGCCGGAAACGCATCAAGGCGTTTGGCGACCTGCGAAAAGCAGGAAGGCTTTCACCTTTTGGACAGATCGCACGCTTTTAAGGCACATCGCGCGCCTTCAGCGTCTTTTCTACGGGCCGCACGATTTTTGTGCGTTTTTTTAAAAAAAGCTTGGGCCTGCAAACGACGTCGTTTCCAGGGGGAGAAAAAACAAAACAAAGAAAGGGAAAGGAGCGCCGACGTGTTTGACCAAGAAAGGAACCCTAAGAAAAAAAGCGCAGCTGTTTTCAGCATAATAAAAGAAAGACTTCAATGAATATGATAATAATAAAACCCTATCCTCCAAAAAAAACAAATCGCAGCAGTGAAACCCTTCTCCCTCCCGCTGTGATTTTTTTCCTTCTCACTCTTCTCTCTCTGAGTCTCTCGTTTTTTCCTTTACTTCCTGTTGTGATTTTTTTCTCTCTAGCACAACTCAAAACATTTAGTACAAGCAAGATGTTACCAGAGGATGTTTACCAAATTTTTCATTAAGTCATGGATAAATTTGTCTGTCTGGATATTTACTTTTTATAACTTTTTTACCGTCAAATACTTTCATTCATTTAAAATATCTTAATTTTAATTGATTTTTTTTAAAACTAATTTTTATAAAAAATTAAAATTATATTTTTTGAAATATTTTAAGTTTTTAAAAGGATTCAAAATTTTTAATTTTATGAATCAAAAAATCTACTATAAATTTAATTTTCTTAAAAAAATTCTTAATTTTGAATAATATATATTTCTTATAAATTAGTTTAAATCTTTTAAGAAAATTGATTTTCCAAAAAAATTATTCCCACGTTTTATTGATATTTTCACATACCGTAAATGAACTTTTTTTAGATTTCAAAATAATTTTTAGATTTTACAAGACCTTTTTCAAAAAAAAAAAGAAACAAGTAAATAATTATATGACAATCATATGAAAATAATTCTAGTATGTTTTTAAAACACTTTTTCGCAATCCAACATTTTTAAGTTTATTTTTTAATTTTTAATTGAATTTTAGAAATAACACATTATTGAGATATTTTAACCTAAGGGTAGGGGATGTAATTTTTTTGGCTTAATGGGGACAACACACCCCTTGCCAGCTTACCGGCTAAGACACTTGCTATGCGAATAAGCTGTAAGTAAACACCCTAAAGTGCCGTGCGAATAAGCCCTTCAAAGCATTAAGCCATATTAAGTCAAAAATAAAAAACCCCTTGGTCATTTATTGTTGAACTTATTTTTTTTCATGTTTAACTTGTGGCTTGAATCGTTGAACTTATGTTATTTTATTTTGTTTTGGTTGAATTTATGTTTTTAACCTTTATATATGTTGCTTAAGTTGTATTATTACGTATTTGAAGCTTATTTTATAAAGGGATAATTATTTAGGTGTTCTTCTATACTTAAAAAAAAGAACGTAGTGCTTACGCCTCGGCGCCTCAAGGCTTACGCCTCGTTTTTGGCAGGCCAACGCCTAGGCCTTACGCCTTCGCATTTTCAAACATTGGTAATTGTTTTCATGTAATCTGAGTTTTTTTTCCTTTTTCTTTTAATCAGGAAACCTTGTTTGCAATGCTCGTGGAGATTACTGAGCGGGCAATGGCTCATTGTGAAAAGAAGGATGTGTTAATTGTGGGGGGTGTGGGGTGTAATATGCGATTACAGGAGATGATGCGTGTTATGTGTTGTGAGAGAGGTGGGAAACTATTTGCGACTGATGATCGCTATTGTATCGACAATGGGGCAATGATTGCTTATACGGGGCTACTTGCATACGCTCATGGTATGTCAACCCCACTGGAGGAATCTACATTCACCCAACGGTTTAGAACGGATGAAGTATTAGCAGTTTGGAGAGGGAAAGAACATTTTTCTATAGAAATAAATAACAGATGAAAAGGTATCTTGTAATTTCATATGTCGGATTGATCACTTTTATGATTTTGGTAGACCAGAAAATGTTAAGGCAATAAATGGTTCATTACTCCCTTCGGTACTTATTATAAGTCTCTTTCTGGGTGATTATTGAGGACCATTTACAAAAATACCCATCAATTTACTCCCTCTCCATAAAAGGTAAAAAAGTACCTGACCCTTTGATTTGCACTACTACCTACTTTTACCCTCTCTCTCCATTAATTGATGCTCTCTCTTTCTTAGCTAGACAAGCATACAGTTCTTTCATCTTCTTCACAGTTTTTTTTACTTCTATGGGAACATGTGAACCAAAGTTAGATGATGAAGTGCTGGGGTGGATTGTTGAGGATTCTTTTGATCGTTAAGAAGGAATATGGTCGTCCGACATTAATGATGAAGTCTCCTCTCTTAACTAAATCATTTTTACACCTTGTAAAGTTGTCTTAAGCTCCACAAACATTGCCAATGAAGTAAACAAGAAGGCCCGTGTTGATGCATTGTCTACGCTAACAGTTAGCGAATCTATTTATCATGAAGAAATTGTTTGTTTGACTTGAATGAGCTGCCAGATGATGGTGGCAGTGAGGAAGTGAAGTCTAGCAACACCAATGTGGTTGATGGTTCATGAAAATTAAGTTCATCCATTAAAGTTGTCCATTCATTCGATCTTATAAGTTTCCGGTCGAAGATTATGAAAATTTCAATGAACAAGAAAAAAAGCGTAATCGAGTTGTACGAAGCATGTTAAAAAAATTTCTTCCTGACCATCACTGATGGTATGTCTCTGTCAGATAGTGATCTATTTATGTAGGGTTCATTGTTCTTAATATTACAGTACTCTGTTATTTTCCCTGTGGGTTTCTCTTGCTTTGCGGGTTACAATGTTAGTTTTGTTGTTTGAAGTAAAAAATATAACACAAGTCTGAAGAATAGAACAGAAGCCTCAAAATATTCAAAATAACCAAACGAAACATCAACCAGCACTGTAATAAAAAATATCCACACTTAATTATGTTATCTGCGCGTCAATTCTTGTAAGTGTGCCAACACTGCTTGAACTATGGAGGTCTCACATTTCATTTGAGTTGGTATTTTGCCTTGATAATCATTTCCTTCTTAATTTGTGGAGATCTATACTTGTTTGAACCCTTGTCCTTCATAATTTCGATCATGGTAGCTTGTAATGATAGAAAGATCTTGTTCCCGATCGATTGGATAGTTCTGAAAAGACTTCTCCACAACATGGACAAGGTCATCTACAATTTTAGGTGCTTCTTGGTGCTATAATGCTTGGATGACTCTAAAATAGCCAAGATCCAAAACATTTAAATTTGGGGACTTTGCAGGTTGAGAAATCAAGTGGAAGTCAATTCCACCTTCACTAGCCCCTCGACGAAATTTCATATCATTGTCATC